>VONZ01000241.1:560000-777500 GCA_012976165.1 Labeo catla
TCACTGCTGTTATTGTTCATATGTATTGAAATTGCATAGCAACCTCTCAGAATTGTTTTATTTTGCACTGGCAAACATTTTCTCTTTGGAAAAATATATAGTAGTTGTACATTTTCAGTTGACGTTGGTTCCATTTTATACGAAACTGAGCTGTTACTTCAGTTTGTAGGTCAACAGAGGATGCTCATTTTCCATTGGCTCTTGTGAAACGTCCTATGGATTTAATAATTGGTTTTACGAGTAAAATTTGTTTTCATCGAACACAAAACAGCTATTCTAAAACCCATAGGAAATGGCTGAAAGAGGCTAACTCTTTTAACTCTTTTAACTCTTTTCTAATGGACTATAAACTGTACGGCTTTGTGGGGAATATAATTATTCAGATTGCGAATTTATGTTAATGAATTGATTGAATTGAAACTACGCCCTCGTAAATGACAAAGTCCGTTCTCTTAATGGAAAAGTTAATTTCTGATACTTCTTGCAAATAACAGTAAGAGTGGCTCGTCTCCTGCCGTGCTCCGGTACCAGCTACTACTGAATTCACCAAGCATGCAACTTTAAAAGCCCATTCAGATCAGACCGAGTTTCAGATGAGACGCATCAGCCGCGCTCTGCGCGCTTTCCAGTGGATTTTTATATGTGGGGGAAAAATATGATTTGCCATTATAAAGCACGGATCTCAGCGCTGCAGGGACGTAGTGCATGATTCGAGCTCTGCACCGCGTACGGAGCCTGCCTTTCTCCGCTGGGACACACGGCGCCTGTGCTATGTATGTGCGAGGAATCGCTTTCATCGGAGCCCTTGGATGAGCACTTCGGCTGAGCTAGTATGATAGCCGTCTCTTTCAAATGCCGATGCCAGATACTGCGGAGAGTGAACAAAGGTACGGTCTCGGTTGTTTTCATCCCTCGCTATACCTTATATGCAGCCCTCCCCGATGCGCGAACGCGTTCTTGTATGATATTCGGACGTTTACGCAGGGCATTTAGACGCAGAGCGGGGTCACCGGACCTGATGGAGCGCAGCGGAATGAACCAGCTTTGGTCATCAAACCTCGCGCCTTTGTTTTGAAATGTTCTCGCATGAAGCCCGGGGCAAAAAAGACGCACTGAAGTATCGCTCGCCCGCCCCCCATTCATTAATATTTAACAGTGCCGTAGTTTTGGTGGTCTGCTTAGTGCACTTGTAAGAGGAATAATGCTGATATCTTTTTTTATTGTTTGTGTTTGCCTGACAGCTTCTCCACTGTTAATTATTTACCTGAAGGCACACTGCTTCGTGCTGTGGTTTGGGAATAGTGTTTGTCTGTTGGATGAGAAGCACTCCTGATCCTGGTGTGAAACATGGGCTGGGTTTGTTTTAAGCATCTCTAGTGGGAACTTAACTGAATCGTGATGAGTTACGTGTCATGTTGCATTTTGACTGGTGGGTTTCTTTGACTGAAGGCTATTTTTTTGTTTCCCCAATGTTCAATGAGCATAAATAGAGGTTTTCTATGAGTGCTACGCCAATTAATTATTTTTGTGTGTTTTTCCCTTGACTGGTTTGTGTGAGTTAGCCAACTTGGCATTGCTTAAGAGATGTGAAATGGTGGAGTTGTCATAAATACTGCAAGTTGTCCTCCCTCTGGGGAAAACACTTGACCTCAATAAGATGTGTAAATACCCAGTTGGCTGTGTTAAAAAAATAAAAGCATTTCAGCCAGAACGAAGATCCCTTTCATCCCTGGACAACTGGATTGTACTGATTTCTGCATGTAATGACTTCTGGTCTTATATAGGTGTCTGGTGTGAACTTAGGGCATCAGGTGTTCACGGCTGATTTCCCATGATGCTGTCGTGCGTCAGTCATATAGTTTCCCTCATGGGGTTGCCTCCTGGGGTTTAATGCGTCGGTAACACGGTTGAATGTGTCCCAAATTTGGCTTTTTTTTTCAAGCTATGACACAAATCTGTTGTGGATGACAGTGTGAACCGCAGGAATCACAGCGAATCTGACATTTTCAGTTCAAATCTGATACACTTTCAAATGTAGAGGGAAATGGGATTTTTTACAGGTTGATAGATATATATAAAATAGATTAAGTGGTGTTATGATTTTATGTATTAATATTGCCTGTTGTGTCTCATCTTGCTGTTTTTCGCAATTAGCATTTGTTTATTTTTAAAATTCATCTCAAGCCCCCTGCAGTCTGATGCATTTCGTTATATTCTGTTTACACTCCTAAGAAGCATGTTTTTAATAATTGTTTTGATAATCCAACATTTAGTCGTTTTTAAAAATATGTAGTCTTTCTTCCGAGGAAAATTTAAAGCATAATATCTCATCAAATTATATGTGGTCCTGGACCACAAAACCAGTCGTAAGGGTCAGTTTTTTTAAATTTATGCATGATCTGAAAGCTGTTAGTATGGGACAGTATTTGGGCGAGATACAACTTTTTGAAAATCTGGAATCTGAGGGTGCAAAAAAAATCTAAATATTGAGAAAATTGCCTTTAAAGTTGTCCAAATTAAGTTCTTAGCAATGCATATTACTAATCAAAAATTAAGTTTTGATATATTTACAGTAGGAAATGTATAAAATATCTTCATGAAACATGATTTTTACTCAAAATCCTAATGATTTTTGGCATAAAAGAAAAATCGATAATATTGACCCATATTGTTGGCTATTGCTACAAATATACCTGTGCTACTTAAGTCTGGTTTTGTGCTCCAGCGTCACATATTGTGACATTTGATGATGCATGATGAATATTCCAGAATAGGCTGTTTTATGTTTGTAGGTAATTTTAGGAATGGTACACATTTAGACTTGTCTTATACGAAGCACATTTAATGGGTCATGTAAAGAGCCTCAGAAAAAAGAGCCACTTTTGCTTGCGCTGTGAATGAAGCCTTTCATTTTGGCTGTGTGTGTATGTGTGTGTTGTTAGACACTTAGGTAGAGCCATTTGACTCATGATGAGGCAGCGAGTCGTCTGTTATGGGTGAAATGAGAGTGTATATGAGGAATGACTTATTCAAGACAGATGATGTCAGCTAATGGACACTGATGTGAAGGTTTCAGTAGACTGATGGTTCCTGGCTACAAAAGGTTAAAGCAATGTGTTATTTTTTTATTACATCAGAGATGTCATAATGTTGCTTTGTCTGGTCATATTAGTCAATGTTTTGCAACATTAAAAGCTAACAGTAATAAGCATTGATAGTGAAGTAAATGATAATCAGAGGGTTCTCGACTAGCCTTGAAAGATAATAACAGGCTGAATGCATATGACTACTTACCATGTAATCACATAAATGGACATATTTTGACCAATCAGAATCAGATATTGCAGAAATCAGTGTAATAATGTGACTAACCTTCACTTTTGAAGGAGAAGTAAATGCAGCTTCAATGGGCTCTTAAATGATCCCAGCTGAGGAAGAAGGGTCTTATCTAGCAAAACGATCAGTTATTTTCTAAAAAAAAACAAAAAGAAGTATAATTTATATACTTTTTAACCTCAAACACCCATCTTGTCTATTCTCTGTGATGCACATGCAAACTCTGTGTAATCCGGGTCAATACAGTTAGGGTAGGTCGAAAAACTCCCATCTTATTTTCTCCAGCTTCAAAATCATCCTACATCACCGCAGAAGTACCGACCCAGAAGATCAAACACCCTTTACAAAAAAGGTGAAACAGCAATGTAGGATGATTTTGAAGTTGGAGGAGAAAATTCGATTTTTCGAGTTTTTCGACCTACCCTAACTGTATCGACCCGGACTACACAGAGTTCACATGTGCATTGCAGAGAATAGACAAGATGAGCATTTGAGGTTAATAAGTATATAAATTGTAATTTTTTTTTAGAAAACACCCGATCGTTTCGCCAGATTAGACTCTTTTTCCTCGACTGGGATCATTTAAAGCCATTTAAGGCTGAATTGACACCGCATTTTAGACGTTTAAACTCACGACCACCATAGAAGTCCACTATATGGAGAAAAATTCTGGAATGTTTTCCTCAAGAAACATAATTTCATTACGACTGAAGAAAGAAACTTCTTTTTGAACTTCTTTATTGGAATCAGTGGTTCCATGTAGAACCTTTAACATCTGTGGAACCTTTCCATTCCGTAAAAAGTTTTTAGAATTCTAAAATGTTCTTTGCACTAAGTCAAAACGATTCTTTATAGCTCTTCTTCCCTTCTGGGACCTGTTTTTAAGAGCTGAGTAATGTGGATGATTTCTATCCAAAGATTGAACAGCTTCAACTTTTTTTCCTCTCACCAGGGTCCATTGCAGCTTGTTGTTGATGAATTGTCATCTCATTTGAGATCGTCTAGTGTTCCTGGCCTTAGCCGTGTGCAACATTTGTCTTGGTCGTGGCATTTATGGTGCCATGGCCTGTCGGTTTTATATCTCTGTTTCACATTTGCAGGCATTCAGTCAGAAAATGAAAAAGAGGCCCAAGATGTTGGTTTCCTCTTAATATTATTCTGCAGAAACAGAAATTTGTGCCTGAAAACAATATTAGAAGGTTTTTGCCCACCTGAAAGGTGGGATACTACTGACAGGTTGTTGATTAAATTAATGTATTCCGTATTTTTTCTCTCCAACTGGAATAAACATGCCTAGCTTCACCTCTGCAGGTGTTCTCCGAGCTGTGCCAATTATATTTTAGTTGCATGTATGGTAATGAGTCGAGCCAACCGCACTGCCACTCACAACTGTACTGCTTTCAGGGGACACAAGGTGGGCAGAAAGATCTGGCTATATTTTATATACCGGTCACGGAAAAATGTCTGCCTGTTTTGTAGATTGTATATTTGGGATTGTGTGGGAGTTCGTGTGCTCATATGTTTCCGTCTGTGAGCTTATGTTCCAGGTTTGTGTGTCTGGATGTGGCAGCAGTGTCACGCCGTACCTACTGTAGTAATTGGTATGCTAATCGCTCCCTGACTCTGATAAGGGACATTTTTCCATTTCCATTCTTCAGCAGTCATTGGGTACACTGTAACCCTTTTGCATGGAGCTCAGTGGCTCAGGCCACCTGCTTCCTAACTGAAAAACAATTTAGAGCTCAGTTTGTAGAGCTGCATTAAGGGAACCAGCTGATAAGCTCTGATTCACACCAGATAGAAAGACAAAACACACACCTACTGAGAGACAGAAACTGCATGGAAGAAAGAAAATAATCAGCCATCGAATATCCTGCTACCTGTGTGAGCTAAAAGGTGCATTTATATTGTTACAAAACTTTGTTCATCAAAGAATACTGAATATTAAGCAGCACAGTTGTTTATGGCATTGAATTTGAACAACGTTGAACAAATCACCATATTAGAATGATTTCTAAAGGATCATGTGACACTGAACACTGAAGTAGTACAAGAATACATTACATTTTTAATATATTTTATATATCCTATGACTTATGTAAAGACATTGTGACATTAATGACATTTTGCCCTTAAGTAATGTCTTGAGACCAATAAATAGGCTTGTTGTTCAGGCTGTTGAACATCGGCTACTTCAGTCATTTTCGCTTTTACACATTTCTAGGATTCGACAGCTGCTGATGCCGTGCGGCTGCATGAGCATCACACCTTTTCTTGTTTCATTCACACACCGGAGGAGCTATCATGGTTTCAGAAAAGTCCACGGAGCTTTAAGCTCTTTCGCCAGGCTGGAGTTTCAAAAGAAATCTGTCAGTTTTTTTTCCCCGGTGATGAGAGATGCTGCGTTCATTGCATCTGGCTCTTATTCATTCTGCTGGCACACGTCTATCCTGATCTCCACCGCTTTCACTTTGAACAGCCTCCATCATCCTTTTACGTTTGCTTGACAGCTGGATTTAGTGCCAGGAAGAGGAGGTGGTGATGGAGGTGCTGTGTTTTGGCTCTCTCGCGTTATGGGCGCATGTTTTGAAACTGTAAAACCTAGAGGCATTACGATTTGACAGCTTCCAATGAGCGTCCTATATTTAAATCATGGCATATGGAATGGAGGAAAAGAGAACAGAGCTCATTAAGTGTGAAGTGCAGGGTCCTGATGTGTCAACCCTCAGCCTTTGCAACCAGTAAAACGTATGTCATGGGAAACAAGTGTACTAATTAACTTGATTTTTACCTTTTCTGAAGAAAATATGAGAGCTTCCTGCCTGGGCAAAACTCTCTGGATCAATTCTAGGGGGTTGCTCTTGCAGTCTGATTGGTTTTAGAATGTTTCTAGGGTGCTCTGGGTCCTTTCTGTTAAAGGGTTAGTTCACCCAAAAATGAAAATTCTGCCATTAATTACTCGTTCTCATGTCGTTCCAAACCCAGAAGACCTTTGTTCATCTTTGGAGCACAAATTAAGATATTTTTGATAAAATCCAAAAGCTTTCTGACCCTGCATAGACAGCAACGCAACTGACACGTTCAAGGCCCAGAAAGGTAGTAAGGATATTGTTAAAATAGTCCATGTGACATCAGTGGTTCAACCGTAATGTTATGAAGCTATGAGAATACTTTTTGTGTGCAAATAAAATAAAAAATATAAGCGCAAACAGTGATTACCGGGGTTCAAGCGCTTTAAGGCATTTAAGCAAATATGTAAAAAGACGTTGTTTACCAAGCCTGTAACCACCTAAAAAGCATTTTTGACAAATACAGATATACACATATAAATATGTTTTTTATTTTTATGACTGTTATAGCACCAGCTGTGGTCTGATCTCCTTAAAACTTTCCGTGCTTGTTTAGAATCACCTGTCTCATATGCTCACCAGATTTCATAAAGTTTTGAGTTTACCTTTAGGATTTGGGGTAAATTTGGACAGGCCTCTTTACCAAATGACCGCATTATAGCTTTCCAAAGGGTAAATTTCAACTTTTTTTGATAATTATTGACAATTCTAGTCCAGAGAATTGTACTGCAGTTTTTTTCCAGATTGAGCAAAAAAACCTAAGAATAGTTTGCAATAGTAGATTTTGGACATCTTCTCAAACATTTAACAAATGATTTCATTGACCGCATTGGTTAAAGAGGCAAAGTTGTCCAGAATGAGCAGATCTATCGTATGATACGAAAATTGCACGTACGTGCGATAAAACATGCAACGTGCAATAGTTTATGCCCTATGCGATATCGCCCCACCGGTGACTGATTTCTTTCAAATTTCTCTCAGACTTTTGGAGCCGTAAGTTGAACAGGCCCACCAAGTTTCATCCTCTCCATTAACCTTTTCTAACAGGTGCTCAAACTTCGTCGACCAGTGGCAGCCAGATACGCAAATGTCCTTGTAGCCACTTGTGGCACTTTGGACCAAGACCGTGCATACCGATTTTAATGTTGAAAAGACTAAAGGTTGCACAGTAATAGCCATTTTTATGTTTTTTCCCCTCTTATAGTGGCCAAGTTCCGCATTTTTTTTCCCCTGTGATCTCAGATTAAGTTCTGAGTTTGGCGAAGATATCTCATTCCATTCAGGAGTTATAGGCATTTTACTAAAAGTGGCCCTGCCCCTTTCGAACATTTTGGCGTCCCTTTGCGATGGTGAGTCGAAGGTTCAACCTTTTTTTTGAGAATTATTGATATTCACTCTCCAGTAAATCTTTCTGCACTGGTTTGCTTCCGGGCGAAACCTAGGACTAGTTCGCAAAAGTAGGTTTTTCAAAAAAATGCAAAATACCCAAAAAATTTCACTCACAATCGAATCTGGAGCCAAGGATTTCAATGAAATAAGACACTTGAGCCTGCAACTGATGGTTTAGGAGTTATGATCGATTTCGTACTTTTGATTGTTGTAGCGCCCCCGCCAGGCCGATTGGGGTGAGCCTTGGTCACATTGTAGACAGTGTGAGTACTACCATCCCTCAAATTTCAAGTCTCTACGACTTACATTTTGGTCTGCACGACCAGTTTGACGTGGAGATCGCTGATCCTGACCATTCTAACAATTACAATAGGGCTTCAGCGCTACAAAACTTATACAAACACATTCGCCTCCAGAATGTTAAAGGGATAGTTCACATGAAAGAGAAGAAATTGTTGAATACTGATGTCACATGGACTATTTTAACAATGTCCTTACTACCTTTCTGGGTCTTAAACATGTCAGTTGCATTGCTGTCTATGCAGGGTTTAGAAAGCTCTTGGATTTTATCAAAAATATCCTAATTTGTGCTGTGAAAATGAACAAAGGTCTTACGGGTTTGGAACGACATAAGGGTGAGTAATTAATGACAGAATTTTCATTTTTGGGTCAACTATCTCTTTCATTTTTAGCTGCAAGAAACCTGATTCTTAGTCAAAATAAAATAATATCTTTCTTTCACTAGCAGTTCATTTCATTTGAGATCAAAACCATTGGCTACTGTCATAGCCAACAGCCATTCAATGTGAACAAAGCTAAAACCCACTGCATTTTCAGTATTATAGTCCACCAAGTAAAAATTGAACGAGATTACATAGAAAACGAATAGCAGACCTCTAATGTCCATAGCTCAAGAGTTATGTGCTAAAGTTTTGTACTCTGTGGTTTGCTCGTCCCAGACTGCAGAAGGTTAAAGTAAATAATTCTTGTCAGCAATATCAGCTTTGTGACGTTACCTTCCTTGCATGGGCCGATGAAGTGTCAGGGCGTTGGGTCGTTCAGCTGATATGTGAGGCGATCAAGGCGACGAGAGCCTCTCAGCCTCCACTGCGTTTTCAATCAGGCCTGCCTTTTTTCAGTAGAATAACCTTTGTGCCTCGAGGAAGTCTGTTATTTTGAATGGACTACACTCTGACGCTATACTTTGTGGCCCCTGTGTAATTTTTTCCCCAAGGGTATGAATGTCACAGAGTTTTCTAAAGGTTAAGTGTATGGTTTTTTGTGCTACCTCAGATGGGAGACAGATAAGCAGCCCTCCATCTCAGCTCTGTCTGGCTGGGTTTAAATATCACCTCAGTTCGAGAAAACCCCCTAGTGTGCTTCTCGGACAGGTTAATAATATAGAAATATACCCTTAAATGGCAGTCCTTCCTCAGCTGTCTCTTCTCCCGGGCCCAATTAAGTCATTTCCACCGCTGTGTCCGATTTTGGCAGGACTTGACGGCCTCCAGCTGGTCTCGAAACCCGCTGCAGGTTTGGACGGACGATGGAAACAGTCTGCTCTGGTATTATGATGTCCGTCAACCTGGACCAAGCTCATTCTACAGAGAAATCGCACCCAATTTAGCAAATAGCTATTCGGTTTAGCGCCAGCCCATTGAGGGTCTTACAAACATGTCGTACGTGCGCGCAAACAAGCAGTCCTGATTCAGAACAGAAGCCTTCATTAGCCTCATTACATGCAAGACTTGCTTTGCTTTTGCCTGTGTCAGCTGCACCGCATGTGTCCTCGGGCGGTGCTGCGTGTGTGTAGCTAATTTCCCCAAATTCGTGCACTGACCCGGAGTGTCGGAGCTTGGGCTTTGAGCTTACTTAATTTTGTGGTGTCAGCATTGTTTCTCGACAGGTTGTGTAATGCGTCGCGTGTCGTCTGATTGGCTAAGTTGCCTGCAGGGTGTAATCAACTGCTTCCATATGTCCGAATAGTAAAACCAGCATAGGGTGTCATGGAGACTGAATACAGCCAGGCTGATGGCAAATATGAACAGCAGGCGTGACTAAACAGTCAATAGACTCTTTTGGCTAGTGGTTCAATGTAAACATTGGCAACACATCAAATAATGTATCAAAATGCACTTGTTTTGGTACAGATGTATTGATGATAGTGTTCTCGCTATGCTAAACAGCGAGCTAGGGCTGTGTGATTAAATTTTTCGATTAAAAAAAAAAAGATTTACGTTTTATTTATTGTTTGTTTGTATGCCTGCACAATTTGTACAAAACATTTGTGATTTATACATCAACAGAACTTTATTTTTATTATTTTTGTTGTTATACTATTATATACAATTATTAAAAATAAAATACATTTTAAAGTATTTAATAAAATAATAATAATTGTTGTTGTTATATACTATATGCAATTATTTAAAAATACATTTTTAAAAGTATTTAAGAAAAATATATTAATAATTATAATAATAATAATAATAAGTTATTGTCATATGTTATTAAATGCAAGTACTTTAAAAATACATTTTAAAAATAGAGTATTTAATAATAATAATAATTTAAGAAAAATGTAATAAATATATTAATAATAATTGTTGTTATATTATATACAATTATTTAAAAAAAATTAAAAAGTATTCATGAAAAAATATAGTAGTAATAATCATAATAATAGTTGTTGTTATATACTAATTTATACAGTTATTTTAAAAATACATTTTAGAGTATTTAGGAAAGATCTAATAAAATAAAATAGTAATAATATACTATAAACTATATACAATTATACAAAAATGTTTTTTAAAAATACATTTTAAAATAAAAATAATAATAATAATAATAGTTGTTTTGTTGTTGTAATATACTGTTAAAAATACATTTAAAAAATAGAGTATTTAAGAAAAATCAAAAAATAAAAATAAATAATAATAATAAGAAGAAGAAGAATAGTTGTTGTTATACTATTATTTTATACGATTATTTTGAAAATACATAAAAAAGTATTTAAAGAATGATAATAACTGTTGTATACTATTATTGTATTCTAATATTTTAGCTACATTTTAAAAATAGAGTATTTAAGAAAGGTGTAATAAAAATATAATAATAATAATAATTGTTGATATTATATGCTATATTCAATTATTTAAAAAAACATTTTAAAAAGTATTTAAGAAAAATGTAACAAAATATTATTATTATTATTTGACAGTACAACTGTACATTTACAATATTTAACACTCTTAATTACTTAATTACTTAAAAACTTAATTTCTAAGATTTATTTTGGTGGCAAACTGCAGGTACACTGTAAAGTTTTTTCGTTCCTAGTTAAAATGGATGATTGGAGTATGTTTTATAAGAAAACACAATTTCAGGCTTTCTACTTCAACATTTCACACTAAATTCAGTAAGTTACTTGCAGTTTCTTTATTTCTACAACTTTTTTTCTTTTTTTCATTGTAGCCCTGCAAGTTTCTGTTTTGTTGACAACAGCTGTTTTATAAGTGCTTCTGACAATAATATAAGATGATGTTTGGTGCATTTCATATTCCCAAATGCACATTATGTGTGATGTAATATCACAGCATATTCATAAATGAGTTTGTGTGGATTCACTGTTAACAGTTACCTCAGCGATCCAAACCCTGGAGTGGTCACCTACCATTCCAATGTACTCAAATCCTCCAGCAAAAACTTTCCCCCAAAAAATCCCTTTATTTTTTTAGACTGCGTGGTCTTTACTTTGGAGAAACCATCCGGATGGAGTGTTGATCCTGTGGGGAGAAACACGACATTCGGTAGCAGCGGGCGGTAATGGGGCTTGTGCTTAGGAAGCAAAGGGGAGGGAAAGATGAGGTAGAGAGGTAGATGTATGTTCTCTGTCGTTCTCAATCTTCTCTCCCGGCTAGGATTCCTCCAGAGTTGGTGGAGTGAAAGAGAACAAACAGTTTGTTCCTCTTGCCCAGTGAGCGAGTCTCCCCCTCCACCATCTTTGCTTTGATTTCTTCTTTTTTTCCCCTTCTTCTTCTACACTCGGGGAGCACTGAAGTTGTGAGGCGATGTTATATCGTGCTGCTCTAAGATAATGCACTTGTGGTGCCTGCTGCTCTCTATCACACACATTTCGGTTTACTGAGAACATCAAAGACACGTAGAGTTAAAAAGTGATATGTTCAGGAACTTCAAATATTTGTGAATTTAAAGCAATAGTTCACCAAAAATGAAAACTCATCAGAGTTCCCTGTGCCAGACTGATTCAATCAGTGACTGCTGGGTTTGTGAGATCTTGATTCACTAAACAGTCCAGCTCAGAAGAGATTAGAATTATAATTTTTAGTTCAATAAGTGAAATTGATATTGATTCAGTTATAAACTGATTCAGTTCATTCAGTGGAAGATTCATTAGACTGATTCAATCAATGACTCCTAGGTTTGTGAGTAATGATTCACTAAGCATATAATTATAATTTGCAATTTAATAAGTGAATTCGATATTGATTCAGTTATCAACTGATTCAGTTCATTCAGTGGAAGATTCATCGGACTGATTCAATCAGTGACTCCTGGGTTTGTGATTGTGAGATCTTGATTCACTAAACAATCCAGCTCAGAAGAGATTATAATTAGCATTTCAATAAGTGAATTTGATATTGATTCAGTTATCAACTGATTCAGTTCATTCAGTGGAAGATTCATTAGACTGATTCAGTCAGTGACTCCTGTGTTTGTAAATCTTGATTCACTAAACAATCAAGCTCAGAGGAGATTAGAATTATAATTTTTAGTTCAATAAGTGAAATTGATATTGATTCAGTTATAAACTGATTCAGTTCATTCAGTGGAAGATTCATCAGACTGATTCAATCAATGACTCCTAGGTTTGTGAGTAATGATTCACTAAGCATATAATTATAATTTGCAATTTAATAAGTGAATTCGATATTGATTCAGTTATCAACTGATTCAGTTCA
This sequence comes from Labeo catla, assembly GCA_012976165.1. NCBI lineage: Eukaryota > Metazoa > Chordata > Actinopteri > Cypriniformes > Cyprinidae > Labeo > Labeo catla. The sequence continues at coordinate 572,560 of VONZ01000241.1, forward strand.
TTCAGTGGAAGATTCATCGGACTGATTCAATCAGTGACTCCTGGGTTTGTGATTGTGAGATCTTGATTCACTAAACAATCCAGCTCAGAAGAGATTATAATTAGCATTTCAATAAGTGAATTTGATATTGATTCAGTTATCAACTGATTCAGTTCATTCAGTGGAAGATTCATTAGACTGATTCAGTCAGTGACTCCTGTGTTTGTAAATCTTGATTCACTAAACAATCAAGCTCAGAGGAGATTAGAATTATAATTTTTAGTTCAATAAGTGAAATTGATATTGATTCAGTTATAAACTGATTCGGTTCATTCAGTGGAAGATTCATCAGACTGATTCAATCAATGACTCCTGGGTTTGTGAGTAATGATTCACTAAGCATATAATTATAATTTGCAATTTAATAAGTGAATTCGATATTGATTCAGTTATCAACTGATTCAGTTCATTCAGTGGAAGATTCATCGGACTGATTCAATCAGTGACTCCTGGGTTTGTGATTGTGAGATCTTGATTCACTAAACAATCCAGCTCAGAAGAGATTATAATTAGCATTTCAATAAGTGAATTTGATATTGATTCAGTTATCAACTGATTCAGTTCATTCAGTGGAAGATTCATTAGACTGATTCAGTCAGTGACTCCTGTGTTTGTAAATCTTGATTCACTAAACAATCAAGCTCAGAGGAGATTAGAATTATAATTTTTAGTTCAATAAGTGAAATTGATATTGATTCAGTTATAAACTGATTCGGTTCATTCAGTGGAAGATTCATCAGACTGATTCAATCAATGACTCCTGGGTTTGTGAGTTTGTTCACTAAGCATATAATCATAATTTGCAATGTGATAAGTGAATTGATATTGATTCAGTTATCAACTGATTCAGTTCATTCAGTGGAAGATTCATCAGACTGATTCAGTCAGTGACTCCTGGGTTTGTGATTGTGAGATCTTGATTCACTAAACAATCCAGCTCAGAAGAGATTATAATTAGCATTTCAATAAGTGAATTTGATATTGATTGAGTTATCAACTGATTCAGTTCATTCAGTGGAAGATTCATCATACTAAATCAATCAATGACTCCTGGGTTTGTGAGTATCGATTCACTAAACATATAATTATAATTTGCAGTTCAATAAAGTGAATTTGATATTGTTTCAGTTATCAACTGATTCAGTTCATTCAGTGGAAGATTCATCAGACTGATTCAGTCAGTGACTTCTGTGTTTGTGAATCTTGATTCACTAAACAATCAAGCTCAGAGGAGATTATAATTATAATTTGCAGTTCAATAAGTGAATTTGATGTTAATTCAGTTATCAACTGATTCAGTTTATTCAGTGGAAGATTCATCAGACTGATTCAATCAATGACTCCTGGGTTTGTGAGTAATGATTCACTAAACATTTAATTATAATTTGCAGTTCCGTAAGTGAATTTGATGTTAATTCTGTTATCAATTGATTTAGTTCATTCAGTGGAAGAGTCATCAGACTAATTCAATCAGTGGGTTTGTGAGTCTTGATTCACTAACCAATCCAGCTCTGATTAAATGATAATTATAATTTGCAGTTCAATAAGTGAATTTGATATTAATTCTGTTATCAACTGGCTCAGTTCGTTCAGTGGAAGATTCATCAGACTGATTCAGTCAGTGACTTGATTCACTAAACAGTGCCGCTCAGAAGAGTCATTTGATTTTGCTTTTTTTGTGTAAACTGTTCTTTTCAGTGGTGAAAATGAGACAATCTTTATTATCTCTGCTGGAGATAAGTTATGTTTTACCCTTTCAACACATAGTTTTATCTACATTTTGCCCACTGAGAAAATCTTGACATTTTTGAACACATATGGTGCTGTAGTACTATATTACCATGGCTGGCAGCAGTTTTCATCTTTTAAAATGCCGTTCTGCACCTTCCCTTTATGGAGGTCAAAGAGTCACTTTCATTAGATTCATTCATTTGGCTTCTCATGAATTTCTAACATGTCTTGCAGTTTGAATTTTAGCTTTTAAATGGATTGGCCTCTCAAGCACTTCACACAGCCAATTACCCACTGCAGTGGCCTTCAGTGGGAGCCGGAGCACCTCTCACCTGCTCAGCAGATAAGCTTCAGAGACGAGCGCCGAACGCAGTGGGTTGAAATGAAAGGTAGAATCAGTCTGAAGAGTTGGCCACAGGAGGGAGGCTGCCCAAGGGGTTGGCTGCTTGAGTTGGTTGGTGACACTGTAGGGAGTCTTAGCAAATGAAAATCCGTCTTCCGCGAACAGTCATTTGTTTTTATTTGTCCCAGGGCTCCCACCACCTTCCTTGCTTCAAGTTTACCAAATAACAGAAAAATGCAACTCATGCACATTTTGCTCTTTAAAATGTGAATTCGTTTTTTCCAGTGAGTTGATTCAAACTGTGAGAAATTTGTGTGCCAGATGGATATTAAATGTAATTTTGTTTTAGGGTTTTGATCAAGAAGCACCACTCTTGACCTTTACAATAAACTAAACTAAACTATAAAAACTAGAATAAAAATAAGTGCATGATACCCCTAAATAACACAAAGATTTTTAGTTTTGTTTCTTTTGTTTTGGGGTTTTGATCAAGAAGCACCACTCTTGACCTTTACAATAAACTAAACTAAACTATAAAATAAAAACTAGAATAAAAATAAGTGCATGATACCCCTAAATAACACAATGATTTTTAGTTTTGTTTCTTTTGTTTTGGGGTTTTGATCAAGAAGCACCACTCTTGATCTTTAAAATAAAATAAAATAACATAAAATAAAATAAAATAAATACAATAAAACGTGCATGACATCTCTAAATAAAACCACTCTTTAAAATAATAATAAAACTGCACCAGTAGACCACAGTTTTGTTTTTTGTTTTTTGGATTTGTTTCTTTTGTTTTGGGGTTTTGATCAAGAAGCACCATTCTTAATAAAATAAATTTAAATTACATTAAATTAAATTAAAGATTAAGTGCATGACACCCCCAAATAACACAGATTCTAATTATTATAGTTACAGATAATAATAATAATAATAATAATAAACTTCTGTACCACTAGACTTCTGTTTGTTTTGTGTTGTTTTTTGTTTTGGGGTGACCAAGAAGCACCACACTTAAACAAGAAATGAAATGAAATGAAATGAAATAAAATAAACTAAAATAAAATAAAATAAAATAAAATAAGTGTATGACACCCCTAAATAACATAAAGCCTATTTTATTAGACTACTATTTTTTTTTTTCTTTTTGGCTAAGTGATACAGGAGCGTCTCTCTGGACCAAAATAAAACAGAAATAAAATAATCAAAATGAAGTGCATGACACCCCTTCATTTTTCTATATCAGCATTGTGCTGTTCAGTTGCTTTTCTTTAATAGGTTGTAAAATCACAAGAACAGAAGAACAGAAGAGAGAGAACCTGCTATAGGGCACTTTTTTCCTCTATTTATCTTCTGATATTCTTCATTTGACGGCCCACCAATTCAGCAGCCCAACCGTGTGAACCTACTCTGAGATCATCTGCTGCTCTGGGTCCAGTATGGTCAGTAACGAGCTCAGTGATGGAGTTTGGGTCAGGGTGAGGCTCGAAGTGTTTAAATGTGCGTCGAGCCACCAGCTGCAGAGTCCAGAGGTGAAGGATTACATAAATTTCCTTCGAAGACGTTCCCGCTGCGGAGTACCAGCAGCAGGTGCTGACGGGAGGATTTATAGCTCTGGATGGGAGTTATATATAGGGGTTATAGCTCTGATTTCTGCAACTTCTGAATACTTTTCACACTTTTCTATGATCAAACACTGCAGTCAATACTCATGTTCTGTTTGGGGTTTGATAAGTCCAAGGTCATTTTATAAGATTCTGAGATATTCAGAATGCATCGAGATTCTCTCTGAAACCTAGTTTTTAACCTCACACTCAAATACTCCCAGAGAAGAGCATCGTGTAATTCTATGTAATTGCGAATTCTTTCTGGAATTGATTCTGAGCTTAGTTTTGAACAGCAGTCCACTGTGAACAGCTTTGCCATCACAGGAATAAATGACATTTTGAAATGCTAAAATTGGAAATTTTATATTTGTAATATTATTTTACTGCCATTTTTGACTGTTTTTTGGACCAAATAAATGCATAAAATAATACATCTTTATTTTTAGAATGTTGAAATATCTAAAAATTCAAGAAACTATGCCATTATAGGAATAACTTACATTTTAAAATGTTAAAACAGGACATTTTATATTTGTAATGATATTTTATTGCAGTTTTTAATCTATTTTTGATCAAATAAATGCATAAAAATAACATACAAAACCACAAAATACATCTGTATTTTTAAAATATCTAGAAATATCTAGACATTCAAGAAACTATGCCATCGCAGGAATAAATTACATTTTAAAATGTGTTTAAATAGGAAAGTTTACATATTTAATAATATTTTATTGCAGTTTTCACTGTGTTTTTGATCAAATAAATGCATAAAATCAATCACAAAGAAACATCTGTATTTTTAGAATGTTGAAATATTAAAAAGTTCAAGAAACTATGCCATCATGGGAATAAATTACATTTTAAAATGTGTTTAAATAGGAAAGTTTACACTTTCAATAATATTTTATTGTAGTTTTTACTATATTTTTGATCAAATAAATGCATAAAATCAATACATTTTATGCATTTATTTCATCAAAAATACACTAAAAACTGTAATAAAATATTATTACAAGTATAACATTTTGTATTTTAACATTTTAAAATGTGATTGCATAGTTTCTTGAATTTTTAGATATTTTAACATTCTTAAACAGATGTATTTTGTGGATTTGTGTTGATTTTATGAATTTATTTGATCAAAAACACATTAAAAACTGTAGTAAAATATTATTACAAGTATAACATTTTGTATTTTAACATTTTAAAATGTAATTTATTCATGTGATTGCACAGTTTCTTTAATTTTTTAGATATTTCAATATTCTTAAACAGACATATTTTTGTGGTTTTGTGTATTGATTGAATGCCTAGTGTATTTGATCAAAAATACAGTAAAAGCTGCAATAAAATATTATTCATCACAGGAATAAATTACATTTTAAAATATGTTAATATAACATTTTATATATGTAATATTTTATTGCAGTTTTTACTGTATTTTGTGATCAAATAAATGCATAAAATCAAGCACAAAACCAACAAAAATACATCTGTATTTTTAAAATGTTGAAATATCAAAAAGTTCAAGAAACTATGCAATCCAAGAAATAAATTATATTTTAAAATGTGTTAAAACAGGAAATTGTATATTTGTAATAATATTTTATTGCAGTTTCTACTGTATTTTGATCAAATAAATGCATAAAATAAAGCACAAAAATACACCTGTATTTTTAGAGTGTTGAAACATCTAAAAATTCAAGAAACTATGCAAACATTTACTCAAAGCAATGCTGCATGACATATTAATTCGATAAGTCTCTCTGTAATACAAGTAAACTTTTGTCTTACTGCACTGAAACTCTTACTCTAATGAATATTAAAAGATAGTGTTTCTCTAGTGAATTCATCATTTTAACAGTGTTTAGATATTTTACACTGATAATAAGTCAAAGAAGACTAATTGAAAACTCATTAAGAAGTAATTTCCTGCAGTGAAGCCAACGTTGACAAAGTGCAAAATGCATCAGATGGTTAATGAATTAGTTATGGCTCTGAGTTTGTGTCCCTCTCAGAAGATCTGAACTCTTTGCTCTCTCGTTCCTCCTTATCTCGTTCGTCTCCCAGAGATGCAGCCCTTATCCCAACTGCAGTTCCACCTCATCTGAACCAACACTAGTATTTGACTGTGACACGAACTGACTGCTCAGGCCACCCGTGTTAAAATTTCAGGGCTTTTAATCCCAGGTCGTCCCGCCTCCCCACTTAGAGGTGAACACAGGCAGACACTCCTCCACAGTGCCCAGGAGGATCCCGGGATGGTTGCTCCCTCTATTTATGATGTAGTTCCACTCTTTGAACCTGGATGGGTGGGCTTTGTCATCCCACTTTACACAGTCTGAGATCACAGCTAAAAATAATAGAGCCGTTCCTTCCTCTCCCCTGGGGTAGCCCAGGGTAAAAATACCATAGTTCTTATTGAGGACAGTCGAAATGTTTCACTTTCCTGCCTATTTGTTCTCAACGTTATTTATTCAGAACAATAGCAACGGTGTGTTATTTTTTAAAAGCCACACAGTCGTACGCTTGTCACCATTTGTGTCGCAAATAATTTAGTCTACTATCACAGCTCACTGGGAAAAAAACCCGAACCCTGTCAAGTCTGCAATTTGCACAAGTTCCAGATCATCTCGGAAGCTTTTAGGAAGTGTTCCTGTACCTTGCTTTCATGTCCTCCAACTCCCCAAATGAATGTACGGGTATGCATGAGCGAGCATGCCGTGACCTGACAGGATGACGGCCGCTTTGCTTGCGTCTCTCATCTTGTCCCGTTCTCTCTCTTTCTGCCGTGCACAAACGTACCCACTTGCTTCCATTTTCCTTGTGCTGTAGACCGAAATCTCTCGCCTGAGACCCAGGGCGTTCGCTTTTGCAGAATGCGTCTTCAACCAACCTGGACCGTCGCTGGTGTACTTGTTGATCTCTTAAGAACTTTTTTTAATGGTTGTTCGGACTTTCGCTTTGCAGCGTCTTTAATCTGGAGTGCCTAAGCGCCCTGGGGTTTTTCTTTGAATAGAGAAGGAAAAAGTAAAATGTTGGGCCATCATCAGCACTTTTAGTACGGCCACTGCCGGAGAACCTACCGGTGCACTCATCCGAAACAACATCCCAGAGCTTGTGTGTGCGCGCGTATGAGCGCTTTTGTGTGGACGTTTTCACGTGCCGGGCTGAACTATGCAGAAAACAGATGCTGGACAGCCGCTGAGGTTGAAGATCTCTGGCACGGCTAGTCTCAGAGGTGGATTTCAGACGAGCCCTGGGTGTCGTAGTGCGCTTTTTCCCTATGGCGTTCCTGTGCGGTGTCAGCAGAGTTTTCCGTAGTGACGTCGGTGAGTATCGCCGGGGATGAATGAGCGATTGGCTGAAAATAGGCTTTGGCTAATACGGTTAATTAATATCCCGCTGTGCGGCTTTGTTTTCTCTGAACTGCTAAATCTGTTAGAATAGGGATGAAATTTTTGGTGTGAAAATTGCATGTTAAATGTGGAAATTGTGTTATCTTGCAAGCTACGTTTTTTTAAAACCCAAGAATCTGTCTTCATTATTATTTTCTGAAGGTCTTTGATCCAGCATATTCAGTCATTCAGCTATCCGCTCAGGCCTGAATGTCATTTGCATAATAATGTATGAGTGATCTGAGAGACATGGCTGTATCAGCTGCTTGGTTTGGCTAGCTGAGCTTTTGTGATGTTTGATTGGTTACTCTCAAGACTTCTCACACATGGCTCCAGTCTGTCATGCTGTGGAACAGGCTGCTGAACAGCTAATATTAACTAGATTAAACTAGATTTTTACAAAAGTCACTGCCGTGATGCCGTTTTCTTGCCTTCTGGGCAAACTTAGTAAGTCTGACCTGAAAAAGTCTAATCTTAGAAAAGTAACTTTAACTTCACTTGAACAAGTCCCTGTTATTTCTTGCTCTGACACAGTGTATGTTTTTGCCTTTTTGGTTTTGTTACTGCTCACATTTTTTCATTAGGGTTTTTGCTATTGTATCTTTTTATTTTCTATATACCTGCCTTTGATTTTTAAAGCAACCTTGAGTTTGTAGAAACACAAGGTTTTGAACAAGCCCATAAACTTTACTTTGAGCAGGGTTGCAAGGGGGCAGAAAATTTCCAAATATTCCTGAAAATCTTTCAAAATTTCAGGAAATTTTCTGGAATTTTCCAGACATTTTCAAACTTTTTCAACCTTATTTATGAGCAATTTTAGAGATCCTTGCTTAAAGGAGAAGTCCACTTTCAGAACAACAATTCACAAATAGTTTACTCACCCCCTTGTCATCCAAGATGTTCATGTCTTTCTGTCTTCAGTCGTAAAAAAAATATGGTTTTTGAGGAAAACATTTCAGGATTTTTCTTCATGTAATGTACTTGATTGGTGCCCTGATTTTGAACTTCCAAAATGTAGTTTAAATGCAGCTTCAAATGGCTCTAAACGATCCCAGCTGAAGAAGAAGGGTCTTATCTAGCGAAACAATCATTTTTTTTTTTTGAAAATAAAAATTTGTATACTTAAGCATAAAAGCTTGTGTAGCAAAATATAATTAAAATGTTACGTTACTTCCCTAACACATCTACTGCTTACACAAACGTTGATCACACTACAAACAAGACAAAACTATAATGCTATAAGAAACAGAAAAGATTAATTCATTGTTTATCTGGATCTTTAGTCTATGATTAGCTCACCTCACCTCTTATCTGACAAGTTTTCAGGTTTGAGTCGTTCGTTCATCATGTGACAGCCCCATAAACTCAACGAATGCAGTGTGAGCCAGAAAAAGAATTGATTAGTTAATCTCTCGAGTCTTCGGGTTCGAGTAGTTCGTTTATCACGTGACAGCCCCATAAGATGAACGAACGACTTAAACCCGAAGACTCGAAACAGGTGAACTAATTCCAGTGCAGAACCTAATAGGATGTTGCGCATGCGAGACTAAACGAATCACTCCCCGAGACGACTCGTTTTACCCGAGTCACATTAAAGATTCGTTCAAAATGAATCTTTAATTTAGTTCAAGAACGACCCATCACTAATTCGTAGCATCGTGGACGCGCATCCCAGAGCCTGTGCTACACAAGCTTTTGTGCTTAAAAAGTATGCAAATTTTTATTTTTCGAAAAAAAGACTGATCGTTTCGCTAGATAAGACCCTTCTTCCTCGGCTGGGATCATTTAGAGCCCTTTGAAGCTGTGTTTAAACTACCTTTTGGAAGTTCAAAATCGGGGGAACCAATCAAGTCCATTATATGACGAAAAATCCTGAAAGTTTTTCCTCAAAAAACAATTTTTTTACGACTGAAGACAGAAAGACATGAACATCTTGGATGACAAGGGGGTGAGGAAATTATTTGTAAACTGTTGTTCTGGACTTGTGGACTTGTCCTTTAAGCATCATAACATTTATTTAATATTAAATAAGCTTGACTTTGATTATTTTATTTTTTGTGTTGTATTGTTGTTTTCAACCAATATTGTATTGGTTATTTGTTGTTTTTTGTTTTTAGTGTATTTTTCCATTTAATTTTTTTTGTGCCATAATTTTACTTTGTATATTGTTTATACATACATATATATATATATATATATATACCCTAGTTTGTATTAGATTTTGAATGGCAGGTTTTGGTCTTTTCCTGTTTGTTTAACAGGAGTGTGCTAAATTAATTAACTTCATTTGCATCAATATTGGGTACTCGAGGGTCGACAGCATATGTTCTACATTTATCCAACTGTGAATTACAGGAATCTGTATTACAAATATCCATCATCTGCTTCTGTGGAAGGGGAAATTAGTATTTTGTCAAAGAGTGAGGATGCAAAGGCTTGTGTTCCTGGTGGTCTACATTCAGTTTCTCACTGCGCATGCGTCTCGTCTTGTGATTCCCTTGTCTTCTTATTTCTGTGTGTGTGATCTGCACATCACAAGCACTGAGGCTTTAATTTGGAGGGGTGATGTTTCGTGTGATGGTGTAACCAAGACGGGCAAGAGGCACTTTGTGCTAACACCTTCTGCTCGGATGCCAAGATGAGCCTCTCTCGTGTGCTCATTCATTTTGTCTCTCTCCATCTCTGTAACCCAGATTCAGGAAAAGAGACAAAATCATTGAGATCCAAAAGCTTTTGAACGCCACACAATTCGCTGACACTGAGATTGATTTGTTTCTCATGCTCAATAATTTGTACCAGACTCAAAAAAGGTGAAATTTAGTTTAGATTGCTTGGTCTGAACCAGAGTGTTTATTCCACCATCTATTTTTATTCAATGACTCTTTAGTAGTGGGTAGAAAAAAGATACATCAGCTATTTATACACAAATGTTTTCTAAATATTACTGTAATTTTCTTTGGACTTTTATATACAATATAAAATCCAGTTATTAAAAGCTGGCATGAAATGAGAATTTAGCCTATTTTCTAAATGCATATTAATAATTTTATTGGGAATGATTCATTCATGCATATGTTTCTTCTTATTCTTCTTTAAATCAAAATGTCATAACTCAAATCTTAGCATGAAATGACTTCCACTTAAACCTTGCCTATGCAACGTTATTTATTATTTATATACTATTAAAGCATTTATTTATATTTAGAATATTTTTATATATTCATTTTAATTGTAATGTTAGTCATTTTAATGTACATTTGTCCCTTTTATTATATATTTTTAAATGTTTTACAAATTTTTTTTATTTTAACTTTGCTTATAATTTTAGTAATTTTATTGCTTAATAAATGAATTATTTAGTTACCTAATACTTAAGTTACTTAAGTATTATTCAGTAAATAATTAAGCATTAAGTATTATTATGTTAATAATTACGTAAATAATAAATATTAACAGTGTTATTTATTATTTATATATTATTAAAGCATTTATTTATATTTTGAATATATCTATATATATTAAGTTTTCATTTTAATTGTATTTTTGGTCATTTGAATGTACATTTGTCTTTTTTTTTATTAAGCCTTTTTTATTTAAATTTCACTTATAATTTTAGTAATTTTAGAACTTAGTTATTTAGTTACCTAACTTAAGTATTATTCAGTAAATAATATTACATATTAATAATTACATATTAAGTAAAAAGTAAATAACAGCAGTGTTATTTATTATTTATATACTATTAAAGCATTTATTTATATTTAGAATATTTTTATATTTTCTTTTTTTATTTTAATTGTAATTTTATTCATTTTAACGTACATTTGTCCTTTTTATAATTTTTTTATATAAGTCTTTTTTATTTTAATTACACTTATAATTGTAGTAATTTTAGTACTTAATAAGTTGTGTAGTTACCTAAGTTACTTAAGTACTATTCAGGAAATAATTAAGTATTATTAAGTAAATAATAAAAAAACAACAGTGTTATTTTTATATACTATTGAAGCATTATGTGCATTTATCCTTTTGTATTATAATTTTTTAAAGTTTTGTTCTATGAAGCGTTAATTTATTTTCATTTCACTTATTTTAGTAGTTGCTTAAGTTACTTAAGTATTAAGTAAATAATTAAGTATTAAATATTATTAGGTAAATAATAAATAACAAGAATGTTAGTTAGTAATTATTTCCTATTTTCCTATATTTATTTACTAAGCATTTATTTATATTTAGAATTTTTCAGTTTTCATTTTAATTTTAGTCTTTTTTTTAATGTGCATTTGTTTGTATGTTTTTTTTTAATGAAGCTTTAATTTATTAATTTCACTTATAATTTTAGTAATTTTAGTTCTTACAATTTTAAAATTGTATCTTTGGCACCTAAATAAAATAAGTTTAAGTTTCTCTTCTAATACATATATTTTATAGTATTGTAATTACAAAAAATTATTTTTATTAGTTGTAGTTTTGTTAATGCATTCACATTCATCTGCCTCCCTTTGCGCACTGATCAAACAGTCTAAATTTGACAAACGAACTTGTTCCACAGCAAAAGTTCTACTAAGAAAAATGTTCTAAAATTCACGAAGGAAGCCATGTTTTGCTACAGTGTTTTATTTCATAATGAATAAAAGCAGCAGCATCTCTTCAATCCTCATTTACAGCAACACGCTCTGATGAAGGAGCGAAGCCTTGGGCCACTATATGGAAAACACCCACATGCTGTTTTACACATCTGCGTAGTAGACGTCCATGAAATGCTTTGAAACTTGCATGTAGGAGCACTTTGCATATCGCTGATGGATTATTCTTGCTTTTCACCGCACGAAAACAAATAAATCTGCTCCCACACTCTCTTCCGTGTTGATTTTCCGAAATAACGCTAAGCGTGTTTGAAGCCGGTGATCAGATTACTGAAATAAACTTCATCCCCATGATGCTTTCGGCTCAGAACCGGTAGCAAATTCAGAGAAACCTGATTCCTGGATGTGCCGATAATCCATTTACTGACCCCTCTGTTGGTCTGGTCATCGCTTGCTCTTGCTAAATGGCTGAAACATCTGAAGGTCTGTGTGAGGAGGCTGTCGGTGGCTCTCTACACATCAGCTAGTTCATACACACCGTGGGCTTACAGTTCTATGCATTTTAAATGAGTCTGTCTGCTCTGCTCTCTGGGGAGATGCGAGCAGTCGGTTGTCGTCATAGTCGGCGAGCGGTGCCAGTCAATAGGCTGTTTTTTATGTAAGGACTACCCAGCAGATTGTATTAGAGGATGGTGGGTGAGCTGGATTGAATCTCCAATTCATTTCAAATCAATTGGCAATCTAAATGGCAAGTTTAAATCGACTTGTCCAACGAAATAAAAACAAATTGCTGCTGCATGTCCCTTGGAAAAACAGCATTTAGAGGAACAGTATACATCAGGAACATATTGTTATTGGTAGATACTGCATAGCCTGTTTTTAGGAATGAAGCTAGATTTTAGCCCAGAATTTACTTTAGGAATATCATATCTTAAGTAGTGCTTTTGTAAAAAAAAAAAAATGGTGTAGAAACAATTTTCACTCAAAAATTGCTAGCAATAAAAGGTCAAAAAACAAATTAAGTAATTGCTAGTAATCTTCACAAGTAACACAATTGAATTAAGCATGAGATTTTGAGGTAGAAAAACAAGTGTTTTATTTTATTTTATTTGTATTTTTTCCAGTCATCTTTAGGAATTTTCTTAACATTTTATTATCAAATTTCAAATTTTCTATACAAATAAAAATAAAACCGATGCCTAAATTCATATTAGCATCACATTAGTATACTGATTTAACACTAAACAAACTACTGATTTTAGTGTTTTTGTTTTATTTATTTTTTTTGTACTGTATTTGTATTTGTTTTTATAGGTAAATACTGTAGAATTATGCATTTTTATTTTATTTCAAATCAAATTTTTTTTTTTAATCACAAATGTAATTACATTTTTAGTTGTTACCTAAGTATTAAGTAAATGATAAATAACAGTGTTATTTATTATTTATATACTGTTAAAGTATTTATTTGTATTTATAGTATTTTTATTTTCAGTTTTTATTTTAATTAATTGAATTTAGTTTTAGTCATTTTTTTATGTACATTTGTCCTTTTTATTATAATTTGTTTTTTTATGAAGCATTAATTTAATTTCACTTGTAATTTTAGTAAATTAATTTTATACAAATATACAAAGTATACAAATGTTATACTATATGAAATGTTAAGATGCCTAAATTCATATTAGCATCACAGTGTTGATTTAACAAAAAAAATACTGACTTTAGTGATTTTGTTTTATTTTTTTAATTTTCAAATCTTTTTTTTTACAAATATAAACTACATTTTTATTTTTAATCTTTATTTTATAATTTTTAAGTATTTACTTAAGTATTTACAAGTGTTATTTATTATTTATACACTATTATTTATACCATTTATTTGTATTTATAATATATTTATATTTTCAGTTTTCATTTTTATTTTGGTTTTCATCATTTTAATGTGCATTTTTCCTTTTTATTATAATTTTAATGCTTGTTTTTCTATGAAACGTTAATTTTAATTTGACTTATAATTTTAGTAATTTTAGTAGTTGAAATTTTTATAATAATTTAATATATTTTCGGTTTTCGTTTTATTTGTAGTTTGTAATTTTTTATTTGTACTTTATTATAATTTTTTAATGCTTGTTTTTCTATGAAGCGTTAATTTTAATTTGACTTATAATTTTAGCAATTGTAGTAGTTAAATTTTTTTTATAATAATTTAATATTTTTCTTTAACTTTAATAGTTTTCATTTTATTTGTAGTTTGTAATTTTTTAAAATAATTTTTTATTGTTTGTTTTTTTATGAAGCTTTAATTTATTTAAATTTCACTTTTAATTGTATTAATTTATCGCTTAAATAAATTAAATCTCTATTTTATTATTTGTTTATTTATTTTACTTTTTTTTTCTAATTTATTTATTTATTTTGTGCCATAATGTTCCTTCATTTTAATCCCACATTTTTCATTTTAACCTCTGACTTTTGGAGCCCTCTGCATGTTTGTTTAGCACAAACGTGCATTTATAATCTCAGCTTCATCTCCACGTGTAAAAGCACTCTTTAATGCATGAATTTCACATAGTAGCGTTGCTTTAGTGAAGAGGACATTTGTTAATTTAACAATTTGGTGATTTGATTTGACACAGAAATGCCCCAGGAGTTGCTGTTAACTGACTGAAGAAAATGGAGGAGACTTATTTCTCATCCCCTGTGGTTTTCTGAAGGTTCCTCTTAATTCTGACCTCCCTCATTTCCATGAAATTACTTATTAATGAGAGGGTATTTTTAATACAGCCTGATTCAGAGCTTTCTCTGCCTTTGGATGAGAAAAAAAAGCAGGAGTGGGACGTTGCATTCATTCGGGGCTCTCTTGTGCTCGCTGACTTGTGTCCAGTCTATTGACCACACTAAAGTCAAACTGACCATGACAGATGATCAGAAATAAATTGCGTATCAGACGCTCACTCTAACCTCAAGTGAGACTGTCAGAAAAGCTCATGAAGCATAATATGTGTGTCTCATTTATATAGGAACTTTCTCTACTTAAAAATAAAGTAGCTCTGTAATAAAATCTGATTAAATAATAGGTGCAATAAAACTGGTAACACTTTACTATAAGGTTCATTAGTTAACATTAGTTGACTACTTTAGTTCACATTAATTAAGAATGAACAATTAGGGCCCTATGATTTCCTTGTTGCAGAAAACGCGGACGGAATCACGGAATCCAGTCATAAAAATGGAATTTATAACGCAGAATGTCACGGAATTTGCCAAATTTTGGATTAATAAACCAAAAGTAGATCAGTACACTTAAATCAAAATACAATAAGGACTAGTGTCTGTGAATATTAAGCCACAAAAATACTATTTAAATATGAAACATGCATGTTCTACATGTCTCTGTTTGAATGAATGGCGCAGATGCGCGATTTTGTTTACTACACCGACACAATGTCGATTCAATGTATGAGTACATAAACACACACAAATATCATCTCTAGAACTGCTCTGAGAGTCACTTCATAAGCGTTTTATTGTTTCTTGTGACAAAAACGATCGTCATATCACATCCAAACAGAAACTCAAAAGTAAAAGTTCAGTTTAACTTGAAGAAACTGTGACAAATATATTACTGAACGTAATGATAGTAATAACACATTAGTTTTTAAATTAATCAATTATTTTGATGTTTTGATTATTAAAATATAGATAAACCATTAAAATTAAAACATTAAAATGTAAAACAGAACTTGGTAAAAACTGCATTTGAAGGGGAAAAAACTTAAAAATGTAATTTTATATCTTAAGATATAAAATATCTTAAGAAATTGCTGTTAATTCGTGTAAGTTTTATGATTTAAATTAATTGGACATGCTTTTTGATTAATAAAATTTAATTTAACTATTAAAATATACTGAAGAATGAAAACAGAAATAATGGAATCCAAAAAAATTTTAAATGGAATTTGAAAAATGGAATTTGGGGGAAAAAAATAATAATAAAAAGGAATTGGGGGGAAAAAAAAAAAGATTTCAGGGCCCCTACAGCATCTATTAATCTTAGTTCATTTTAATTTCAACATTTACTAATGCAAATCAAAAGTTGTGTTAGTTAACATTAGTTGCACTGTGAACTAACGGTAACTAATCATGAACAACTCTGTTTTATTAACTAACGTTAACAGAGATTAGTAAATACTGTGATGTAGTAAATACATTAACTAATGTTAACAAGTGACACTTTATTGTAAGGTGTTACCATAAAGTCTGTTTCAAGTTTGAATTAAGAGACCAAGGTTGCATTTATTTGATTGAAAATACAGTAAAACAATAACTGTTTTATGTTTTAATATATTTTGTATCTTGCACCAAATCAGCATATTAGAATGATTTCTGAAGGATCATGTGACACTGAAGACTTGGAGTAATTGCTGCTGAAAATTCAGCGTTGCCATCAGGGGAATAAATGAAATTTTTATATATATTTAAATAGAAAACAGTTATTTAAATTTGTAATAATAGTTTGCAATATTACTGCTTTCTCTGTATTTTTAACCAAATATATACAGCCTTAGAGAGAGAAACATTTTTAAAAAACATATAAAAATAAATTACTTCACATATAGCCACCAGTTTATATCATCTTTTTGACACATGATTTAGCAATTACATTTTTAGCCAACTAATAGTTGCCCCCTTAAGCAGCTTAAACTCATTATGCATGATCTCATCTGCATATAATTTACATATTCATATTGCAGTCAAGACACATTAACAGATGCAATGATGCATTAAAGGGATAGTTCACCCAAAAAATGAGAATTGTCATTCATTACTCACCCTCATGTCGTTCCAAACCCGGAACACAAATTAAGATACTTTTGATGAAATCCGAGAGCACAGACAAGTTCAAGGCCCAGAAAGGTAGCAAGGACAAAGCTAAAATACATCAGTGGTTCAACCATAATTATATGAAGCTAAATGTAGTGCATTAATACTTGATAGTTCAGATGCAAAACCAGCTAAAAGCCATTTTGTTCAAAAATGAGATAATGATACTGAGTGAATGCTCCTGGCACATATACTTTTACTTCAAACTCGCTAAATTCCAGCCTCAGCCCAATCAGAAGTACCAGTAATTACATAGAAACCTATACAAAGTAGTCAGAAAGAAAAGCTCATTTTAAAGATGGATTTAGAGGTTTTTGCATCTGAACTCTTTACTTATAGTTAAAGTTATAATTTCTCACCCTTAGTGTGAACAGGAGTAATAGCGTGAAATAATGGGATAAAAATAGGTATATAATTGTCATCTTTTCCCGCTGTTGAAATTTCCATCCAGTCTCATGGGCACCTACACGCTTCTCCACATATGTGTGATCTGCTGTTGAGTCTGGCTGTGCTTTGCTACTTCAGTCAAAGTAAATAGTGCTCAGTGCGTCATCCTGCTGTTCTTTAAGGGCTCCATTATGACGGGACTCCCGCCGTCTCTGCTCGGTATCCACGGCTTTATATCTGAGCACACAATCGGATGGCCACAGCTGGAGCTGCTCACTCTCAGAGCGAGCGGTGATGTACTCACCATATATCACAGATGGGAGGCCACTCTTCTTTGATCAACACGTAGGACTGGCTAGGGAGTGCGATGTGTTGTTGAAAGTCTGTGCGCCTTTTTATCACATCTGGGTGTGTGCGTGAAGATCTGACAGCTTTATATTCAAATGATTGCTGTTGAAGGCTACATCTCTTTGAGAGCGTGTTGGCCGCAATAGCTGTGCGTATGTGAAAGCTATCATTTCTTGAAAAGAACGCCCACAGCGCCTTAGAATTTGTGTATATGTTGATTGCATGCGAAAATAAGGACAAGGTTTTGCTGATGAAAACCGTTGTGTGGTTTTCAAATGTTTTGGTTTTCTTGTGTTTTTCAGATGAGGGGCCCTACACTAAACACTCCAATCCCTCCAGGCCACCAGATGGCGCTCTGGCCATTAGGAGACAGAGTATTCCAGGTACAAAGCACAATGTCTGATTTGTCACTGCAGTGATGGTGTAAAATATGCTGGTTGGTGTGGCATAGTACGGTGCTAGAAAAGTGTTGTGTATAGAAACAAAATTGTGTTTTGCTGGTGTACGATTTTCGAAAATAGTATGTTTTATGCACCTGACCTTGCAAATGTTTGCTAAAAGGGCTGTATCATCATGAAAATTTGCTTAAGTGTTATTATTATTATTGTTGTTGTTGTTGTTGTTGTTTTATTTAATAATAAAAGTAATTTATTTGTTGATTTTATTTTACTTTTTTAATTTATTTTTTTAAACAAAGAATTGATTAATTTATTTATTTATTTATAGCATTTTTAAACAAAAAAACTGGTTTTAATATTTCCTTTTTGCTGTCAACAAGACTTTACATTATTAATATTATTATTATTATTGTTGTTGTTATTGTTATAGTAATAGTAATATTTTTATTTAATAATAATAATAATTATTATTTATTTAATGATTTTTATTTTTATTTAATTTTTATTTTCAAACAATTTATTTATCTATTTATTTATCTCTTTTATTTCTTTATTTTTTAAACAAAAGTAGTTTTGGTTTTAATTGTCCTTTTTTGCATTCAACAAAACTTTACATTATTAATTATTATTAATGTTATTATTATTAATTAATAATGTAACATTATGAATTAATGAACTATTAATTAACTGTAATAAACTGTAAAACTGTAAACCAAATAATTATAACAAATAATAATTAATCTTGTAACAAATAATTAATAATGTAACATTATTAATCAGTTAACATTATTAATTAATCTAATATTTATATCTTTTTTTATCAGCTTTAATTTATTTACATTATTTTTTTATTTTTTTATTTTCTTATTTATTTATTTATTTTTTTTGGTTACCGATAACACTTGTTACTGAATTTACTTTTTAATGACAGTATTACTCATAGATATACTTTATTTGTTTGTTTATATTCATTTTTTTTCTTTATTTCTTTATTTTTAAACAAAGAACTGGTTTTGTTTTTTCTTTTTTGCAGTCATTAAGACTTTACATTATTTAGCATACTATACTGGTAATTTGACTGAATTTACTTTTGTCATGATTATTAAAGCATTTGGATCTAGAAATTTCAGCTTAAAGAAATTAGTTGTCTACACAAATAAAATTGTGTACCCATATGAATTTATTTACAAAAAATGATGTTTTGGCTAAAATCTGAATGTATAATGAAAAGCATTAACTATTCAAAGGTAATCTACTTTGATAAAGCTAAAATAAACATTTAACATTTTTGTTTATGAAGAATAGCACATTCGGACTTTCAATTGATAGTGTACATAATGTGGCAGTGCATCAACTGATGTACGACTGGTTCTCCAGCTATGTGACAAGGCGAACAAATCGCTTGCAGTACTTATCTTCATTTATGACTTGTTACACAAACCCAGCGCCCCTTTTGTGTTAGTTGAGATCCGTTTTGAAGCGGCGCTCATTTTCATGCTAGAGGTGAAAAACGTCTCAGAGGGTGTTGAAATAAATTCCCTGTATAATCTCTCAGTACAGAGCTCTAAGCACATCAAACCCATCTTCAGAAGCGGTTAGCGTTTAGCATGACGGCTTTGGGGCCACATGCCCACGTTCTGATGTAGCTCCACGCCGTAGGCACGGGCTCTTTGGACTGCCGTATTAAACCATCCATCTGAAGACAGATTAGGCGCAGACTGTGATGCTCCTGCCGAGCTCGGTGTGATGGGTTTGCGGTTGAGCGTACCAGAGATGGTGGCACGTCTCATAATGCTTCCTTAGAAAATCGCTTTCTGCCAAGAGTGGGATTAGAAGCCACTGTCACAAAATACTTTACATACATCAGACGTAGAATAATGCCGGAGGAATGCGACTAAATATTATAAGCGGAAATACACAAAGTATGTAAAGTATGCTTTGACTTGCTCGAGTCTTATGCAGTCACAATTACTTACTATAAAAATTGCAAGATATACACCCTTAAAAATTAAGGTGCTTCACGATGCAATAGAAGAACCTTTTTTGTCTAAATGGTTCTATAAAGAACCGTTAACATCTGAAGAAGAACCTTTTAAAGCACCTTTATTTTTAAGAGTGTACAGTCTTTTTATAATGGCTTTAAGATGTCCATTGTGCTTAACTCATTTAGTATTCCTGACATGCTGGATAAGTGCTGTTTATATGATTTGAGGGAATACCAATGTTTATACCAGTTGTTTAACACAGAAAGAAATCATGCTAATGAGTCGTTAATGAATTATAAAATCAATTAAAACAAAAGATTGAAACTGAAGTGCGACTAGAGCCGAGTGGTTTTAGAGAAGCCGGAAGAACAAGTTTTCCATGTTTAGACTCTCCAAAGACTGTAAATGCAATGTGGTAAGTGTAGATATCCTGAATTTTTAAAGTGTTCGTTTTAAATATATATGCTGGAATAGTGGGAAATGAATTTATGTAGCAACTGATGATGAATTTTGTGCTGTGCCCCTCAACCCTCAATCCGCTGCTTTCAGAATTGATTTGTAGATTGCAGGTTTGTAATTCAAAATGTGAATCTAAGGAAGTAGAATTAAAGTTGAATGAAAGTGTGAATAAATCTATAAAGCTGCTGGAAGTGTAGGTTATAAGTATTTTTTTTTTAGTATGAATAACCCATAAGCCCAAGTTATCGTACACTGCAATTCAAAAGTTTGTGGTCTGTAGGATTTGAAAGATGTCTCTTATGATCTCCAAGGCTGCATTAAGTCGATTAAACACACAGTACAACAATAATATTGATAAATGTAATTAGAATTTTAAATAACTGTTCTATTTTAATATATATTATAATATAATTTATTCCTGTGATGCAAAGCTGAATTTGCAGCAGCCTTTACTTCAGTCTTTAGTGTCACATGATCCTTTAGAAATCATTCTAAATGCTTATTTGGAGTTCAAGAAACATTTATTTTTAGGTTGGCTTTCTCAAGCTATTTAAGCTTCTTCTTATTCCTCTTAGACTCAAATTCTGAACGCTACTCCTCCTAGGGCTTTTAAGCTAAAACCACCAAACTCAGTTTAGATCTTCATCTGAGCTGAGTGCTTTATCTTTTCAGACTTTGGTGTGCTTTATCTTTTCAGACTGATCCGACTTACGTGTTTTTTTTTTTTTGTTTTTTTTCTTAAAAATGACTATTAAAATTGGGAAAAATTCCATAGACTTACATTTATGGACTGTTCAAATGATTTTTTTTCTAAATCAGCTGGTTTTAGCTTCAGGGTTTCTAGCTGCTTTTAGCTCTTTTGGTTTAAATCAGCTGTTTTTAGCTGGTTTTAGCTTGTTTTTAGGTGGTTTTCATTAAATGAACTGGTTTTAGTTGGTTTTAGTTTTTTTTTTGCTAAATTAACTGGTTTTACCTGGTTTTTAGCTGTTTTAAGTAGAGATGCACCGATTGCAAATTTCTTGGCCGATTCCGATTTCCGATTTTACAGTAAGTGTGACCTGCCGATTCCGATTTTTGCCGATTCCGATTTTTTTTTAAAGAACTGTAATGAAAGCATATCAGGGCTTGAAATGAACTTTTTTACTTGGTAGCACTGGTGCTCCCAACTTCAAAAAGTTAGGAGCACCAAAAAAAATTTAGGAGCACCAAATGAATATTAAGGTTGTATTAAATACAACTACACAACCTATAGCCTACAGCCTAGATATGTTATGTAGACTAATTTGCGCACATTGGGGAGTCGCTCTCTAAACGTGAGGTATTAAAATTGCTTTTGAATGTGGTGGTCTTCGACTATGGAGAACGGCTGGTCGTCAAGGGCCATGAATTCCATAATTTTCCTCGTAATTGCTTTGGTCTTCTCACTGCTCATCCCAATAAAGGATAGTACAGGCTGCTGACTTGTGGCTGACGAGCTTTGGCTTGGACTCGGCGCGCTAGCTTTAGCCACTCTCCCCTTTTCAAACTGGGCATGTTCAGCTAAATGATAGTGTTTTATATGTCTTATTAGGTTTGTTGTTCCGAACGTTTTTGAGCTTGTTCCCCCACAATGTATATTTGCTTTACAAACGTTACAAACTGCGATCTTTGTGTCATCTCCACTCACAGAAAAGAACTTCCACAACAACGACATGTTAACACCAGACTGTGAGTGTGCGCGTAGCTGTGACGTAATTGCCTGCGCCGCTGCTGGCAATAAAAGGATCGGCGGACGTGAGCCTGACCGGCCGGTCACCAATCTGGGTCGATCATACGAAAAATCGGCCGATTCCGATTACTAGCCGGTCAATCGGTGCATCTCTAGTTTCTGTTTCTGTTAAAGCAACTGGTTTTAGCTGGTTTTTAGCTTTTATAACTACTAAATCATAACTATTTCAAACCGAAAACCTTAAAACTTCAA
Source organism: Labeo catla (assembly GCA_012976165.1). Lineage (NCBI taxonomy): Eukaryota > Metazoa > Chordata > Actinopteri > Cypriniformes > Cyprinidae > Labeo > Labeo catla. The sequence goes on from VONZ01000241.1 coordinate 594,694, forward strand.
GCTTTTAAAACTACTTCAACCTTTCAACTTAAAATCTGTCTAAAAGCTTTTTTTTAATCTAGTTATTATTAATGTGGAAATGCTTAATTTGTTAGTGGAACCAGTGATACATTTTTTTCAGGATTCTTTGATGAATTGAAAGAAAAGCGTTTGAATTTTTTATATATATACAGTACTGTGCAAAAGTCTTAGGCCACTAGTATTTTCAGTTGAAGTCAGTCTTTTGCTGTAGTGTGTCAGTAGGAAATATCAGTTTACATTTCTAAACATTCATTTTGCCATTAATTATAATAATCCAGTGAGATATTTGTGTGGAGCACAGGCTGTTGTCAGACTCCTTGTGCAAACAGAGATCTGATCTCTCCATCATTCAATCCAGTCTGTCTTAAGAAACAGAAAAAACGGAGACAGACTAAATCCAGAAGAACTGTGGCAACATCTCCAAGATGCTTTAAGAGACCTGTACCTACAAAGCTACAGTACTGTTAACATTTTTAGGCAGTTAGGCACATAAAATGAGGATGCTGTCAAAAACAATGTCATAAATAGATTTTCTTTATCAATGAACTTCTATTAACTAAAATAAATAAGCATTTGATGTGACCATCCTTTGCGTTTAAAGCAGCTTTTGACCTAGGTGCACTTGTGCATAGTTTTTCAGGTAGCTTTGCAGGTAGGTTACTTGAAACATCTTGGAGATGTTGCCACAGTTCTTCTGGATTTAGTCTGTCTCAGTTTTTCTGTTTCTTCATGTCATTCCAGAGACAGACTGGATGATGGTGAGATCAGATCTCAGTGTGGAGCACTGGCTGTTGTCAGACTCCTTGTGCAAACAAAAATCTCACTAGATTATTACAATTAATGGCAAACAGAATGTACAGTACTGTACAGTACTGTGTATATATATATATGTAGATGTTAAGATGCTAAGAAGATTTAAAGGAATTTGAATTAGGAATTTGATAGTGTAAATATTTTGCATATCAGAATTAAAGTAGTGGAAAAGCTGAAAAGATTTTTGTGTTTGTTTTGTATTGTTTCCTCTCATTGAATTTAATTTAACTGCAATGCAGTGAATTCCTCCTTGTCATATTCCAATTCAACACCCTGTTGCGAAATTCAGTTCTACAATCCAAAGTAAATTCAAGTCACCTATATTTATATAGCTCTTTTTACAATACAAATTGTGTCAAAGCAGCTTTACAATATTAAACAGGAAAACAGTGTGTCAATTTTCAGTCTGCAACACAAGTCAGACTGCGCAGAGGACTCATGTGGTTCCTATGGCCTTGTGCCAATGGCTGTCTAAGCCATAGTACAGCATGTAAAATTATGTCTTTCCATAGCCTGCTAGTGAAAAATCAGAAGCAAAAAGATAGCTTGGCTAGAACAGCCTGATGACTTCATTTGAGATTCAACAAGTCTCCTTTCTCTCCTAGATTCTATCTCTGTGTTTTTATAACACAGATAGAGACGCCCAGGAGAGTCACTCAATCATGTGAGCCTCAAACCGCTGCGACATAAAGCTGAGAATGGCTGAAGTCTCTCCACTTGTGCACCGTCACCAATCTTGTTGCACATTTAAATCTCCTCGATTAGTCCTCGGCGTTGTTATTAATATGGATGAGAGGATTAGCAGATTGTTACCTGGAATTTCACAAATGAATCCACCGGGGGTCGTGTTCTCTAACTGGTTATAATCACAATATGTTTTAAGCAACATACAGTACAGAGGAAGCGAGGCCTGCAGTGCGGGAGCGTCCCAAAGCTCATTGGGCTGCTGCCGAAGAGATACGGACGCATCATTCATGTATAACCTCAATTTCCAGCTACAACAGTAGCTCACGCTTATCCTAGATACAAGTCCCTTGGCATACACATCTCTTTTTAAATGCCATGTTAGCATTCATTGGGCAGGCACAGAATGAGTGAGAGAGACAGGCTGCTGACAGATGAGTTAGCTGGGGATGGCATTGGGCGCTGGCTTGCAAACCGAAAATGTTGTTGCATCAAAGTGATTCAGCACTTTCAGAGCCACATGTAATGCAGGGTGCAGCTGCAGAGGCGTCTATTAATTTCGCCTGAGGTCTGTTATCAAGCTGTCAAAGGTGTAAAAGTTTAATAGAGGTTGTGGCTCATTTTAAGGGCTGTTTGTGGTGCTTTCTTGTGAGCAGAGTTTCTTAGGGAAGTTTAGACACTTTTGTTGTTGGGCGTTTCTTCAGTTTCAGGCACTTTTATGTCTCCAGGGTTGTTTCTTATTAAAACTAAGTAGAGGTTACATAAAAATGGTCTTGAAACTTTTTGCCCATCATTAGTCCTATTTTTCCCCCATCTTTTCAAATATATTTTTATACACTTTTTATATTTTATTGTACTTTTATGTAATTTCTGTTGACCTACATCAATACTTTCAATGTAATACTAACAAATCCATTATTAAAAATAGAAAAACTGTAACAGTCTAAAAAAACAGTTTCAGAAGAGACAATAAAGATGTTTACTGTGTGAAATACATGCACACTACCATTTAAAAGTACAGGCTTGGCAAGATTTTTTAATGGTTTTGAAAAAAGTCTCTTATGCTTACCAAGGCTGTATTTATTTGTGTCACATGAACCTTCAAAAATCATTCTGATATGTGACCCTGGACCAAAAAACCAGTAGCACGGGTATATTTGTAGCAATAGCCAAAAATACATTGTATGAGTCAAATGATCGATTTGTCTTTTAGGCCAAAAATCATTAGGATATTAAGTAAAGGTTATGCTCCATGAAGATGTTTTGTAAATTTCCTACCATAAATATTTCAAAACTTAGTTTTTTATTAGTAATATGCATTGCTAAGAACTTAATTTGGACAACTTTAAAGGCAATTTTCTCAATATTTAGATTTTTTTTGCACCCTCAGATTCCACCCAAGATTCCTGATATTCAAATATGTGTATTTCGGCCAAATATTGTCATATACTAACAAACCATACATCAATAAAATGTTAATTCATTCTATAAATCTCAATCTTTTGGAATATATTCTCATGGAAAATACTGACCCCAAATTTTTTGAAGAGAAGTATTTTTATAAGCTAAATGCATGGAATATTATTTACAGTAATTGCATATAATATGCATAAAATGCTAGCTAAGAAAGTAGCCTAAGCAAGTCAAAGTAGTCATTTCCACAGTCATCACCTAAATGATGGATCATTGTCATCACTGAAATTATTTTTTGCATAAAAATGCCAGCTTCTTTGTTGACAGTGTTACTGCACACATTTTTCTGTGACGTATATTGTTGTACATTGTAAGTAAACTAATTAAATGAACTACTTAGAGTGTAAATATAATTAGGAGTTAACTTCAAATCTGAAAGTAGCCGTAGTTGGAGAACCACCTCTAACATTAACCTTCCAAAGCAAACCATGTTTCTCAGCGAATTTTAAAACTGTCAGAATCAGATGAGTAAAGAGATTGCGAGCAGATGTGCGGGCTGGTACTTCATACCTCAGCGCGCCTGTGCGAAATCTTCATGATGAATGCGCTCAAACTTTTTCTCCCACAAGACCCAGTTTGGTGCAGGAGCCAACAGATAGTGTTTTTTATTTGCCTCTGTGTGTTTTGTCCTCCTGTGGAGAGGTTAGTGCAGCATACAAATAAGCACAGGCAGGGTTTTCAAACATTAAGACAGGAATTTAGCCTTTTAAGTATTGAAATGACATACAGTTTAATCAAATTAGTGTAGTACTTCTTGCTTGCGGTTGGGTGATGTTAAAGAAGTGCATTGTTGTGGTGTTTTTCCACCATTGTGAGCGTGTCTAAACCATCCCTATATGGAAATATTGATCTCTGTCTTGCATACAACTTCCATCAGAAGGAAAAACAGCCTTTAAGAAGCACTGCGTGTCAATTTTACTGCACTGAATGGAGTTTGATAACACTTAAAACGAATTGCATGTGTCGATGTAATTGTCTGCATGATTGAACATAATCAAAGAGAGCCATTATTCAAACCCCAGATCATTTATTCTCAGATTGCAAATATCATATTCAATTATTAATTTGATTAGTTGCAGTTAATAATTTTTCTTCCCTTTGAAGAGGCCGTTTAGAAATTGTGTAATGAATTCTGTCTCTTTTTTTCTCATCCCTGTTATAATTGACGTAATTGAAGCAATTGTTTATGAATATGTTTGTTTTTATATCCTGCGACTGTTAAGTCATTAGTCATGCCTGGTTCCATATTGAATTATGGCCCAATTTGTCATTTTGACTGCTAAAAGTTTCAGTGCTGGAAAGCCAATTCTGTGCTGAGCCCACCTGCTAGTACGCCTACAGCCTTCATACAGAGTTAAACCGTGAACTGACAGTGGGCATTTAACCAAATGTTTTCATTACACCTCCGAGCGATGTTACAGACAAAATAAATCTTTATTCCGTACCTTGCTGCTGTCCCTGTCTGAGCTTTTCATAAAAAACGGAAGCATTTTTCTAAATATTGTTTGTGGTTCTCAGCTGGTGGGTCCTTTCTGATTGCCTAGCAAACAGCAGGGATAAACAATGCTAAATATGCTAATAACCAAATCTAAATAAACATAATTAGGACAGAGCCTGAAAGTTTTTAAATAAAGGAGAAAAGCTTTCTTATAACTTTTATCCACCTGATCTCATGACAAAAACGTATCTGTGGGAACGTTTTCGCATGACACAAAATACGTACCAAAATGTACTTGTAATCATTTTCATACACAGTTATGATTACAGTTCCATATGTTTTGCGGTTTTCCGGATGTAACAAGCTTGCTTGGTAGCTCAGCAAAATCTTTGGGTACGAATCCCATGAAAAACATGACTCACGATGAAAGAGATAAAAGATGAGAAATCGAAAAAAAAGCTAAAACATCATGCTTGCAATTAGGTTTTTACGTCACATTCGCTTTTGTTCATACTATCAGGTAGGTTTAGGTTTAGGTGTAGTGCAGATGGTACTTTATGGTACTCAATGGACATTTCAAGTCAGAACTGCTGTGACACCTACAAAACCAACATCACATGAAATGTACCATATGTATGTCATCTATTCATTTTGATATTTACACTAGATTACATTTTTAGCAGTGTTAATTATTACGTTATGTTAAAAAATGACCCTTGAATCTGATTGGCTGAGAAGAGTGCAATATTTGAGTGATATCAACTGTTTCACCATTTGTATCACTTCGCTTGCAGTATTTTTCACAGCGAGTATCATGGTGGATGTCCAAATTCACTATAATTTCATAAATAATACTGTGTTGTGTTATGTAATATCATTTTAAGAGTTTTTTAGGCGGGAATGTACTTGTTTATACTTCAAATATGCAAGAGTGTTGCCAATTCCCATGGAATTGGGCTACTTTCAAACTGTTGCCGCAGGTTATTTTTCATGTCTGTGGGTTAAAGTGACTACAATAACGTAATATTTAGCCCCTAGAATGCTAATTTTACCAGAGGAACCCAGCCAAAAAATGTGTATTGGACCCCCCTCAAAATGTGATTGGCATACTTTTGGGCTAGTTTTGAGTAGCATTTGGGCAGGTTTTGTTGTGAAAACCTGGCAACCCTGAAAGATAGTGTCTTTTTTAGAAAATTTGCTTCGAACTTTTCGGTGATGTGAGGTCCAGGGCGTCAGGGGCAGTTCTGGGCTCATGAACCCGCTGAAAGCAGCCTTACCTCGGCTAGATCTTCTGGAATTTGCTGCTGATTCTGATGCCTCCATAGTGGTTAAACATGAGAGATACTGTAATTTATTTTGGGTAAATCTAACGGGCAGTCTCAGGATATTTATGGTAATACATCTTCATTAATAGAATTATTTAAAATAGTATTATTTAAATGATTTATAAATTAATCAAATGTGTTTTAAAAAATTCATTTAAATTAACAGATGGTTTACTTTAGTGCAGTGAATGATACGGTTTTGCACTGCCTCTTGTACTGAAAGCACTTTTTTGTTTTTCCTCCTGTGTTTGGTTCTTCAGTGCATTATCTATCAAGTATGCTATCTAGATCAGTCTGCGATCGCAGATTAACGTTTTCTGTCACAGCTTGAAAAGTGATAACCGTTTTAACCTGCATGTGCCTCAGCTGGCAGAGTAGATGTCTATATCTTGCTCTCTCCGTCATACACTCCATCTGTACGTTTATCTCCTGCTTTGTATCAACCTCGCACATGCTGTCTCAAGCTCTATCTTTCTGTCTCCTCCCCTCAATACCTGTCTGATGGGCACAGCATTCGATCCCGCCACAGAAATCTGTCAGCTTTGAGAAAGCTGATGGCCAATCTCATCACCGTGGCAACATAGCAAGGCAACACTGCCTCATTCAAACAGGAAAGGTGGGAGAGAGGACATGGAATGAAATTAGAGACCACGAGTAATGGGATCAACTTATCAACTTCCACACCTGTCCCAGCGTAGCCCTCAAAGCACAGCTCATTAGATCCCAGCGGCCCTTTTTCTTGCTCTGTGCCGAGATATTACGCTGAACCCTCAGTGAACTGAGAGAACCACGCTCTCCCCAGACAGCTTAAGACAGAGCTTGTAATATGGCCATGGAATACTCTGGCACAAATTGTTTGGATATTGGATGACCCCCAGTGGGCTCTCTGGTGCAGCTGCGTGACAGTGCTCACAACATGCATGGATGTGTTGACTTGGATGGTGTTTACAAAAAAACAATTCTTTAAGACATTTTACAATCAAAGCTATGAAATAAAGATTATATATCAGGGGCGTTTCCTGTGAGGAGGTGCCTCCTCAAAATATTGAATGAGAAAAAAAATGGCCAAAATTACACAATTAACATTAAAAAGTGTATAATCGTTTTTCTAAAGAAAAACTGTCTGACAGCGACACAGCAGGTAAAGTTACAGAAGGAGTCCATGTCTCTCTCGCCTCCCCAGAGCCCATTGAGTTTTAACAGACCCTCTAAAGCATGCGGTGGGTTTGTTGGGGGGTTACTGAGAATGAATGGGGGAAAGTCACATGAGAGGAGGCAGTGCCTCCATCAAGATATTATTTGGATATGACTGGTTATATTCGGTTCATGCAATAAATCCCGCCTCGTGTTCGTGCACATTGGTTAATCAGTCTGAATGAACAATATAATGGCGTTAACTGGAAGACTAATTGAAAACAACTCACACATTTAGATATAACCACTACGAAAGCATGATATGTGTGAGTTTTTAGTGAGTGTTCAGCAAGTTAATCTTCATGTCTGTGACCAACATTTATCGAGCTTTAATGACTGATGATGCGACAAATTTCTGAATAAATGTGAATTTCGGAAATTTCTGAATCAAATGAGATTCATATTTGGCTAGTAGTATCTTATCTTATTTTAAGTAGTATCTTTATATTGGCTATAAATCAGTTATAGGCCAAAAATTCTGGCTGATATTGGTGCATCCCTGCTGTAGTGGACTATCTGCTTAAATGGTTGTCTTCCATGCTTAGTTTTTCTTTTTCAAGTCAACTGTCATGTCAGAAGCACAGTTATAAGATATTGTTATGTAAAGTTGCAAGTATTTGTGTTGGAAATGCATAAACTATGTTTCTGGCCTCAGAAGGCATGTTATGTCAACCATATCACTTTTTTTCCCCATGTCTTCCACATGTAAACGGAGTTAATTTAATGCTGCCACAAACCTCCGAAAGACCCATAATTTATTCCTCACCCAAATGAGAGGAGAGAGATGACAGCAACATTTATAATTCGTCCCACTGTAATTTTTCGCTGTCAGGCGAATCCCCAGCAGTGCAAAGTTCTTTTTAATCAAATTATTTGATGAAAGCTGAAGGCAAATTGAGCAGTTCTTTTACAATTAATTATCAAAAGACTGGCACACACAACGCCAAGCTTGTTATAGATTGAACTCCCGTTTGAATATTGATTCTCAATTTTTTCTCACGACAAGATATTTTGCCTCTATCACTCCCAAACACACACGCTAAATTATTCAGCACTTCCTGCTGGCACATTATATGTTTGATTTCTCTTTTAATTACTTTGCTGTCTTTGATATATCAGCATGTTTGCACTGCTGGGCTCCACAGGCTTGCCTGGAGGTTCAGGTTCAGGCCAGATATTGAGATCCGTGCTATCCTCTCTCTGTCCCGGGTCACGTTTCGACATGGCTCCCTTCTCATGAACATATGGCAGCGGTATTGATCGGAGGCAAAGTGCAATGTCAAATCTGTTTCTTCCTCTGCTGAGGTTACTGCACGGGTGATTTGCATGCAAAGGCCGTCGGAGCAGTTATGGATTTTAAAGCGAAACTAAGCTGATGGCTTTGTAACAGATATACAGATCCCATGATTTCATTGTCAGTGCAGAAACTGTTCACTACAAGGGTTGTGAAGACTGACCTAACAGGTTGAAAGTACATGCATGCTGAAAACAAATCTGTAACAAGTCACGGAATTAAAAGCAAAGCTTCATTTTGGCATATTTGCATGTAGTTCCTACACTTGGATTAGTGTGAAATGCTTTCATGCTCTATCATGGCTGTCATTTCTGACTACCTGTACCCGTCAATAGTGTTTACCCAGAATATTTATGAAGCTTCTTTGTTGCTAAAGAAGAGCAAGTGTCTTTCATTATAGTCACCAAAGAGGGTCTTTTTGTAGCCCGTGTCCCGTTATTGCCGTCCTCCTGTGGTGAAATGCTCTGCAACTCCGTTCTGTCAGTAGCCTCAGGGGGGTTTAGAGCCTCGTCTCCCCTCACTATCTATCCTGCCACAGAAAGACATACGGAGAGAGGAAAGGAAAGCGAATGAACAAACTATAAATCCGTCTTTTCCTTGCAGTCAGGAGAGAGGGATTACAAATGCCTTATTTTTATTTCTTCTCCAGCTCCGACAGCTGATGTAGTGATGGTTGGGTGTGTGAGAGAGAGAGAAAGAGAGAGAGCGCCCTGCTTGCACAGATATGCAGTATGCTTAATGTGACTTTGACGAGCCCACTGAGGGATTGAATGACAACCAGTTGATAGTGGAGCGACGCTTCTGCCTGACCAGCAATATCTGTGCTAGTCGTTGAGAGAGATAGTGTATATATAAGACAAAATGATGTAAGGCAGGCAGTTGAAAAAAAAAAAGTTCAAATTTACATTTTTATATAAAGCTAATATGTTTTTTTTTAATCTATATGTTTTTATCTATATATTTTATTATATTTTTTAGATCTATCCATCTATCTATCTATCTATCTATCTATCTATCAATCTGTCTATCTATCTGTCTGTCTATCTATCTATCTGTTAATTTATTCATGTGTTTTATTCATCTGTTTATTTTTATTTATTGTTATTCATTAATTTATGTATTCATTATTTCTTTATTTTTATCATTGATTTTTAATTTAACTTAACTCAAAAGATCTTTTTAACAAAAATGTATATAGTTTTACAATAACGATCGTGTGTATTTATTTATTTATTTATTTATGCATTATTTATTCATTCATTTGTTCGTTCATTCATTCATCTATCAATAATGTCTCTGTGCATATTTATTTTATTATTTTTCATTAATTTATTCATTTTTAACTAATATATACTAATATATTCATTTTTATTTATTATTTATTTGACTTAAATTATAATTTCATATATTATTTTTACATATATTATTATTGCTTGTGTATATATAAATATTATTTGTGTTTATTTTTATAATTATTTCATAATTACATTTTATTTGTGTATATGGTCATTTATCATATTTATTTTATTAATGCATTTTGTTCATCTATTTATTTTCATTTATTGTTCTATTCTATTTATTATACATTTATGCATTATTTGTTTAATTTAATTTAATTATTTAATTTAATTTAATTTTAAAAGTGAGGATGTTTTCAGGTGTTGTCAAAGAAGGTTTTGTCAGTATCTAAAAATGTACATTTTTTATATGAAGCTGATTCAAACTATTAAATAACTATTTTTTTTTAAATTGTAAAAATTGTGTGTTTGTCTGTGTATATTTATTTATTTATTCTTTCTTTATTAATTTATTCAGTTTTAATTAATATATTGTATATTTGACTTAAAAATTAACAATTAAAAATGTGTAAATTTCTATATAGCTACACAATAAAAAAAATGTGTATACATATTAATTTAATTTGATTTTCATAATTATTTTATTAATAATTTCATTTCATCTATCTAATTTTATTTATCTTTAATCATAATTTCATATATTATTTTTTAATATATTATTACAATCTGCCTATATATGTATATTCATTAATGTACATTTTTGATTATTTTTATAATTATTTCATAATTACATTTTATGTGTGTACTTATTTATGTTCAAAATTTTAGTAATTTATTCATGCATTAATATTAATCTATTCGTCTGTTCATTATTTGAATTATTATTTTTAATTAATTTATTTGAATTATTACATTAAAATTTTTCAAAGTGACAATGTTCCCAGGTGTTGTCAAAGAAGGTATTGCCAGTTTTAGCTCACCTCTGGGGACGACCATGTCCTCGACCTAAGTGCAGACACACACACACACACTCACACTCTCTGAGCACTCCAGAGTGTATAACTAATTACCAGCTAGGGAAGAACGACAGAGAGAGAGAGATAAAGAGTGAGTGAGAGAGGGCCAGTTCAGGACGCCTAATCACAGTCATTTAGAGGAGAGTGGGGTATGGCAGCGGCTGGCCTCCTCTGCTTCTGTAACCCTCTCATCTCCTGTCTCTGTTCTTCCTCTCCCACCTCCCCCAATGACCCCCCTCCTCCTCCTCATCCCTCCTTCTGCATTACAGATGAGTTTAAGGGCACCAGCACTGTGGAGCTGATCAAGAAGGAAGGCACCACCCTAGGCCTGACAGTGTCCGGAGGCATCGACAAAGACGGGAAGCCCCGCGTCTCCAACCTGCGCCAGGGCGGCATCGCTGCCAGGTCAGTATCAGCGAGATAGATTTTGCAAAACCACTATGGCACTTTCAAAACATTGATGATGAAACTTGGGAAACCTGTTTGGAAACAGTAATTGGCATTGTTTGCTAAGGCTGTCGTAACTCATCTTACTTCGGACGTGAATGACATCTAAAATGTTTGATTGGGCTTTTCAGGAAATTCAAGAGGCATTCAAGTCATATCTAGAGAACATAATATCATAAATTTGCACCTAGAAACTACCCAAAAATACTCTAACAACCACACAGCACGGGTAAAAACAACATACTCTACTGTAGCAATCACTCATATTAGCTTCACATTAGCATCGTTGTGGCTAGCAAGCAAGCACCAATCACATATTCTTTAGGAGATGTATGAATTGACCTTCAGTTCAGTTTTGTAGATGCTAGTGTTGCAAAAATTCACCTTTGAGGATTTGTTTTGTCAGGTTTTTATCTTTTTGTGTTTATGCTAATGATTTTTGCTAAGACAGCTTCAATAGGCGGGCCCTGAGAGATCGATGTGTGCATAGTCTGTTGTGCTGAAGCATTGTCTAGGTATGTTCTCTCTATGTGTGTGTGTGAATAAGGTAGACGCAATCTTTTAATCAATACTGCATAAGCCAGAAATCTTCTCCTATTTCCCTATTGGCTGTCAGGCATGGCAGACTGTTCGCTAGCGTATCCGCCCTCCCCGAAAACACACACACACACCTCAGAAAATATATCCATATTCATATCCCAGAACAAACACTGCGTGTCGTATAGTAAAGCGACGTTTTATAGCCTCTTCTTCACAGTCACACATACTTTTCTTCTTCAGATCGGTTGTTCGGCTTTAAACGTTTCGCTCCGTATCAATTCTTATATCTTATTACCTCAGAGACACTTGCCCTTATAATTTTACTCAAGCTGAAATAAACTGCCTAACATCAGACTCGTTCTTCCAGAATCTGTTGACAATCAGGCCGGCTTGTAAAACGCGAGCGCTTTCAACTGAGTGTATGTGTGTCAGAGAAAGAGCGAGATGGAGACCGGAGCAGCCTGTCTTGATCTCACTAGATGCTTCCTTAGAACAAAGTGTTCCCTTCATAGGCTCAGATCAGCTATCAAAGCGCCTCCGAGATCGACCTGACTCCATCTCCGCCTTATTTTCTGCCTGTCTTTATTTCTTCTCGTTCTTTGTTCGCTCTTTTCTCTCCTCCGTGTCTATTTACCATGTTCTTTCTTCCTTCTTGCGGTTATGCAATGTCCTCCTCTCACATTTTCAACTGCAAATGTATAGAATCTATTTCTTGGTTTGTTTATGTGCAGGAGTGACCAGTTGAACGTAGGGGACTACATTAAGTCTGTGAACGGAATCAACTTGACAAAGTTTCGTCATGATGAGATCATTAGTCTGCTGAAGAATGTGGGCGAGAGGGTCGTCCTGGAGGTCGAGTACGAGCTGCCGCCAGTCTGTGAGTGAGATTAGAAAATCAACCATATTACTTTTTATAACACAGATGGAATACTTGATTCTGATTGGGCAGTTGCAGCATTCTGCAAGTGAATGTTGTTGTATAATAAACACAAAATTTTGTTGTTTCCTACACATGGGATCATTTCATATACAGAATATATATTTTAGATGTAATTTATACTAATGCTTAATAATATAATATAATATAATATAATAATTGTATTTAATAATTTCTAATTATATTTATAATTTTATAATTTACATATTTATGTATATTTTAGTGCTGTCAAATCACAATTAAAATTTCGCAATTTAAAAATATACTGTGTATATGTATTATGTATATGTAAATACACACATACAGTATATATTTTTAAAATATTTACATGTATATATTTATATTCATTAGTGCTGTCAAATGATTAATCGCGATTAATCGCATCCAAAATAAAAGTTTATGTGTACTGTGTATATTTATTATGTATATATAAAATGAATGGATATTTTTAAGAAAATTAAATATAATTAATATGTATGTATTAATATATAATTAATATTTAATATAATAATTATAATTAAATATATTTATATATAATATTAATTATATGAATAAAAATATATACATGTAAATACATTTAAAAAATGTAAATATATATATTGTGTGCATGTGTGTGTTTATATATTCATAATAAACACACAGTATACACATAATGTGAACAAAAACTTCTATTTCGGATGCGATTAATCGTGATTAATCGTTGGACAGCACTAATATTCATATAATTTATATTATATATGTAATATATTTAATATATATATATAATATATTTGTCTCAAATATATACATGCGTGCATGTGTGTGTATTTATATACTGTATGTATATACTTAATAATATAATATAATATAGGTGATATATAAAATGTTAAAATTAAATGCTGTGTGTTTATAATATATAATTTATACATTTATTTATATTTTTATATAAATAATTGTGCACATGTATTTGTGTTTTACATATATTAAATTGTATATGTGTAAAATATAATTTAATGTCTATCAACTTTATGTGTATAAGCAATTTTTACAATTTGATAAGAGAATTTTATTGAAATTCCAAAGTTCCAAACAAATAATATTAAAACATGTATATGTAGATTGCATGTGTATAAGTGTGTTTGTGTATGTATGTAATTTATACATTTATTTACATTTTTATGTTAAAAAAAAAACAGTTTTTTTTACACATACACTGTATATATTTTACATTATATGTGTAGTACAATTTAATAATAGCATGTATATGAAATATATGGATTTATTCAAATTTTATACAATGGATTTAATCTTCTAAAATTCTAAAATTAGTTGAAACAAATTAGTGTCAATGATATGTCATATGGCAATCTTACGCTGAGTTTCCTCACTCTCAGTGATGTAAACAGCAATTCAGTGTGTTCATTTATGTGTTCTGGTAATGCATTGAAATCTTGGCAGAACTTTGAACTGTTGGTTTCCTTCCTCAGCTGTACAGGGCTCAGGGGTCATGTTCAAAAACGTAGAGGTGACGCTGCACAAAGAAGGCAATACATTCGGTTTCGTCATCAGAGGTGAGTGCCTCTATAGACTTCCTCACATCCCAGTTCAAATGTCTTTGAGCTCACCTCATCAACACACTTTCATTCACATCTACATCAAACAAAAAAAAGACCATTTTTCTCTGAAGATTCCTTTCTCTGCCCATGGGCCCAGTGAAAAGAGACGAAGCAGCTTTCAGTCGTGCCGCTAACGCTCAATTTCCAAATATTTACCAAAGCAGCATTTTAGACTTCATTAAAAGAAAGAGACCATTATTTGGATCCATCTAGAGTAGGAAGTCTTTTGAAGAGAGAGCGAAAAAAGATTTCCTGTCAAGGTCTTGGTTAGCTTTGCTCCTTTTCTCAAATCTGTCTCAAAGAGGCATTTTGAGGACTTTCTTTTCATCTTTGAGACTCCATTTGTGAATTCAATGGTATGCAATTTTATAGCGAGCAGCAGCTTGAAAAATGTATAATCTAGTGCCTTTGTTGAGAATGATATGGAAATTTCTGTGAGGTGAGCAAATGGCCCTTAGTATGTGGCTCTACCCTAGTATTTGTAACCATAATTTACCTCACTGGCTAAGAGCACAGCAGGTTAAACGTATGTAATGTTGAGTAAATATCCTGGAGTGTAAATGCAAGGTTTGGTTATGCGGCTACATTTGTTAAATGTGTCAAAACAACTTGTTTTTTCCACGGTGTAGGAGGCGCCCATGAAGACAGAAACAAATCTCGTCCGGTTACTATAACAACCATCAGACCCGGCGGTCCGGCTGACAGGTGAGCTGGTCTTGACCTGGATTCATCAGCACTGACGTTAAAGCTCTTTTCCAAAACACAAACAGAATCCTAAATGAAATGGACTGAGAAGTGACTGATTTTAGACGCTCTACATAGTCAAATCAAGTCTGTGCATCATGCAAACAGCACAGACTCGCCTCACAGTTGATTTCCGTGGAGTTTGGTGGTAGCTTTTTGCTAAGCTAATGTCTGGAGACTCTAATAAGCATAAAAATACATACAGCACTCACAATAATTACATTAAATGCTCAAACATGTCACTGTCCTTTATTAAAACCTTCTTTAATGCCTAAGATGTTTCTTAGACATTAAAGAATTCAACTGGTGTAAGCTGTTCTCCAAACTGGTTTGGTTAGGCGGCCCAGCTTAACCAGCTGAAAAGTGGCCTAAATTTGTTTAAAATCCACCAGTAGATCATTCTGAACGTCATAGTGTGGTATAATATGTCTGTCAGCGTGAACTATAAATATATAAGTAGATTATATAAGTAATTTTTATTCAGTCTTTATCTTTTCCCAGAGTTACAGGTTTTCCTTCCCTAAGGATACAGCTTTATAATTTGGCCAAAAACGTATCTGAAGGGTTAGAATAATTAATTGTCTTATATTATGGATCAGCATTAAATATATCAGCATAAGTGAGTCTTCTGTAATAGTGTTAATTATGTTAACAAAACTATGACGACTTTTTCCCTGTGACTAAAATGAGACGATGACGATACGACAGTAAGGCAGGGTTGCCAGGTAATAAAATACCCATTTTTTGGCAGGGTTGCATTCCAGGGGCTAAATATCACGCTATTGGAGTCGCTTCAACCCGCAGACATGAAAAACAACCTGCGGCAACAGTGTTAAAGTAGCCCAATCCTGCAGGAAAACGCCCGACTTGGCAACATTGCAATAAGGTCAATAAATGATAACTGTGACTCTATCAACATGCAGTATAATTGACAATAAAAGACAAGAATGAAATGTGTTTTAAAAAATAAACAATTTACCAAAGTGCATCCTGTCTCAATAAAGGAGTAAAAAAAGCCCATAAATATAACTTTTTGAAAAAAGATGACAAAATATTATTGCAGACTGCTGTACACTCCTCTTCTATGCTTTCATGTGGTTCATGCGGTTGCCAGATATCAAGAGTCCTAACCCCAAATCAGAGCCTCTCTGTTATAATGATGCTTTTTCTGCCTGGTGTTTTGCTTATATGTTGCAATCTGGCAACCATGCGTTTGCTCTTCATTGCGGAAACATCAACGATAATCTGAAAACACAGACAAACGAGTAAGATGAAGTTTAGAAATCTCCATGTGAGATGTTCGGGCCTAAATGATAGCGTCATTAAGTCTGTGTTCCGTCATGAGATCTCGACTATTTTGTTTGCAATTGTGGCTGCTGAATAAATACACTTAGTCAAGAGCTGTTGTTTTAATAAAGAAACATCACTGCAATTTGGAATTATTGGAATTACTATTAGGAATGTTACTGTTGTAATATTTATGCTTGTTTTACCAATTTTCATAATGTAAACAGAGAGGATGCATAAGTCTTATATATAATAATTTCTACAATAAATAGCCTATAATAAATCAGTACACTAGATGAGATGAAATAAACCGTGTATGAGTGGACATGTTGATTTGTGCTCATTGGTGAAAGTGCAATACCTACTGTAAAATGCAAAAATATATTTTTCAAATGACAACAATCATTACGATTATAATTTTGAGCCAGACCAATTTGTATCAGTTAAACATTAACACAAATGTGACTAAGATTTTATTGACAAAATCTAGTTTTCAATTACTGACTTTATTTTTGCATGTGACATTAAATGTTAAAATAGTTATTTTTAACCCATGTACATGTGTTTTTCTCTCTGTGGTACATTGTAAAGAGTTGGATTTTTTTATCTTCAACAGTCCATCATAGTTGAACTGTAGTCGTTTCTGTGAAATGGCAAGATATTGCTTGATGAAAATAGTGTTTCCCAGTCGGAGTTCCTTTCGGAACCGGAATAGATTGCTCCGCAACTTCAGTACTCGCTTGAGAATTGCAAATGGACCGGCGTGATATTTCACTCGCTCTGGCGTTTGAACTGCTCTGTTATTACCGTCATTACACGCCAGCCCGTCTCTCCCTTTTCCCCTCAAACCTTATCAATATTCATTTTGCACACTGGTAATTTCATTTCTTACCGAGAGTATTCCCATTTCTTTTGTTCAGTGGCATGGCTCCTGTTTTTCTGGGTAAATATTGTGTTCTGTTCCTCTGCAATTTAGTATTGACTGGCCTCTGACATCTCGCAGTGACAGAGAACGGCCCCTTTGGAAAAGTAAAAACAGCAAATTTCATTTCGTTCCAGTGATAAATCAAGCCTCTAACTAACACTCATCTCTTGTGGTGCTCCCTGTTATTTTGGGGTTAAAATGTTTTTTGAAACTGTCGTCACATAAAACTCAATAGTCTGACATAGCCAGACTTGAATAGAAAGATTTATAAACCGACTAATCACAGTTTACTTTGTGTTTGCATGCTATTCTATTTATTGCAAGTAATGTTGAAGTTGAAGTAAAATTTTGATGTCCATTTCTTACTCTTTGTAATGTCTTTACTGTCTTTACTTTAATGCAAACCTGCTGAATAAAAGTTTTACATTTTTGTATAATTGTATTTATATATTAGTATGTATGTGACCATGGACCACAAAACTAGCCTTAAGTAGTACGGGTATATTTGTAGCAATAGCCAAAAATACATTGCATGGGTCAAAATTTTTTTAGTTTTTCTTTTATGCCAAAAATCATTAGGATATTAAGTAAGGATCATGTCCCATTAAGATATTTTGTAAATTTCCTACCGTAATTATGTAAAAACCTAATTTTTGTTAAGTAATATGCAACTTTAAAGGTGATTTTCTCTATATTTAGATTTTTTTGCACCCCCAGATTCCAGATTTTCAAATAGTTGTATCTCGGCTAAATATTGTCAATGGAAAGCTTAATTGTTAAGCTTTCAGATGATGTATAAATATCAGTTTAAAAAAAAATAACCCTTATGACTGTTTTTGTGGTCCAGGGTCTCACATTATCTTACTAACCCCAAAATTTAAACCATTAACATTCTGCTCATGAATATCTATAAAGGTTCTTTACTGGCATTGATGGTTCCATGTAGAACCTTGAATATCCATGGAAACTTTCAAATGCAGAAAAGGTTCTTAATAGTGGAAAAAGGTTCTTTAGATTTTTAAAATGTTCTTTAAAATGGTTGAGAACTGTTCAGTGAACGGTCCTTTGGGGAACCAAAAATGGTTCTTCTATGGCATCACTGCAAAAACACCCCTTTGGAGCCTTTATTTTTTAAGAGTTCTTGCTAGTAAGCTATTTTAAATCAAACTGATTAAAGATTTGACACCACTACTCTGGAAGACTAAAGCAAATCCAGTTATTAATTCTTCCTCAGAAGCAATCATTGTTGCAGCTGTATCTCGTAAAAACATCTTTGTTTCCAGGCAGACTGATATAAAACGGATGTCAGCCAATCAGATTGGCACTAGATAGATCAGCCAGAATATGCCAGTTTTGTGTGCAGTGTGCATCTGACGGTTCAAGAACACTGAGTTCCAGATGCTCCAATAGAGATGGTCACATTTTCCCCATGTTCTTGAGTACTTCCGAAGGTACATGAGTATTTTTATATCTTTTGTGCTTCAGTACGGTTCCTGGCCTTAATAGTTTAGGAATTACTGTGGATTCAGAAAGGTCTCTGGTGTGTTGAACACAGACGTAACCTGCCTGCCATGATAACAGACGGAATGTGTGGAATTGTAAAGCCTGTAACCTTTCCGGCATTTTAAGGGCTTATTGTTACAAGCAAACAAGCGGAGGACACACAATACAAATGCTATTGTGTCTCTGGATGTCTCTCTTGTGTACAGCACATTTCTTCTCAAATTCAGAAAGGCAATTTTAGTCTTCATTGTATTTTGTTTTCTCTCATAGGGAAGGTACCATCAAACCCGGCGACAGGCTGCTAAGTATTGACGGAATTCGTCTGCATGGAGCGTCTCACGCAGAGGCCATGAGCATCCTCAAACAATGCGGCCAGGAAGCTACTCTCCTCATAGAGTACGATGTGTCAGTCATGGGTAAGGACACACCTACTTTAACTAACCCCACCCTCAGACAATTCACATGTATTGTTTTTAGCAAAAAGATATTATTTATCCAAAGTTCTGTAATGAAACTCTACATGGCGCAGTCCGGTTCTAACTCAGTCTGGCATAATGACATCATTATTCACATGATACAGCTGATTGGTTTCTTTTAATATCAGCAGCCAATGAGCTTGCTGCTCAACATTCAAATACTACTACTACAACTAGTGCTTCTAGTGCCTGCTGTAGCAGTTGCAGCGTGTTTCAGAAACCCTCCACCTCCCCCAGCTCCACCTGTATAGATCTGGTATACCTTACAGAATCTGCAAAATGTTAATTAATTTCAAAATGAGAGGGATCATACAAAATGCCTGTTTTTTTTATTTATTTAGTACTGACCTGAATAAGAGTTTTAACATGAAAGATATTTACATATAGTCCACAAGAGAAAATAATCGTTGAATTTAAAAAAAAAAAAAAAGACCTTGTTCAAAAGTTTACATATGCTTGATTCTTAATACTGTGTTGCTACCTGAATGATCCACAGCTGTGTTTTTTTTGTTTGTTTGTTTGGTGATAGTTGTTCATGAGTCCCTTGTTTGTCATGAACAGCTACAAAAGATGTTTCCCAGAAGGCAAAATAAGTTAAATTTACCCTGATCTTCAAATTCCAAAACTTAATGCATTGTGTTTCCTTCTGAAGCATCAGTGAGTGTTTGAACCTTCTGTAATAGTTGTATATGAGTCCTAAGTTGCCCTCAGTGTGAAAAGATGGATCTCAAATTCATACAGTCATTGTTGGAAAGAGTCCAATACAAAAAAAAAGCTGAAAAACCAAAGAATTTGTGAGAACTGAAGGATTTTTCTGAAGAACAGGACAGACAAGGGACTCATGAACAACTATCACTACACAAAAAACACGGCTGTTAAGAATCAAGTGTATGTAAACCTTTGAACAAGGTCGTTTTTAAAAATTCAACTACTGTTTTCTCTTAAGGACTATATGTAAACATGTCTTATGTGAAATATCTTATTCAGGTCAGTACTAAATAAAAATAACATGCATTTTGTATGATGCTTTCAGATTCTGCAAGGTGTATGTAAACTTTTGACCTCAACTGCAAGTGCAGCAATAGTATATTTTTACATGCTCACAGCAGCATGTCTGTGGATGTTCCTGTTTGGCTCCTTTCAAGTACTTTTAAAAGTTTTGCTTAATAGCCGTAACTTTGTCAAGAAGGTGCCCTTTGTGCTTTGTTGAAGACCAGTTGTTCTGTTGTGTTCTGGAAACATCTGTTGAGGCCTAATCATTCCAGCTGGAAGACCATTACAGTACTTGTAAACACACATCAACTGAAAACAGCAATTACAGAATGTAACATTTCAGCAATTTTGAAAAAGATCACATATATGTTATTCAGCCCTCAAATGTCGATATGTTTTTGTAGCGTTTGTAAATGTCAGGGAAAACATGCTGTGGATAATGACAGAGTGCCAAAGAGCTGAAAGAGGTGCACAAAGAACAAGAAAGGGGTTGACAGCGAGTGAGCTGAACTGAAATGAAAAGGAAATTTGCTAATATTTGAAGTGGCCCGTGGCTGTAACTCATCTTTCCAATGTCTTTTTGGGCTCTGACCCGGAAGTGATAGATTGTCTTTAGATTCTGCTGTGCCCACTGGAAAGGCACATCCTGCTTCACTGCACTGATATGCCCCTCCGTTTGAACAGCACTGTCTGAACCACATAAAACGCTAACTACCCTACAGTGTCTGTCGACTGCATTTTTGGTCAGTGCACTTTCCTTCTCAGTTTAAGTCTTGCTGTGTAACTGACAGATCATTCTGTGCTGGATTTCTGTCTGAAATAAAGCACTTTCTTCCCACCTAAAACATTTTATACCCTTTTCTACCTTCTTTCCTCACCTTACACTTTCTCTTTCTGTTTGATCAACTCTCCTGCTTGGTACAGTATATATTCATTGGTGCAGAAGACAGAAAAATCAACGCGAACATTTTTTTTTTATATAAAGATGATTTTCGTTCAATAATTCAGTCAGTTGTCCAATTTATGAGCGAATTGTTCAGATTCACTCAAAAGGGCAAATCTCAAGAATGATTCATTTATGAATCATTAAAGTTATTAAATTTGTTGTTTTAAGCTTTTTGTTGGTTTACCTGAATCCGTTGCAAAATCTGCAAGGGAAAACTCTTTCGCCCTCATGTGAAGTTTGCAATTGCATTGATTCCTTTGGAGATGACTAGATTTAATCTCCAAAATCATTGGAGTGGTAAACATGATCACTCCTCTTCTGTAAAATATGACTGTATATAATCTATGATTGCTTTCAGTATACATCCAATAAAATATTCATATATGCACAATTAAAGTCGGAAAGAGGCCAGCTTTATTTATGAGTCTGTGACAGATGTCACTGACTTTGGCTCTCAGCGATTGACTGCTGGCCAGCTTTTTTCATATCTCATTTGCATGATATTAAGCATTATCTTGTATTTGACACCGCTTGCTCTGCACCACAATCTCCCATAGAGAAGGAACTAAAAATGGCTGCTCAGCTCCGCACCAGTGGACGCATACAATAACGAGGTTTGATTAAAACTAATCGCCAGAGACCTAGCATGCATTGTGCATTCATCACAATTTACAACCTCCCTTCCTCTCATCGCCACACGCTCCTGCATTGCTGAATGCTCCTCATGAGCTTCTCGATCAAGCCCTCATCAGTGTGATGTGCTTAACGGTGGCACGTTAATCACCAAGCCTATGTCACCCGGATGGCACCCATGTGATTGAACAATTTCCTCACCCCTGGCTTTATTAATGGATAGTCCATTCCTCGTTGTTTAGCTGGTGTCAGGTGGGTCTGCGAGGCTTGGCAGGAAGGTGAAGGTGGAAATGAGGGGCTGGGAAAAGGGTTTAATCATAATCGGCTGTCAGGCGGCTCAATGAGATAACTTGGAGCCCATTTAGCATGTTTAGCTATCTCACAGATCCACTAGAGATGTGCAGGTCGGTCATTATTGTCTACTCAGACAATCTACCCGGCAGCCCATTTTCAGTTCAGATGTTCCAGGGTTTCAGCAGGTCTTAAAAAGTCTTAATTTGGCTCTTCCAGAAATTAAAGTCTAAAAAGGGTATTAAATCAGAGCAAAGAGTCTAAATTGAGAAAGTCATGGCATTAAATGCTGCATGCGCTGCACAAAAAAGCCACTCTTTTTCAGTATTTTTGTTTTGTTTTCCAATACAAATATCTAAACATCCTCAAATTTACTTGAGATGGAAACTGAATATGATGAACTCTCATTTTCGGAACAACTGAAAACAACGAAGTGAGTTTATGCTGAAAACAAGAACGAATACCTGTCAGTAGGGTGAAAACTTATTTTCCCTTTGAATTTAGCAGATTTTTCTGAGCTGGGAAAAGGGTTTAATCTTATTCGTCTGTCAGGCGGCTCATTTTGATGACTTGGAGCCCATTTAGCATGTTTAGCTATCTTACAGATCCACTAGAGATGTGCAGGTTGATCATTGTGTCTACACAGACAATCTACCCGGCAGCCAATTTACAGTTCAGCTGTTCCAGGGTTTCAGCAGGTTTTAAAAAGTCTTAATTTGGCTTTTCCAGAAATGAAGGCCTAAAAAAGGTATTAAATCAGAGCAAAGGGTCTAAATTGAGAAAGTCATGGCATTGAATATTGCATGCACTGCAAGAAAAAACAAAAAAAAAACACTCTTCTTCAGTATTTTTGTTTTGTTTTCCAATACAAAACTAGTTTTCCCTTTAAATTTAGCAGATTTTTCTGAGCCTATTGGTGATATTTGTTCTTATTTTAATCATAAACTCAATTTATTTTGGTGAATTTCTCATAAAACAAGACTTCTTATTTTGTCATTTTATTTTTCAAGTAAATCAAGCACGTCTTTAGACATATTTGCACTGGAAAATGAGAAAAATACTTATGAATAGCATTTTTTTTCTTCTTTTTGCTGTGTGATCAGTACAGTAAAGGTTATTTTCATATTCTTTTGTTTGGGAGCGGAGTTATTCAAGCTATTATTATTATTTTTTTTGGTATTTATTAATTTTTTTCATTTATCTTTTTTATTTTGTAAAATTAATTAAAAAGTAATGGGGATCAGTTAGGAGTGGTATTTTTAAACTTTAAATTTTATTTAAATTTCAGTTTATTTCTTGAAGGGATAATTGACCCAAAAATGAAAATTCTGTCATTAATTACTTAACATTATGTCGTTCCAAAGCCATTCGACATTTGTTTACGGCAGATACTGACACGGAAGAGATGAAACTGTTGAATGAAGTCAGTATGTTTGTTTTCTTTGTGCACAAAAAGTATTCTCATAGCTTCATAACATTAAAGTTGAAGCACATGGACTGTTTTAACAATGTCCTTACTTTGAGCCTTAAACATGGTAGTTGCTTTGCAGTCCATGCAGGGTCAGAAAGCTTTCAGATTTCATCAAAAATATCTTAATTTGTGTTCTGAAGATGAACGAAGGTCTTACGGGTTTGAAACGACAGCAGGGTGAGTAATTAATGACAGAATTTTCATTTTTGGGTGAACTATCCCTTTAAATTTTCTTTGCATGGTCCTAAAAAGGTCTTATATTTACCTTTAGAAACCCTATGTCCTCTAAACAATCAGATTTGTAATATTCTAGACATAAAAGCATAATAAAAAGCCATTTTTGGCACATTTGCATGTAGCTAATGGACTCGTGATCATTGCTGAATGCTTTAAAACAAACACATCCTCTTTGTTACTTTGGTACTTGTTCCCAACCTGAGCTTTCACACTGCTGTTTAACATTATTAACATATCACTGCATGTTTGAGTTGCTTTACAAACCACAGCAGCTTCTTTCAGACTAGCGCAGCAGTTTCCCCAGTGCGTCGGCATTTTGAGATGGCAGCAAGTGTGTTTACCGCGTACGCGGGGAGGAAGTTGACACACCTGACAGGCGACAGCTGTACGCCCGCTCTAACTAAAGAGCGGCTGCTCCTTCTGTCCGCTCCGCACACAACAGCAGGAGCTATTTCTCTTTGTAATGGGCGTCGAGTGAAATCAGCGCGTTGGGAACGGGCTGGAGGAGCGGACGTGTGACACATGTTTACGTGTGGTGTTTCCTCTGTGCTCTGAAGACGTATGGTATAATCAGGTCTTTTAGTGTGGCCCATTACTAAACTGAGATGTTGAATTACCACCATTAGACTTT
Source organism: Labeo catla (assembly GCA_012976165.1). Taxonomy (NCBI): domain Eukaryota; kingdom Metazoa; phylum Chordata; class Actinopteri; order Cypriniformes; family Cyprinidae; genus Labeo; species Labeo catla. Next base: position 618,906 of record VONZ01000241.1, read on the forward strand.
AACAGGTCTAACCGCAGCTGGTCACCCTCATTCACATTAATGAGGTGTGTGCATACATGTGCGTGTGGGTGTCTAACCATCATTCGTAATGTTTTTTCCTTTAAGGGGTTGGGGCACTTAAGCCACACTTACAAATGTATGTAATTTCATTGCATTAGAAGCAAAATATCATATTAAGTTAATGTGATACTTGGATGTATGAAAGCAATCAGTTCCTCAAGTTCAAGCAAAATTTGCCATCAAAAAAGCATTTTAGGAATAAAGTCATAATGTAATGAGAGTAAAAATGTGAAATATTTTCAGAGAAGAAATCACAATACTTATTGAGTCTCATAATGCTGTGTGTAATATTTTGAGAAACATTATGCTACGTAAAATTTTGAGACACGACACTACTTGAGTCTTAGTGCTGCATAATAGTATTGCGAGAAAAATAATGCAACATGAACAGTACTTTTTCAATCTCATAATGCTGTTTAATAATATTTTGAAAAAAAAAACTACTTTAATCTCACAATACAATTATTTTATTCTAGTTGGACTTTATTCTTAAAATGTTACTATTTTAATCTTTAATTTAATTAAAAAAAATATATATATACATGTATATATATAGTTAAAGATTGACTTTATTCACATAATGTTGACTTTATTCTCCTTCTTTGTCCTTCTTTTATTTATTTATTTATTTTTTTTTTAGCTTGAGAAGATGTATTCATTCTGTGTGTGTTAAAAATAGCATTGGTTTGATATTTTATTACCTAAGGCAGTGATTGAGTTTAATTATGCATTCTCTAGTATATATGTTAAAGCACATTTCATCTTATACATATCATACCTCATAACCTTTTGCATTATTACTATGCAGTGAGGATTATAAGTATTAGAAGAGCCTCAGTGGATCCCAACTGAGCATATAAGGCTTTGGATTGGTTTACCGTAATATATAATCAACATTTTCAATTTCCTCTGTTCAGCTTTTTGATTTATGCTTCCTCCAATTTCTGGACTGTACACCTAACGCAAGCTTTCTGATTTGCATGAATATACCAAAAAGGCAAGCTCCGCTGTAGGTTATGAGGCACTTTGTACCCCTGTATTGTCCATTTTCTGAATATTATCACTGTTTTTTCCCTACTTTACAGATTCTGTAGCCACAGCTTCAGGCCCGCTGCTGGTGGAGGTGGCCAAGTCGATGGGCTCCAGTTTAGGTCTGGCTCTCTCTACCTCCATGTACTGCAATAAGCAGGTCATCATTATTGACAAGGTCAAACCAGCCAGCATCGCCGATAGGTAATTACAGCTGCAATCATTTCCCACATGCATAGTAAGACAACCGTTTCAGTTTCTTATAAAAGAAGCATCATTGCTCATCATGTTTCCATTGTTCTGCAAGCCAGATCAATGCATCGAGAGGAGCGAAATGTACGCTGCAGGAACCTGATGTCTGCTTGTGAAATTTTCAAAGTTTGAAATGCATAAAGCTTAGCAACTAATTATAGAAATTCAATAACTCATCTAGCCTTCATGCCAGCAGAAAGGCCCGGAACAATAATAAGGGTGGCGGAGTGCTGAGCAAGAGAAAACCTTTCCATCAGAACAGATTAGCACTTTGAAGATGATTCAAGAGTTTGCTCTTGGGAGAAACATGGGGAGGGATTTATAAATACACCTTAAACCTCTTTTCCATCAACAGGGTGCCACTTTAGGTGCTCCGTTTGGAATCATAATCTGCATTTCTACTGTAAAGTGCACTTTCACTCAGAATTGGCCTAAAATCACTCACATTAATAATATAGTAGAAAAACTATATGAAATTATGATTAAAGATAAATAAATAACATTATATGCAACAGTTCCTTCTGGTTCTCGAATCTGATTGGCTGAGAGGAGTGCGATATTCTAGTAATAATGGCACTCCAACCGTTTCACCGTTTGTATCACTCCGCTTGCAGTATTATTCACAGTGAGTTACGGAGAACACCCAAATCCACTATAATTTTATAAATAATATTGTTTCTGTGTCACTAATGTAGTTTTAAGAGTTTTTTAGGCGAGAATGTACTTGTTTAGACTTCAAATATGCAGTTTGTTAATAAAGATAATGTCTATTTGAAAATGTCCTTCAGTGGTTTCTGTGATGTAAGCTCCACTCAAAATCACTCATATTAATAATATATTTAAAAAATAATATATGAAATTACACTGCCCTCCAAAAGTTTGGAAACACCCCTGACAAAGTGTGGTTTTGGACGATATCAGCATAAATCCTTATCATTTTTTGGTGCACATACATTAAAGTAACTTGACATTATCATTGAAGACCAGCAATAATAATTTTCATTTTGATTACATAATAATGGCAATATATACGTGTCAAAGTCAGACATGCCCCTTTGCCAGCTGTGATGCCTGGTTACTGGTTTAAACTTGGCCCAGGTTTTTAAAAGATTTTTGGGTAAGCACACCTTAATAGCTTCAACAATTGATTGCCAATTAAGTTTAGAATAGAATGAATTTAGGCCCAGATTATGCAGAGATGTAATAGCTGCTAATGGTGGATATTTTGATGAATCGAAGTTTTTTTCTATGTATAAACTGTTTATGTAATAAAATATGTTTTCGTAGTTTGTGTTGTCCCTTATCAGTGCAGAATTATCACAATTAAAAAAGGATTCATGCCAATATTGTCCAAAACCCCACTTTTCTAGGACATTTCCAAACTTTTGGAGGGCTGTATATGATTAAAGATAAAGCATTATATACCAGAGTTTTTTCTGGTTCTCGAATCTGATTGGCTGAGAGGAGTGCGATAGGAGTGCGATATTCTTGTGATAACGGCACTCCAACTGTTTCACCGTTTGTATCATCATTCGGACTACTTTTAGATTACTTTTTTTTTTTTTTTTAATCAAACTTGTTTTAAATTTACAGTTAAACAAACCATATTTATATAAAAAAAGCAAAGAGAATAAAAATATAAAAGATAAAAATGGCAAATTAGGGCGAATCAATAAATTATGAGTAATTTACTGCCCTTCTGTGAATATGTAATCATGTAATCCATAAAAAGTAACTGTAATCTGATTGAGTACTTTAAATTGTAACACACTACCTAATCCAGATTGCATGTAATCAGTTACTACCCAGGATTTATTGTATTTTAAATTTAAATTATATGTTCAGTAGTATATTAGAATTTGCTATAGTATCAAATTTGGTGTTGAAAATCTTGAAATGCTGAAAGCCTTGATGCTAATCATGATAATTGTAGTATTAAGAAGAATTCATTTGAAACTATGCCTCTGATGAGTGCAGTTCAATGCATGTTTGGGGCTGGCAGAATGGGAAGTGATCTAATTTCTTTTGCAGGTGTGGTGCGCTGCACGCAGGTGATCACATCCTGTCGGTGGACGGCACAAGTATGGAATATTGCACACTGGCCGAGGCCACCCAGCTGCTAGCTAGCGCTTCAGAACACGTCAAAATGGAGATTCTGCCCCACCACCAGACAAGACTGGCTCTCAAGGGCCCTGAACATGGTAAGAAACCCACACACTAACTCAGGACTAGAGTTGAAGGTGAAAGAACACCTCACCATTGATTTCAATTAAGATTTCGAAATGATTTGGCTCTCTTTACACCCTTAAAATGCTCCATTAGGGCTTTCTCTAGACTCTAAGACCACGAAAGTGATGCAGATTAGAAAATGTTGTGGATAAGTGCATATTTATTTAGAGGAGGACAGTTTTACTCACTCTGCATTTTATACTTGATCACATTTAATCAATGGGAACTGTTCTCTGTAATGTTGTACGCCGTGCATTTTAGATCGTCGTACGTCTTCAAACCTCTGTGCTCTGTTAACAAGTTAATCGATTTATTGAAAGTGATGGCATATGCATAATTGATGCCTAACATAATTCCTGCGTGTCTTTGATATCAACCCTGTAGTTCCTAGATACAGTAGGTTATATGAATGCAGTGTTTGGCCAGCTGTGTCCTGTCCACATGATGGTTATCCTAATGCTATTTAAGCATCTTTCCTGCAGAGATATTCAGGGTAGTGAATCTCAGGTTGTCAAGGGTTATGTGCTGTTCAAAATGCTCATTCTTATCACAGGTTTTTTTTTAGGCAGTGTGCCACCAAATGCTATGATAACAAGATTCAGCGTCAAAAATTTAAAGCAACGATGATTCTCACAGAGAATACGTTCTTATGACAACCAATGTGTGCCCTGTCACGTCTTATCAGGAGCAGGAAGCTAACATTCAAACGCAGCGACAAAGGCTTAAACGCTGCTGTACTTCCTGATAGGACTAGATTTATAGCACAAAGATGTGGAAGGCCACACTAGAGCAGACCAGACCAGAGTCATATTTAAAGGGACAGTTCACTCAAAAATGCAAATTCTGTTATTGATTAGTCACCCTCATGTCGTTCCAAACCCGTAAGACGTTCGATCATCTTCAGAAAACAAATTAGGAAATTTAAAAGAGAAGAAATTGTTGAATAAAGTCTTAATTTTTGTTTTCTTTGCACACAAAGTATTCTCGTAGCTTCCTTACTACCTTTCTGGGCCTTGAACGAGCCTATGCAGGCTCAGAAAGCTTTTGGATTTTATCAAAAATATCTTAATTTGTGTGATGAACAAAGATGAACAAAGGTCTTACGGGTTTAGAATGACATGAGGGTGAGTAATTAATAATAAGAGAATTTTTATTTTTGGGTGAACTAACCAGGGTTTGTACAAGGTGCTTAAAGTACTTGAATTTGACTTTGAAATTTAAGGCCTGGAAAACCCTTGAAAATAGCAATATTCCTTAAGAGGTACTTGAAAAGTGCTTGAATTATTGAAAGAGAATGTATCTATGAAATACGTGTCACACATAAGAACATATATTTTCACTCAAAATTCACGCAATTCAGAAAAAGGCCATACCTTTTTTGTTTATTTCAGTAATGTCAGAAAACAATCAAGCTAAGCATGTAGTACTGACAGTGTTGTGTAAACATGGCTGAAAATCTGAAAAGAGAAACAGATGAACCACATCAATTAGGTAATTTATGCTGGAACTGCTACAATTTCAAGCCAGATCAAATTAAAAGAGCCATTCATTTTCAAATTTAAACATCGCTTGTAAAGATTTTAAAAAGCATGTAGTGATGGGTGTGAAAGAGCTTTTCGAAACTCCAAATCAGTTAAAACAATGCAAAACGATTCACTGTTTCAAAGTGCTCTAATTGGATTGCATATCACAAATCATTTGTTTTAGATCGGGACTTCAAATCGCATATTGTTTGATTTAGAACAGAACAGGTTTCGGAATCATTTAGCGAATTGAATCAATTCGAATCAAATGATTCATGATACACGATTTAAATGCCATCCGTGCTCCTGATCTGAAATTATGGTTCGCTTATCATTATTCAGATTGGGAATTTAGAGCGTGGATCGCAAATCATTTGACTTATATCAGAACTTTGGTGCTTTAGATGGGATCTTCGTGAAGATTTTTTAAATTTTTTTTTTGTTTGTTTTTATAACTGTACTGTATAACTGTGGTTTCAGTAAAAGTGTAGTACTACTTTACTAGTAATACTTCACATGAGCATCACTTTATTTTTGCCATTTTTATTAGTATATTTTTATTTATCTATTTCTCTTTTTTTTTAGAATTTGAAATAGAAGACATAGTGAAGTCCTTGAAAATCAAAAAAGCAGGGCTTGAAAAGTCCTTGAAAGTCCTGGAATTTCATTTTACACTGTGCGAACCTTAACTAACTGTTTAAAGACCTGAATCGAGTCTTTTGATTTGGGCTAGTTAGCAACCACCCAGAACACCCTAGCAAACACGCAGTAACATGTTTGAAGTAATAGATCATCGTTATCGCTGAATAAACCCCGACAGGGTGCTCAGGAGCCCATCGCAAAGCGGATGAGTCCTGCATCACCCTGAAGAGGTTTTTTCTGTGATAACAACCCACTGGATGAACATTATCCAGCTTATTACACGCCTACTAGCCACACAAGTAAACATTTAGACACAAAATATTGATTTGAGTTGAAATATTTAAACGCAAAGTTCTGCAAAGCAAAACAGTTCCTAACAAACAACGGTGCTGAGATGGAAATGTAATCGTATCACTAATTACACAGCTTTTCACCCTATAAATAAACATGAGGACATCTTAAATCCATTACAGTGTACAAAACAATTGTTCTAGCAACAAGATGAACACATTTAACATTACTTAAAGGGATCGTTCACCCAAAAATGAACTTATCTTCATGTCATTCCAAACCCGTAAGACCTTCGTTCATCTTCAGAACACAAATAAGATATTTTTGATGAAACCCGAGAGCTTTTTGACCTTGCATAGACAGCAATGCAATGCAACATTAAAATAGTCCATGTGACATTAGTGGTTCAACCTTAATTTTATGAAGCTGCAAGAACTGCAGCGCAAAGAAAAGAAAAATAACGACTTTATTTAGCAATTTCTTCTCTTCCGTGTCAGTCTTCAATGTGCGTGACTTTCACACACGGTTAGCTTATTACTCTGCCTTTGCTGCTGGTCTGCTTGACAAAAACGAGGTCAAAAACACATCTTATAATGTCCGGTACAGATGCTGACGTCCTTCACTGAGTAAAAAAATAAAAAATAAAATAAATCCTTTTGACGAATTGAATTATTTTGCAGAACGTCCGCAAGGTCAGTGGCTGCACGACCTTTCTGCTATGAACTTAATAAGAACATTGAATAAAGCCTGAGCCCTGAGCACATAAATAAAAGTGAACCTGCGCAGCATACTAATGCATCCTGTAGCTCACCATTAGGGGTTTTCAGAGGCCCCGCAGTAGAAAACAATGAGGTGACCCTCGGGTCAGCTGGTGGGAGGTGTCTTGATTAGCTCTTAAGGGAAGGAAATTGAGTTTAGAGCACCATCCAAACGCATCGAGTGGACGAAGCTCATTCCTGATTCCCGTGAAGAGCCGTGCACGTCTACTGGCATGTCAGGCCATTACTATGCAGCCACACGTCCATTACGCAGTTCACACACACACAAACGTTAGTCTATTTCCTGAGCTCAAGCAGATTTAGTCCAGCGAGGCATGCTACACTAACACAGATCTAAATGCCACTTGCTGTGAAACTCCAGACAGCTGGCTAATGCTGGAAACGTCACCGCACCAGACAGCTGGCTGACACCGCAACGCACGTATACGGCGCGTAGACACGTTCCACCTTGTCATTGCATACTCGTGCATTCACAACATCGGTTTGGTGGGCTTCTGTGGGTGGCAGTGTATATGTGTCAGAGAAAACATCTGAATCTACTGATGAAAACGTAAATATTATCCCTCCAGGCCAAATCCCTGCTTGTTTCTGATGCAAACACTGAACACAATCTGTTTGCTGGATTACCATATGCATGTGGTCTGTTGTAGTACATTTCGTGAAGTGCACACTAAAGAGTGTATATTATACATATAACCACATACTGTACACACAAATACAGTACACATGTATAATATACATTAGTTTACATATGTTAACTTACTTATATACACTACTAGTCTATTATGCTCACCAAGGCAGAATTGATTTGATAAAACAGTAATATTAGTAAGAATTTAAAAATAACTTGACGTGATCACATGATGGTACTGTACTGTATATCCAAATTGTTTTTTTGTTTTTTTAAAGATTATTTTATTAACAAAGTATAACAACAGGTTATTTAGTCTGCTTTGTGATTAGGCTTTCTTCATGACAATAACAAATATTACTATAGTACCACATATTATATATTGCAGTATATATATATTACCTGTATGACTTGATGAAAATGGGTTAACAAAATAAATAAAATAAAATAAAATGAAATAGTTCAGCGAATAATGTTTATTTACGTAATTTACGAAATATCATTTTTTTATTTTAAGATTTTTATATTTTACATATGGTATTTTGGTATTTTATATAATAAAATATAATAGTTTTATTTATTTATTTATTTATTTTGCTTAATTTGCTTGCTAAACTTTCATTGCAAAAATAAAAAAATAAAATAATATAAAATACTTAAGTGAATGATTATTTACTCAATTCACTAAATATATTTGATCCAATTTTGGTATTTTATATAATAAAATATAATATTTTTAATATAATATTTAGATTTTTTTATTTGTCAGATGAAAACTGCTTTCATTGCTAAAATAAAATAATGTTTATTTACTTAATTTACAAAATATATTTAGTGAATTTTTTTTGTTTCATATGATAAAATATTATATTTTTAATAATATTTAGATTTTTTTTTTTTTTTGCCAGATGAATACTGCTTTCATTGCTAAAATAAATAAAATTAAAAAAAATAAAATAGTTTAGTGAATAATGTTTATTTACGTAATTTAATAAATATCATTTTTTTATTTTAAGATTTTTATATTTTACATATGGTTTTTGGTATTTTATATAATAAAATATAATAATTTGAATAAAATTTTTGCTTACTATGCTTGCTAAACTTTCACTGCAAAAATAAAAATAAAATAAAATCAAATACGTAATAATGTTTATTTACCTAATTTACTAAATATATTTAATCCAATTCTGATATTTCATATAATAAAATATATTATTTTAATATATTTTGGGTGAATTATCCATTTAAGGAGTATTCCAAGTTGAAGAAACCAATGTCACAAATAGTGTAACCCTCTCCAGAAATGCACCTGCAAGCAAACTTCTAACTGCATCTTTTGAGACTTTCGGACTTTCATATTGGACGAGCATACTGACAATATCTGCAGTAGCAGGAACAAAGAAAAAATAAAAAACAAGCATTCACATAGCAAGGTCTTAAATAACCAACAGCTAGTGCTCCCCTCAAAGTGTCCTCCTAGGAATACACAACTATGCATTGATCATTTTCTATTTTGGCTCCTTTCTGCTTCACAGTTAATTTTAGCAGTATGTTTGCTGTGCTTTCAAACACACAAAGCTGGATAGAGAGATTACAAAAACAGTCTGAAAGAAAAGAGTGAGGCAAACTGTAGGACAGCGGCAACAGAAGCGATTAGACAGGAAAGAGAGTCTGTGAGAGGTGAAGGAGGAGTGTGTTTTTGTGTAAGGCAGGAGACCAGGGATCTATCATAACGATAGCATCAAACAGCAGCACAGGGTTGAAAGACAGTGAAGAATCCATTGAGACTGTAGGTAATCAGGCCTGAACAGATGAGAGCCATTACTTCTACAATTATGTGTATGTGGGAAATAATGAGATTGATTGTTCATAAATCATCGAGAGAAGAGGGGCAAATGAAAATATGATGACTGTGTTTGCATCTCTATACCATAGATGTCAACAAATGAAAATAATCAGGATTCATTTATTTGGAGTTATGTTTCATTGTATTCGTTGTTTTGTATATGTGTGCGTGTGCTGTGTGTAATTATTATGTATCTATAAATACAAATACATTCATGTATATAATAAGAAATATAAGTAAATATTAAGAAATATATACAAGTATATGTATTTATTATAATTTGTATATAATTGATATTATATATAAATAGAAATATTTAGTACATAACACATTTCTCAAATACATATATATATATATATATATACTTTTTAGTATATAGTAATTTTTAGTTTAGTCAACTTGAAATTTTAAGTTACTTAATGTTAATTTAAGTGACAACTGGAATATTTTAGTTGACTAAACAAAATAATTTGTTGCCCCGCTGACTTTTAAAGTTAAAACTAGTTTTTTACAGTGTGTATGTATGTGTGTGTGTGTGTGTGTGTGTGTGTATATACACTCCTGAACAAAATCTTAAGACCAGGGGAAACATTACAAGTATTCACATTTTGTGCTGGTGGATCGTAACCAGGTTGTAAGTACTGCTTCAAAACGGCAAAAGAAGAAACTGGAGCAGGAGCCAAAAAATAGAGAGTAGGCAATTCATAGAAAACTTAGGAAAACTCAAACAGGCTGTTCATCAGCTGATCAAAAGTTTAAGACCATAACCTTTAAAAGTTAAAATCTGCACAAAATATGGCTTCGATGTCATTGTTCTTCAGGCAGTCACTGTCATGACCTCCTGATGACATAGGCAAAAAGGCTTTCTGTCTTTGAACGTGGCAGGATTGTTGAGCTGCACGCGCAACGCCTCGCACAACGCACCATCGCTGCCGAGATTGGACACAATAAGACAGCCATTTCACATTTCTCAAAAGATCCTGAGAGTTATGAGACAAAAAAGTCAAGTGGTAGACCCAAAGTAAATTCACCTGTATTGAGCCGGAGGATCTGACGGGCTGTCCGTGAAGACACAGACTGATCCTCGACCCAAATTGAGGCCCTTACTGATGCTGACTGCAGCCCAAAAACCACAAGACAGCATCTGCAAGAGAAGGGCTTGAAGAACAAAAAACATCTTCAAAGGCCAGATCTCCTCCCATGCCACAAACTTGCCCGTTTGGAATTTGCAAGGGAGCACCAAACATGGGACACTGAAAAATGGAAGAAAGTTTTATTCTCTGACAAGAAAAAATGTAACCTGGATGGTCCTGGTGGCTTCTAATGTTACTGGCATGACATGGAGATCCCACTGGAGATGTTTTCTACGTGGCACAGTGGAGGAGGCTCCATCATGATCTGGGGTGCTTTTTCCTTCAATGGGAAAATGAAGCTTCAGGTTGTGTAGGGGCGTCAAACGGCCGCTGGCTTTGTAGACATGTTGCAGTGGGCATCCCTCTTGACTGAGGGCCCTCGTCTGTGCGGTAATGACTGGGTCTTTCAACAGGACAACGCTGCAGTTCACGACGCCCACCTGACGAAGGTGAATAACGTCACTCTTTTGGACCTTTCTGTGTGTTTCCTTGATCTAAATTGCATTGAGAATGTTTGGGGATGGATGGCAAGGGAAGTTTACAAAAAATACGTCAGTTCCAGACTGTGGATGCCCTTCGTGAAGCCATCTTCACCACATGGACACACATTCCCACCAGCCTCCTGGAAACAGTTGCATCAAGCATACCAAAATGAATGCTTTAAGTAATCAGCAAAAGTGGTGGGGCTGCTCACTATTGAGTTCTTTTTTGACACTTTTAGCTCTGTTGTGGGTTTTTTTGGGCAGTGGTCTTAAACTTTTGATCAGCTGATGAACAGCCTGTTTGAGTTTTCTTCAGTTTTCTATGAATTGCCTACTCTCTATTTTTTGGCTCTTGCTCCTGTTATTTCTTTTGCCATTTTGAAGCAGTACTTACAACCTGGTTAAGATCCACCAGCGCAAAATGTGAATACGTGTAATGTTTCCCCTGGTCTTAAGATTTTGTTCAGGAGTGTATATATATATATATATATATATATAGACACACACACACATACAGTAAAAAAATGTTGAAAAAGTTGTTTCAACTTAAAATGTTTAGTTTACTCAACTTGGATTTTAAGTTACTTAATGTTAATTTAAGTGACAACTGGAATATTGTAGTTGACTAAACAAATTATAATTACATTTTTTCTTTTTTTTATTATATATTTATATTTTATGTTCAATTAAATAATTTTTTTAATTTATTCATTTGATGAAGTAATCACTGAAGACTGGAGTAAGGATGGTTAAAATTCAGATTTCTTATCACACAAATAAATTATCTTTAAATATATAATAAAATAGAAAAGAATTCATTTATTACATCAGTTTTTAACTTTTACATCATATAACTTTTTTATGTCAGTATGTTCAAATTATTGTTTTTTTTATTTTCAGTTTTTTCAATTATATATTTATGTATTTTTTATGTTCAATTATTTTTTTATTAATTAATTCATTTAAGCTGGGGTCTTTTTTTAACCTTGGTAGTTTTGTTCCAGGGTTAATCACAGTTTGAAAAGCCTTAAAAGTCATTGTCCGTTTTACCTCATATCTGTTATACAATTTCTATGTGGTGTTGTATGTTTGTTCCTGCTCACGTCCTCCCTCTCTCTCCTCTCCGTGTGGTCAGTCAAGGTGCAGAGGAGTACCCGGCCATTGCCCTGGGAATCCGGAACCAACAACAACAGCAACTTCCTTCCCTATCAACACTATAACACCTACCACCCCGACCAGTCCCGCAGCCAGACCAAGCAGAAAACCTCTCCAAACAACCCCCGTAATGTTCCTTCCCTTTTTCCTTCATCCTCATCCTCATCCCCATGTTTCACTCCTTGTCTCTCATTAATATGACAGATAAACAGGTTTACTCCATTCCTTTATAGGTTTTGGCTTCGTAACTCAGTCCCATATATTTTCAAAGAGACTGGGCTATTTAATGCCACGTTAGCAAAAAATGGTTGCCAAGTTGGGCAGTATTCAACTTATGCAGATGAGTAGCGACAGCCAATGGTAGTAAAGATCTATTGTATATCTGCAGTATCTATTGCTAAAGATGAAAAAAATCAAGTTATTTTTAAATAATGATTTCACTTAGTAGATCCTGTGTTTGTTTGATTCAATTTAATTGAATTTAATTTAATATATTTTAAATTTAATTGAATTTTAGTTTTATTTTATTTTATTTTATTTAATTTCCAAAGAGAGACTCACACATTTTGCTAATTAATGCCAAATGAGCAAAAAAACTGTTGCCAAGTTGGCCAGTATTCAACTTATGTAAAAGAGCAGTGACAGTCAGTGGTAGTGAAGATGCAGTATCTATTGCTAAACATGAAAAATATAAAGTTATCTTTAAATAATGATGGCTAGTAGTTAGTTTAATTATTTTACTTTATTATATCACCCCACACAAAGGTCTTAGTTAATCCTGTAGTTTTTTCTTTATTTTCTTTCTTTGTTTTTTTATTTCATTCAGTAATTTAATATTTTTTCTTTAATTTAATTTTTTTATTTATTTTATTTTCCAAAGCGACTCACACACATCCACACACACAGACATTTGGCTTATCTTAGTTGATACTGTAGTTTTTTTTCTTTATTTTTTGCTTTATTATTTTATTTTATTTTATATTTTTTAAATGCATTTTATTTTATTTTATTTTATTTTACAAAGCGACACACACACACACACACACACACACATACATTTGGCTATATAATGCCACAAAAAGAAAAAAAAAAACTGTTGCCAAGTTGGGCAGTATTCAGCTTTTGCAAATGAGCAGCGACAGCCAATGGTAGTGAAGATGCTGTATCTATTGCTAAAGATGAAAATTAAACAATGATTGCACTTGATCCTGTATTTTATTTATTTATTTTTATGTTTTTCTAAATGTACACGTATATTTATATGTGGCATCCACTTGGCAATGTGATATGCAATAGAGGACTACATTGGTTCAAATGTCTCCTTTGTGCTTTATTTGATAAGTCTGTTTTTGTTTTTGTCTTTTTTAGTGTTTTATTTGATCTCTTTGGAAAACAGAGCAGAACTAATTTGTTCCCCGGCTGTTTCCTTGTCTCTAAACTATGCTGAGGCTAAAGACTGTTTTTCTCTCTCTGCTGCTCTCTTCCTCCATATTATAGCTGGCCTTTATTCTCCATCTGTGGGCGTAGCTGAGCTCTATTCTTCCAGAGGCGAGAGCACATTACGGAAAAGCTCAGAGCCGCTGTACAAAGCCAGACGAGCGCTGAGCCATTCAGGCAGACTTGTGTGTTTTTTGTTGTGCAGAAGATACACTGTGAATCCAGAGGACACCTTTGTGGTGCCATTCATTGGGGGATATGGAACATAATCCTTGTTAAGGAAGCGATATTGCCCTATTGACATTCTAGCAATGTGACCTGATCGTTTCTCGCTGTGCGGTCATGGCTGGAAAGTCTCAAGTACATTGTGGGACATGTAGTCAATGATAATTGACATCCCAAGGCCCTAGATTTGCTCTCTAATTGGCTGATAAGATAGGATAAGGTTGTCACTTGCCACAAAAGCACTTCTCATTTATGTTTTTAGGTCATGCTTTTCCTCTTTCAGCAGCCTTACAGAGTCTGATTTGATTATACGGACTCATTACTATAAATTCCGGCCATCAGGGCTTTATCGATTTCTTTTGTTGGCGCTCTGAGCGTTTCAAGGGCAGCGAGAGACTGTTAGAGATGACCTCTACTTGTTCGTTTCAATGGTTTGCAGCTTTAAAGCAACTGGAAGTTGTTCATTTTCAGTGAGAGTTGGTGATTAGAGGTGACGTGACGGACCGTTATTTTATATGAATTATTTTATGAATTTATATTTTCAACCAGCATTCAGATGTTGTGTTTTTTAGAATTTACCTTTTTTATTTTGATATTTATTTATTCTATTTTTTTTATATTATACTTAGTTTATTTATTTATTTATTTTTCTCTTTACAACTATGGGCTGCCAATACGGCAAAATAGTGTATAAGAATTATTTTATGAATTTATATTTTCGACCTGCATTCAGATTCAAAATGTTGTAACAAATTATATATATATATATATATATATATATAAAAACACACTCAAAATGTATTTTTTTTTTTTATTCTGTTTGTTTGTTTATTTATTTAAGTTTACGTTTATGACTGCCAAATATTTTATATAAATATTTTATATGTATTTAAATGTAACAAATATATATATTTTTGAATAATTTACATTTTTTATATTTTTTGGATTTCTTATATTTTTATGTTATACTTTTATTTATTTATTTATTTATTTATTACAGTTTAAGACTAGGGTTGCCAATAAGGTTAAATATTATCTATGAATTATTTTATGAATGTATATTTTATAAGTAAATGTAAACTTAAATATTAAATATGACAATACTAAAAAAAAAACACACACACACACTATAGAGTACAGAGTAATGGTAGTGGTATAAACCTTTATTATTATTAATATTTTAATATTTACATTTATAATATTTTATATTTTTTAATTTCTTATATTTTTATATATATATATTATACTTTGTTTTATTTATTTATTTTAGTTTAAGACTACGGTTGCCAATAAGGTTAAATATTTTATATGAATTATTTTATGAATTTATATTTTTGACCAACATTCAGAAAGCAATTAACAAATCTTGTTAAAAAATAATAAAAATGTGTGTATATATATATATATATATATACACACACACATACATTTTTATTATTTTTTAACAAGATTTGACAACCCTTAAAAAATATGTTTTTGCAGACCCCTAAGCATCCCCTTGCTGACTCCAGTTTAAAACCACCTGGTACAGCAACCTTTAAACCTCATGCGACTGAACTGCTTTTCACTTATATCACACATATGATTGAATTTTGAAGTTAGCAACACTGCTAAAATCGCTTGCAACAGCAAGGGGACCTTCACAGTCTTGTCTCAGATTCCCTCCATTCGGGAGGGTCGTAAAGATGCCGCAGGCACTTCAGTGCTGGTGGCTTCACATAATTTACTGTCATTCCATCAATACTTTTTAGTCACAGTCTCTTTTTTTATTCCTGAATTATATATCCCCCTTGGTTATAAGAGTTCAAAGGCTTTTGAAAGATGTGTCCTTGATTCGCGTGAAAGAGCAAAACTCCCCTGAGAGTTGTATTACTTAAGCCGCTGTTTTCTTTTTCCCTAAGGAAAAATTAGGCTGCATTTGCTGGACATTTAACTCCTCAATGTTTGGATTACGAAGAGCTCATCCTATACAATACACATGTAGACCAGAAGACCTCATTATGACTCTTAAAGCCGTACATGGTTTAATGGCTTTTAAAAAGAAAGAGAGAGAGAGAGAGAAGCAGAATGTCCTCTCATGTGCCAAGAGCAGACAAACTGTTTCAAACTCCAAAGCAAAAATAAGACCGTAATCTGCTCTAATCCTGCCGTGTTTTTAGCATCACCAATGTCCCAGCCAAATAAAACATATTTTTTTAGAGAAGTAATATTCTGCCAGTTAGTTTTTTTTTTCTTGTAAGTGCTAAAAATGGCTTTGAAGCTCTTTATCTGATCAGTATGAACTCTGATTTGGTTCTTAGTCGTTGTTCTGTGATAAGAAGTGGCTTTTAGGCATCAGGGAGTATTTTTAGAGATGTGCTTTGATGAAGACTTACCACCATTCACACTGTGTCAAAGACAAGGGCGCAGTCTGTAGCACTTTAATGAGTTGTTTTGTGGATTTTCTCGACTGATGACAAACGGTGGCTCTCGTTTCCAGCACCAGTTGATAGAAAACATCAAGATACAGTGGGCTTCAGGAGTTTAGTTGAAAATATGGGATCTAAACATGTTTAAAACATAATATTAATAGGTTCCAAGTCACCAATTTTAGTAAATTTGTGAGATTGATCATTTGACTTTGTATAGACTGTCGGATGTTGTTCTTCCAGTGAAGCTTGGGATGTTCTTTGGATCTCAAATCATGCAGTTCCAGTGCTGCTGTCATTAAAGGTCTAGTTCACTGCATAATTAAATTTTTTCTGATAATTTTCTCACCCCCATGTCATCCAAGAAGTTCATGCCTTTCTTTTTTCAGTCGAAAATAAATTAAGGTTTTTGAGGAAAACATTCCAGGATTTTTCTCCATATAGTGGACTTCAATGGGGATCAATGGGTTGAAGGTCCAAATTGCAGTTTCAGTGCAGCTTCAAAGGTCATTTTCTAAAACAAAATTATAAATGAACATTTTTAGATACTTTTCAACCACAAATGCTCATCTTGCACTAGCTCTGCAATGTACTACTACGACTTAACCGAAAAAGGAAGGGTACTGCGAAATCCTCCATCTCATTTACTCCTCCGACTTCAAAATTATCAGAAATCGTTGTTTTACCTTTTTTGATAAAGGGTGTTTGACTTTCTTTGCACGTTTACTTTGTAAATACACACATCCTATGTCATGTGTGACGTTGAGCTAGTGCAAGATAAGCATTTGTAGTTAAAAAGTATATACATTTTTAATTTTTTTTAGAAAATGGGCAATCGTTTCGCTAGGTAAGAGCCTTATTCCTCGGCTGGGATCATGTAGAGCCCTTTGAAGCTGCATTGAAACCACAATCTGGACCTTCAACCCATCGATCCCTATTGAAGTCCACTATATGGAGAAAAATCCTGAAATGTTTTCCTCAAAAACCTTAATTTCTTTTCTACTGAAGAAAGAAATAAAAAGAAAGAAAGAAAGAGGATTTGTTGTTTTAAAAGAGAAAAAAATGTAAAATAAAAGTACTTTATATACTAAATATATGAGGTTTTGAAGTGAATTGATAATGAGTGTTTTGCTAAAACATTTTGCTCTCTTTTTCCTACACAGCTCTGGGTTCATCCTTTTCTCCCACCTCCATGAGTGCCTACAGTCTGAGCTCACTCAACATGAACACGCTGCCACGCACCATGTATCCCACAAGTCCTCGCGGCACAATGATGAGACGCAAACTGAAGAAGAAAGACTACAAGAGCTCAAGTACGTTTTATGCAGTCACGTTGAATGTTATGATATCAAATCAAATATGGATGGACAAAACATTCCACACAATTCAAAAAGAAGCCTCATTCTTAAAGGGATAGTTCACCCAAAAATGAAAATTCTGTCATTAATTACTCACCCTCATGTCGTTCCAAACCTGTAAGGCCTTTGGAACACAAAATAAGATATTTTTGATGAAATCCGAGAGCTTTCTGACCTGGCATAGACTGCAATGCAAATGACACGTTCAAGGTCCAGAAAGGTAGTAAGGACAGTAAAATAGTCAGCAGTAATAAATGGCAGTAATTGATTTTCATTTCTGGGTGAACTATCCCTTTAACTCATTATTCACTGATCTTTACCTCCAGTAAAGAGTTACTTGCTGAGTCATTTTAAGAAACGAATCAATTTAAGAGTGAATCATTCAGTTTTATAAATCGGATCATTCAAGCCTGACTCAAAATAGCTTTTCTTTGCAGTGAAAAGCTACTTAAATTCGATATGTTCCACACACAGTCCATTGTATGGACCACTTCAATGATGCTTTTATGGTGTTTCCGCATCCTTTTTGAAGCTTGAAAGCTTTCACATGCAGTTAGATGCATTCTTTTTGAATAGCTTTATGGAATGCAACTGAATGGAGCTGAGTCTTGAAAGTACTATTTTTACCTTGACGTGCCATCTTACAAATGCCACAAAGCGAGCCAAAGACCTTCTGTATGACTCTGTATAATACATTGAATAATTAGATGTTCTATGTAGGTTTTTATCCTCTATATAACAGATTTACCATCAATCTTTGCCTAGTTCCCCTTTGATTCATTTTCTAAAACCATTCGTTTTTATCAGAACGGCTGAAGTAAACAGAAAAAGGCTTGGTTATTGATTTCCTGTAAAACTTCTCTAATGTATCAACACCTCCATGCAGGCTCTGGCCAGGGACTTGTCTTGACTTTAATATTAGCTTTCAAATTTTTATAGCTGCCTTTGCCATTCTTTGTGCAAAACAGAAGTCAGGAGGTTGAAAGTACCGCCCATGGTAATTCAGAAACAAACCTTTATAAATGCCACATTATGCTAAGCGCATGCAATTGTGCAAAGAGAAGCTTGGTCAAGCCGCTGAAAGGGCCAAAAGCAATAAAACTCCAACATAAATGTGACGAGGTCACTTCATATTAAAGAAAGGCCATATGTCTATTATTCTTCCTGATAGTCTGTCTTTATCTGTACATTCAGACCTCTCGCACATGGTTCCTATCCTTCCTGCCCTTCCTCTCCACGGCTGGGCTCCGAATCTGAATAAGATCAGCGAGTGTGATAGCACTTACCTGAAGTGAACACATTCAGCATTCCCTTCCCATATCCGCCAAGCGAAAGAGGGAAATTACACCTCTGGCTACCCAGTAATTAGATCCTGAAAGATATTTCATATCCTTCAGCCGAGCGGCGTCGCCGTCGCCACATCTGCCGATAGATAATTACCCGACCACGCTTTCATACTGCGCGGGGCTGTTATCTGCGGGCTTCGTCAACAGGACCAATAAACAAACGCTGGCACTGGAAAATGGTTAATCAGCTGCCCACATCGCTGACCGCCTATATGCTAACTTTCAGTAGCCGACTTGTTTTTGAGTTTGTTTTTCGTTGCATTTGTAGCTGCTTGGTTATTTACTGTAGATGTTAGAGGAACATCTTCTATCATGACAACTCTCAGATTTTAGCATGGTAATGGACATGACAGTGTTAGAGGGCATTTACACAGAACACGTTTTTTCCATTCCAATGCTTTTCTTTTCCATTGTTTTTCTATGTAAACGCGCTTGACGGACATGCATGACCGTTACGCTCGCGTCTTGCGTCTTTTGCAGTGCCTCTCACGAGCGCCACGCTTCTAAGACGACGTGTCAAGTTAAAAGAATTAAAACTTTTACATGCAGCGCCACTCATCAATGTCAGTTCCAAAGCAGTGGACCAATCAGAAGAACTCAGAGGCGGGGCAAGCATTGCAAGCTTCTGTTTAAGGTAGCAAGTTGGCATGACAACTGTTTTATTTGACGGCAACATGGCGGAGGAGGAGCTCATAGTGGCTGTGTTCGGATCCCTGAATTAGGTTTTAGGTTTGCGTTTTTAGACGCAAAGACACGTTCTGTGTGAATGGCCCCTTAATGTATTTGGTCTTGGCGGAATAGATTTGCTACACTGCTGAATTGCTGCTGCTGCTGTCGTAGATTATTGCTGCTGCTGCAAAGCAAATACAGGATCTTGCTACTGCCGATACATACGCAGATACAGTGCTGTAAGTATCTAAGACATACATACGTTATTATATATGCTGCACAAAAAGCATTTATAATAACCTGTAGCAGATCTATACAGGTGGATCTGGGGAGGTAGATGGTTTCAGATTAACTGAAAGCACGCTGCGAAATGCTCTAGTGAATGCTAACCAGCCATTTAAGGCTGTGTTCACGCTTGTCATGTTTGGTTCGATTAAAACAAACTCTGGTGTGATTGTAATCGCTGCCATCCAACCCTGGTGCGCACCAAACAAGCAGACCGAGACCGCTAAAAGGATGGGTCTCGGTTCACCTCCAAACGAACTCTGGTGTGGTTCGAATGAAATTTGAACGCAACAAGCACCAAATACTTATAAAAACTAATCAAAAACAGGAAGTAATGACAAGATGTGATGCTATGCGACATGATTTCATAAAGGGAACAAGCAGTGTATCCAAAATAAAATGAGCACAGGGGAAACATGGAGCATGAGGATGTTAAATGCCTTTTATGAGCGAGCTTAGTCAAGCAGATGGCATTAGGTGTATTTGACTTAAAGCAGCGCTAAGCAAACAGATCGGTGAATGGGTACTCTTATGTCATACACCGAACGGTCTGCACAGCACTGCTTTAAGATGAACAAATTCTTTTTGTTTTGGGTGTTAAGTGAGTTCTGTCACAATATATGTGCCATTCAACCCGACCAATCAGGGCTGCGTTTCCCAAAAGCAACTATGGTCGCAAGTTCCGTCATTACCAACAGCGTTTAATGAAACTAGCTTTATAAATGATATTTAGGCCCTGGAAGGTGTCTCTCACATTGTCCCACAGCAACATTAAAATAGTGTAGAGATTAGTGTACAACGTTTTATTTGTTTACCATATATTGGGGCATCCAAGTTATTTGTCATATTTGATTTTTTTTTTTTGTTTTTTTTTTTTTTTAAAGTAACACAATAGTTACTTTCCCTGGTAATTAGTTACTTTTATAATAATGTAATTTAGTTAATATTTATGAGAGGTAACCAGCAACTATAACTAATTACTTTTTTAAACGTGCCCAACTGCTCCTTACTCTGTTTATTTGTTAAATTAGAAGTCCACTTCCAAAACAAAGATTCACATATAATGTACTCACCCCCTTGTCTTCCAAGATGTTCATGTCTTTCTTTCTTCAGTCGTAAAGAAATTGTTTTTTGAGGAAAACATTTCAGGATTTTTCTCCATATAATGGACTGATATGGTGCCCCGATTTTGAACTTCCAAAATGCAGTTTAAATGCAGCTTTAAACAATCCCAAATGCAGTTGTAAATGCTCCCAGGTGAGGAAGAAGGGTCTAGTGAAACGATCGGTTATTTTTATAAAAATAATACATTTTAAATACTTTTTAATCTAAAATGCTCAACTTGTCTTGCTCTCCCTGAACTCTGTGTATTCTGGCTCAAGACAGTTAGGGTATTTCAAAAAACTCCAATCGTATTTTCTCCCTCAACTTCAAAAATAATTTCAAAATCATCCTACATCGCTTCAGAAGTACTGACACAGTCTTTGCAAAGTGAACATGCAAAGAAGATCAAACACCCTTAACAAAAAAGGTAAAACAGTGATATAGGACAATTTTGAAGTTGAGGGAGAACGTGAGATGGGATCTTGGTTTTTCGACATACCCTAACTGTCACGAACGGAACAGCGACGGAAGCAACGTAAACAGTCCAGGCAGAGCAAGACGAGCATTTGACATTAAAAAGTAAATAAACTATTATTTTGATGAAAATAACTGATCATTTCGCTAGATAAGACCCTTCTTCTTTCTTTTATGCACTGTAATGTAACAGGCTGCTGAATACGGATTCACTATTCAAGCACATCCCTAAAAATAACACTGGTGGCACCATTAGAATAATGATTATTTCCAGACAGGTTTCCAAAGCGCTTCTAAAGCCTTGTCTCTGTTGTTGTGAAATTATGTCAGTGGTTGAGCCAGAAGTTGGCATTTCGCTTTGTTCGAACACAAACAGCAAGGTTTTGATAGCGCCGCAGATGCAAAATCCCCTAACAAATGGCTTGCTTAGTTGTCTCATTAAACTGGGATTTGAGACAGCCCTTTAAAATGGCAAAATACTTTGGATAATTTAACTGCCCATTTTTTATCTGACTTTTAAGTGTTTAATTTACTATGACTTGGCTGCATTTGTTCTGAACATCACGGGTAATAGCTTCTCCTGCCACGTTGCTCTCCGCTTGTGTTTGGCAAAATACACCTGCCGCACCGACACAGAGCATCTCATCTATTACACAAATTTATTTCCAGTTTTACTGCCACGAGCATGTGCATGGCCTCTCATAGACGTCGTTTGTTTAGAAAAATGATTTCATAATGGGTCTGTAATAGTTGTATTGAGCCTTTCCTCAGCTATGATTTTACTCTAACTCAAGAAGCATGCTTGGTCAGAGCAGCATGATATGTCATAATAGACAATATTTGCCGGTAAAAAGGCAAATGCAACAGACATAGACAGTTTTGTAACATGCAGTTTGTATTCTTTTAAAAAAAGAATATCTTAGACCGGCCTACGCAGGTTTGCTGGTCTTAGTTTGTTGGTCTTTCAAATTTTATTTGAAATAAAAATTAAAAGAGCAAATAAAATACTTAAACTAAAATTAAAAAATTGGACACTTTAAGATCATGTTTTACATGACCTTTTGCTGAAACGCTTGAAATTGCATCATTTAAATTGATAATTGCCCAAAAATGCAAATGAGTATTAGCAGCTTATCAGCAATCACCTTGTTTCAACCCTCTCCTGTGAAGCTCAGAGAGCAGCAAATTGTTCATTGCCTCACTGGCCCAAATTGAAAGCTTAATTAAAGCTTGATTAACTTCATTGATGCTCCAAATGAGCCCTATTTGCATAGCACCTTGATTTCACTGTCCGTCGAGCTCTGAACAGAGGCCGTGGCAGCCGAATCAAGGAGTCCAATTGCCCAGGATTTGTTCTGACAGCCTATAGCGCAAAGGCAAATGAGTGAGGACAGGTTCACTGCATTCTGTGCTGCTGATTCAGCATTCCCAGCCTTTGCATGAATGACGTCTTCTAGCATACAAAGTGGCACTGGTTTGTTAAAAGTCCCTCCTGAGGCCTTTATTGTCACTGGCTCACAGGGACAGAATAAAGCTCACAGACACTGTTCAACACATCTGAGACTGAGCGAGAGAGAGATAGAGGGAGGGAGAGAGAAACATGCTGCAAAGTCACCCATCAGACAGCAATGACACGTCTGGATGTGATGCCAAGCCATCTCTTCACACTGAGCGATAACACAGAAGGTCACAAAACTGCTGCCATTTTCCAATGCGCTTTTTGCTAGTGGATTCCAGTGTCTTGGTACTTTTTGTAAAGCATTAGAGAGACAAATTTCATATATTTTATTGTGAGACCGATTAGACATGTTA
Organism: Labeo catla; assembly: GCA_012976165.1. Lineage (NCBI taxonomy): Eukaryota > Metazoa > Chordata > Actinopteri > Cypriniformes > Cyprinidae > Labeo > Labeo catla. Next base: position 642,079 of record VONZ01000241.1, read on the forward strand.
ATAAACAATTATCTGACATAAAATTAGCCTAGCATGAGAAGCAGCTAGTTTTAAACACATCACATGTTTTATAATTCCTTTAAAATTAGGATTTTGTTTCAGCATACTGTACCTTGACTATTATATATGTTCTATCAATTGATATGTTAATATCGTATTTATTTAATAATTTACTTATTAGGTAGATTTTTTTTTTTGTTTTTGGCTTTTTTTGTTTTTGTTTTAAATTGATTGTTCATTTTGTCCATTTAGTAAAATGAATAGATCACATATTTTGTTCTGTCCTGATTTTTTTTTTTTTTTAAATTCATTGCTAGAAATGTACAAAAACAGGATAAAAAAACAGAAAAACTGTATTCAACAATAAAAAATAACAATGATATATATTTAGTTATGTTTAATTTATTTAGTTACTTACTGGGTAGTATTAATGGTATTTTTTATTTATTTTATTTTATTTTGTCTGTTAGTTTGGTCTAATAATCCTGGTTAATTTTTATTACTAGATTTTTTTTTTTTTATCAGGTTTTAAAACTATTTTTACTTTTTAATGTAATATTACTAGATCATATAATATTTAATAATTAATTGTATTTTGATTGTTACTTTAGTCCATTTAGTTCCACCATGGTTATTATTATTATTATTGTTATCATTTTAAACCAGGGTTTATAACTATTTTGACTTCCAAAAGTAAAATAAATCTAATATGTAATAATAAAAATATTAATGTCATTTTTTTGCCATTTTTTCATGTAAAATGAATAATCATATATTTAGTTTTGTCCTGATTTTTTTTATTGCTAGAAAACAAAAAACGGCTATAAAACTGAAAATATAATAATTCAACTTTATGCAACAATTATTATGTATTATCACATATTTTTATGTATTTAACAATGCTATTATATATTTTCTGTTATTTGCTATTTATTTATTTACTTACTAGGAGTATTAATTTTTCTTTTAATAGTGATTGTTTATTTTACCCATTTAGTTTTTTGTCCACTTGTTTTATTAATTAATTAATTACTGACTAGATGACAGGACAATATAATATTTAATAATTAATAGTATTTTAATTGTTTATTTTGTCCATTTAGTTCCATCCTGATTAAATAAAAAAATCTGGGTTTAAACCTATTGACTTTTTCAATATAAATGTAAGTAAATCTAATGTTTAATAATTAATATTAATGTTGATTTTGCCCACTTTCTTTTCTTTTTTTTTTAAATTAATAGATCACAAATTTTGCTCTGTCCTGATTCTCTTTTTAAGGCTAAAAATGTACAAAAAACGAATATAAAGCTGAAACTATAATAATTAGTTTGACCTCCTGATATGCACATTCAATATTTTTAAAGGTTAAGCACCTCCTATCACTAACTGTTTGATGTAAAGGGCTTTTTTGAAGACTTTTGTTCCCCATTTGTAGAAAATGTCTACTGCAAGATCAAACACAGCATCAATGAAGCAGTGAATGTGAGGGGAAACTATCCATCCTGTCCACACGCCCCACAAACACAATTCAGTCTGTTGTCTCCTCTTCCCCTGCTGGGGATACTCTAAAAAGCCTTCACTGATGTCTTTTCTTAATCTTGTTTACCTCCGTTGGAGGTGGTGTCATGCTAATTTTAAAGTTCCCCTCTGCATTTTCTGTGGCCCGGAACAAACCGCTCTGCGTTTAATGTACTGTGACCGAACTAGCACCGTGTCTTCTCACCAGGAGAATATTAGCATAATTTAATTGTTGGCTAATGCCTACAGTCCTCGTTTATGATTCCTACGCGGTTGTCAGTTGAGGTGCTAATACGTTCTGCTAGAGGAAAAGATGATTATATTAAAGGACGGTGTTGAGAGCAAGACACAGATCAAGCTTCAACACACCTTGAAAACAGTTCATGCAGAGTTGTCAGATAAGCATGATTTGTATCCTAGAATGCACAGGAGTTCAAATAATTATTTTTTTAATAAAATTATTATTGATATTCCATGTCTTTCTTAAATGTTGTGTTTGAACCTCAAAAATGTATATATTTGTTAGTCATTGGTTTAGGAAATATGCTACTAACACAGTACTACTACTACTACTACTAATAAATGTTTAATCACTTTAATGCTTTTTAAATATCTTTCAAATAACATTTGAACAGCATTGTGCGTTTATATATAGAAAGAGAGAGCTTAAAACAGATCCTGGCGCCCGAAACAATGACGCAACTCATGGGCCCCGAGATCAAAGGTGCGTTTTTCAATTTTACCAGAACTGCCAAAATCTGTTCTCTGCTGAAGAAAAGATATTTCAAAACTCTTCTGACTCATTCTAAGGATTTTGAGTTATAGCTGACTCACTAGTCTGTGGGAAGCAGAAATAAAGATTTCTTGCAGGAAGAAGGAGGAGGAAACGAACGAGCTAGAGAGAGAGTAAGTCGGCTGGCGATTCTTTGAGATGTCGACGATGACCCCTCAGGTGCTTCCTTGTCTGTCAGAGCCTTTGAAGTCTACCACAAACCGAAGACACCACTTAACCGAATCGCCTCGCGAAGCAAGACTCCGAAGCGCGCAAAGCCCTGTCGGGTCAAATCGCAGTCTGCGGCCCCTGAGCATTTCCGAAAAGGCCAGTCAGTGTCATTCTCAGAGCTTCAGACAAGAGGAGTCCTAAACGAATGTTGATCGATGTGCGTAGCAGACCCGTCCCTGAAAGCGTTTCAACATCCAAAAGGCGTCCCGTCCTCATCTGCGTCACCTTAACCTCCCTTTCTCATCCCTCACGCCCAATAAAAAAGGAAAGGTCACCGCATTTAAAACAATAAAGGTGTCTGGTGCGGTAAATCTAGCCCGTGAGCAGGATCATCAATCTCGAAAAAGACTCTCAAGTCACACAAGAGCGATCCGGCGAGTATAACAGGCTCTTTAAAAATGCGGCAGGCCTGGTTTGGCGCCGGTCGATAACCCGGAGGCAGATTTCCGTACGTGTCTATGGAGAAAAGAGACCTCTTGGCTGCCATCTGTGCTCCCTGGTGCTTGGGATGACGGTTTAAGCTTGGTCAGTCAAGGGTGTGACGGGCGCTCGTGTGTTTAAACGCATTTTCACTTGCCTCTTCAAAAGCACACAGCATGAACAAACATCTCTAGAAGTGGCCGTCAGAAAGCATGGGCAAAATTGAGTCTTTTTGCAGCCCGGTTACAATGTGTGGCTTTGCAATTGAGATGTATCCCATGAGACTTTATTGATATAGACAATTGTAAATGGGGTGCAGCGCGGTGTATAAATCACATTGGTTATGCTTATGTGCCTGTCTGCTTTTCACTAAGCTGGTTTAAACGCTCTCAATCAGCGTGGTGAAAACAACAGGGTTTATCTGTTTTCACAGATTTGCTTGTGTTTCTAATAGACATAGAAAAGAGAAACTTGTGAAGGTTTTTTAGTTTATCCTTATAAGACAATATTGCTTATATTACAGTCAAGGTTGCCAGCGGCATAAAATACACATTTTTTGGCAGGGTTCCCCTGGTAAAATTTGCATTCCAGGGGATAAATATCAGGCTATGTCTACATTAATCCGGATACATTTGAAAACAGAGATTTCATTTTAAAACACTCCCCATCCACATTAGCATTTTCAAGCGTTTTCCAAAAGTTTCTCATCCGTAATGATACATCGGAAAACATTAAACTTATGTAAAACCTCATAAAAGCTTACTGAGATGATACAGAGCAGGGTTGCCAGGTTTTCACAACAAAACCCGCCCAGCTGGTACTAAAAACTAGCCCAAAAGTAGCCCAATCTGCGGCAACAGTGTTAAAGTAACGCAATTCTTCTGGCAGGATTATTTTATTTACGGAAATATCTCATCATTCAGTGACGCGTCCATGTCGTGCTCACTCATGTTTGATCTAAAAAGCAGCTGCCCTCATGTTTTGCTGCAGGACAGTAATTGTGGGTAAATTTTCTGTCATCTTTGCAGGACTGTAATATGAAGAGCGTACAAAGTAAATATCTTTAGCAACAGGGTGAAAGTTAATAGCACACAGGCACAGGTACCGTTATAAACATCATGTCCATTGGTACAACGTGCATCACATGATTAAACATGCCTCATAATTTTCAAAAGCCTCCGTATTCACAGACCACACTACAATGCGAAAACAGCGTTTTCAAAAAGCATTTTCCTTGACAAAAACAGCATCTCAGTTTGGACAGAAGGCCAAAATGAACAGAAAAAGATGTGTTTTCAAACGAAAATGTATTAGTGTGGACAAGGCATCAGGTTTTTGGGGTCGTTTCAAACTGCGGACATGAAAAACAACCAGCAACAATGTTAAAGTAGCCCAATTCTGCAGGAAAACCAGCAGATTTGGCAACACTGATTACTGTTGATATTTAAAACCGCCTCAAATATAAATAAAAAGACTCAAATTGCATACAAATCTATTTCAAATGATACTAAAATAAAGTATTTTATACATATAAACCATCAATTGAATATAATAGCACAAAAACTGCCACTCTGAGACATATCTATAATGGAAAACGCAGTGGTCGCACCACATGATATTTTCAAATTCAGTCAGAATTTACAAGGACAGAATTGGCCACCGAAACAAAACAAGCTAGCTTCCCATGAAAGGTCACTATGAAATTTATAATAAACATAAATACTGCAATTTTATACAGGATTACAAAACACTTTGCAAATCATGCCAAATAGTGCAGAAAATTAATCTGAATAAATTTAGGGTAATTTCAAAGATGTTTTCAAAACAACAGTTATGGCTGGACGGTCGCAACACATGATATTTTGACACTTTGAATAACAGAAAAATTACAAATAACTGATGTTTTTGAAAAGTTAAACTGGGTGTATACACGGGAGAGGTACTTCATATATATGTCATCTTTTTACGCATTTAAACCAATTTCGTCAGTCACACACACACACACACACAACAGTATTTATATATATATGTATGTATATATGTATGTATTAGGGCTGCATGATAAATGTGCATGTGATTGTAATGCGCATCTTATCAGTAAAGCTGGTTCTGTGATAAGTAGTAAATCTCCATCACATGCTTTCAGATGGAGCGGCATTTAATACACAGAGCTGTAGATCACTGACAAACTACGCAATATCGCATTCATAATCATAGATGAATTGCATTCGATTATGAACACGACATTGCGTAGCTTGTCAGTGATCTACGGCTCGCAGAACCGGCTTTACTGATGAGATGCACATTACAATCACATGTGATTTATATATATGCAATACATACATACATAGCATAATAGTTCTTGCAGTGGTATTAAAATTGCTATCAAAATTTTCTTTTTTTTTTATTTTTTTTTTTATAAACACTATATAATATAGTCATTTTAGACCCAGAACCGTAAGATAAGGAAGTTCTAACAGCCTCATAATTCGCACCATCTACAGAAAGAGTTTCCCCAAATCCCTGTAGTCTGATTTGCAATATAATACACTAGCTTTATATCAAAGTGTCTTTTCTTATTTCTAAGAGAACCTAGTTGGCTCAAAGATACTAGCACACATATTGAATTCTTATCTGCAGTGAGGGCACAAATCCAGCTCAGTCACTGCAAAGACTCACATGGCTGACAACCTTTTAGTCTGTGAAAACTTGCTCCGAGATGCATACAGAACAGCTGTTTAAAACATTTAAAAGGATTTTTCACTAGAATTTGATTTATCAAACCTGTGTGACTTTTTTCGTGCTTGTGTTGATGGCCAAAGGAGCAGTTTAGTAGAATGTTCAAGCTGCTCTTTTCCATATATTAGGTTGCTTTTTCCACATTCTGCTGTTTGTGACCCTGTCGCCCTCTGTTTTTTTATTCCTCTAGTGTCTCTGGCTTCCAGTACCGTAGGACTGGCCGGTCAGGTGGTCCATACCGAAACAACAGAGGTGACCCTCATCAGCGACTCCATCATGGGCTTTGGGATCCAGCTTCAGGGAGGAGTCTTTGCCACGGAAACCCTGTCCTCTCCTCCACTCATCGCTTACATAGACCCCGACAGTCCGGCGGAGCGGTAAGATCTCCAAATACGATTTTTATTAATCTCTAGTGCTTCTCCAGTGCCTCATTTGACCTAGTTAAAACTTTGGGTTTTAATATTCCAGATACCCCTCCTCAGATCGGAGAGCTCAGCGCGGCTTAATTGTTTGCGTTATCACAGAAGTGTGAACTTCCCTTTGGGAATCTTGAATATTTAATCTCGAATCTAATTTTGATTATCTGAACACATCCCAAAGCCCACAGTTATTACATCACCGCGTCGTTCTCACCGCTTAGAACTTGTCCTCTGCAGAGCCACAGCTTCATCTATGGTATAATGCGATGATCGTACATGATATATAACTGCCTGGCCATGACAATCTGATTTCCAGCCTGCTTGGGCTGTGATTGACTACAGCGTTACGTGATAGAGCAAAGCACTTAACTATAATTACCTGAGCCTCAGCTGGCATCCAGATGAACTTACTCGTCGACTGAGGCGGATTTACATGCCAACTTCACTGTAATTACTGACCTAAGCAACAGGGATGACTTGCTGCCAGCTGAAGTTGTAATTGCAGTGATGGACATAAACCTGCTAATGCTGGTGATCTGATTTGGGCAACAGGAGTAGTGATGCTGCCAACTTCATTACATTTTTTCAGTACTGGGAAGACAATTTAGCTTTTTAAAATAATGTAGCTTTTTAAAAAAAATCACATTTGGCAACTATTAGCAGTGAGTGCACCGCATTGCTATTTATTTCTTTACAGCAAACTGTGCAAGCTGTTTATTGAATCAATTTGTGCTTTATGTGTCATTTTAATGATTCACAAAAAGATTTCACAGATTCATTTGCGCTTTTGTGGAGACACCTGATTGGTGTTTTACTTTCTTTTTGCAGCAATATACAAAATATAATAGTGATAGTGTAAACTATAATATAATATAGTAAATTATGGTTTGTTACAGTAATTTCAGAGTAATATTATATATACACATATATTCATTTTTTATTGTAACTTGATCTGTTGTATATCTTTTTTTCCACAGTGATGTACAATTTTGAATAATGTTTATTTACTAAAATTAAATAAAAATTAAAATAAAATAAAATAAAATAATTTCAGTAAATAAAGGTAGTCAAATGCTGTAGTTCACCACTATGGATTAGGTTGTTATATGAGTTATGGTATTTTGGTGGTTTAATTTAAATTTTTACATTTTATATGTGGTATTTTGGTATTTTATATAATAAAATATAATAATTTTAATAATATTTAATTTAAAAAAATTTTTGCCAGATGAATACTGCTTTCATTGCTAAAATAAAATAATAAAATAACATAAAATAATAGTTCAGTGAATAAAGTTTATTTACTTTATCAAATTTTGTTATTTCATATAATAAAATATAATATTTTTAATAATATTTATATTTTTTTTTTAGGCCAGATGAATACTGCTTTCATTGCTAAAATAAAATAAAATAAAATAAATAGCTCCAGAAAGAAATTTCCCCCTCATTTTTGAATGTTGCTCAGCATGATTTAGAGATTTTAGAGATGCATTACAAATGAACAAACACTCTATGATATATTCCAAATGAAAATGCATAAACATATGAAACATACACCATCTCATCTCAGAATATTATGCATGTTTTCAGTCGAACCTGTTTCTACAGTATATTGTAACTGGGGCTGTTGAGCTCTAAAAAGAACAAGAAAGTACCATAAAAGTCATTATTCTCTGTAAATTTATTCCTCCAGCATAGCTCTAAAATCACCAAACACCACTGGTTTTTGAAGCTTATTACTGTATGACAAATTTGAATGCTTTACATTTTTGTTTATTGTGATGCTGGCAGCCCACGCTGGATACCAGCATCCAAAACACAGCATATGCCTTATGTTGACCAGCATTGCTGGTGTTTCTAGCAGTAAAAAGCAAGCAATATTGCTTCTGTTTGGCTTCTAAGCCATTTTGGAATTCAATAAAGAGTTTTTGTTCCCTCAGCTATTAAAAAGTGCTTTTACTCTGACCTTGAGCTAAGAGGACATTTGTATTTTTGGCTGAAGTGTCACATTCACTCACTAATGTCTATTTAACGGCGCCAGCTGGCATAATACAAGTGGTTGGCTGGTCAGTGCGAGACATTTTCCTGGGTCCCACCACCTCTTTTTGTCTCCCTCTAGACCAGTCCATTATTTTTATTTTATGCATTCAGCACAGCTAGTCTATTGGCCAGTGTAAGAGGAATGGTTTGCTAAATCTGCTCTCTGTGCACAGGTGCGGCATCCTGCAGATCGGCGACCGCATCCTGTCAATAAACGGCATCCCCACTGAGGACAGCACGCTGGAGGAGACCAATCAGCTGCTGAGGGACTCCAGCATCACCAGCAAAGTCACACTGGAGATTGAGTTTGACGTAGCAGGTGGGGACACGTACCGATTCATCAATTGCAAACCTGTTTGGGGATGAAAGATCCATCTGGCCACATCCCATGTTTGTCCTAGTGTTTTTTCTTTCTTTCTTTCTTTATAAAAGTTATGCCATAGTACTGAACCATCTGGCATCTGTTTGACGCATAGAAAAGATTAGTACCACAAGACAAGTGGCCCGTGTTTTTATAGGTGCTATTTCTGGACAGACGTCTGCATAAAAAATACTGTTTATATACTTTTATCTGAAAATCCACACCACACATTCTCTCATTTTTCCATCTCGTGCTGTGCTTTGGCAGTGTAATCACAGTCCGGGACGTGTTGAGCGTCTGTAGTCCTTGAGACACGCTGTAATTAGCTTGTCATCCTAGTGTTTTGTCTTGTTTAATTTGGTTTGATATTTAATTAGTTTCTTTTATTTAGCTTATCAGGAATCTTTTAAACTGCGTTTCTGACGACTTCAAGGCTAGTCACAGCCTTCCGGCACTTGCACGCAGACCGCCTCCTGTCCATTAACCGATGGAAAAAAAAAAAAATCAATTTGACATAAATGCTGTTTTTTTTTTTTTAACTTTCTGTTCATCATTTATTCTTGAGCACCAACTCAGCATATTAGAAAGATTTCTGAAGGATCATGTGACACTGAAAACTGGAGTAATGATGCTAAAAGTTTAGTTTTGCCATCACAGGAATAAATTTGTTCAGATAGAAAAACATTATTTTGAATTGTAATAATACTTTACAATATTACAGCTTTTACTGTGTTTTAGTCAAATAAGTGCAGTTGAGTAGGGCTGAAATGATTAATCGACAATGTTGACAACAAAAAACAAAAAAATGTTGGTAAATATGTAATATATTTAAATAGAAAAACATTATTTTGAAATGTAATAATATTTTACAATATATTTTTTACTGTGTTTTGGTCAAATAAATGCAGTTGAGTAAGGCTGAAACAATTAGTCGATAATGTCGACAACAAAAAAACTGTCTACATAGAAAAACATTATTTTGCATTGTAGTAATATTTTACAATATTACAGCTTTTACTGTGTTTTAGTCAAATAAATGCAGCTAAGGAGGGCTGAAACGAATTGTCGACAATGTCGACAACAATAAAATTGTTGACAAATATTTAATCTTTAAATAGAAAAACATTTTGAATTGTAATAATATTTTACAATATTACAGTTTTTACTATGTTTTAGTCAAATGCAGCTGAGTAGGGCTGAAACGATTAATCGACAATGTTGACAACAAAAAACTAAAATTGTCAATAAATATGTAATATATTTGAATAGAAATTTATTATACAATTTAATATACATTATTTTGAATTGTAATAATATTTTACAATATATTTTTTACTGTGTTTTGGTCAAATAAATGCAGTTGAGTAGGGCTGAAATGATTGGTCGACAATGTCGACAACAAAAAAAATTGTCGACAAATATTTAATCTTTAAATAGAAAAACATTATTTTGAATTGTACTAATATTTTACAATATTACAGTTTTTAATGTGTTTTGTTCAAATGAATGCAGCTGAGTAGGGCTGAAACGAATAGTCAACAATGTCGACAGCGTCGTTTAATATATTTAAATAGAAAAACATTATTTTGAATTGTAATCAAATTTTTACAATATTACATTTTTTACTATGTTTTAGTCAAATTAACGCAGCTGAGTAGGGCTGCATAATCATCGATTAGTCGATTAATCGGTCTAATAATGAGTACATTAATCGTTTATCAATAAGCATTGAGCTTTGTTGCTGATCATGAGACTTCTTTCAAAAACAACCCCAAAGTTTTGAATGGTGATATAAGTTATGCAAACACTAACAAACTTGTTAACTGAATTTTGGAATTATATTTGTCATATTTTTGGCATGTCATGAATGTACCATAATTTCCAAGACTCGCTTATTTCCGTTTATTTCCGAGTCTGCGACAAACAGAATGTCAATTTTCTGTGCAACGCAATAAAATATACGTTTTATCACAGAGCAACAACATTTGCTTTTGAAAGGATGTGCTGGAAGGATAGCAGCTTTCCCATGTTTCGAAATTCTTTATCGTTCAGGCCAAGTGGTTGTTTTAAAAGACATTTTTGTTGATTTGGATAAAATTAGTTGGCTGGAATTACTGCATGATCATTTTGAGAGCAGAGGTCATTGTGTGAAATGGCGGGTCACTGGAGAGCAGTACGTTTCTTTCTTTGAGCGCTCTGACACTTCTGTCATTCTTTTTGAATCTGACTCACTGCCCAGAGGAGAAGGACATATTTTATGGAGATTTTTTTTTTTTCTCCCCTCTCTCCCAGACTGAGCTTTCTGGGTTTCTGTCAGAAAGACTGTCTACATCTCTGCCTGAGAGAGAGACTGAATTTTTAACAGCTATCTCCAAGTCACTTTAAAGAGAAGGTTCACCCAAAAAATGAACGTTCTGCTGCCATTTACTCTTTCTTTTTTGCATGTAAAACAAAGCTAATCTTTTCCATGCAATGAAAACCATGGTCCTCACATTCAATGTATGGAAAAAAAACAGCTTGGACATTCTACTAAACATCTCATTTACCTGAATGTCCACTTTTTGGTTTCAGAATGATCTATAAAATCACAATTATTAAAACTCTAGAATGAAGATATGGATAGACTAGATCTAAAAATTGACCTTTTTGTATTTCTGTCCTTGTCTCTTCCAGAATCGGTTATTCCAAGCAGTGGGACCTTCCATGTGAAGCTACCAAAGAAGCCAGGTGTGGAGTTGGGCATCACCATCAGCTGTACGTATTGTTTTCTCAGTTTTTCTATGCAAATTAATAAGTCTATGTTTACTTGAGCTCCTTGACCTTCAATGCAGGTGTAAATTGTATTTAATTCTGCATGTTAAAGGATTAGTTGACCCAAAACTGAAAATTCTGTCATTAATTACTCACCCTCATGTCGTTCCAAAGCTGTAAGACCTTCGTTCATCCTTGGAACACAAATTAAGATATTTTTGATGAAATCCGAGAGCTTTCTGACCCTATGTAGACCGCAATGAAAATAACATTCAAGGCCCAGAAAGGTAGCAAGGACATTGATTGCTGTCTATGTAGGATCAAAAAGCTCTTGGATTTCATCAGAAATATCTTAATTTGTTTTCTGAAGATAAAGGTCTTACAGGTTTAGAACAACATGAGGGTGAGTAATTGATGACAGGATTTTTATTTTTGGATGAACTAACCCTTTAAAGCAAGCAAAAACATCGACTGAAGTTGCTTTGGATACAAGCATCTGCCAGATTTATAAATGTAAATGTAAGAAAGTATACAGTGAGAGACTTGTTAAATAACCTTATAATCTCCCATTTTTCCTTTCAAAGCTTTAATTGCCTCTTCAGCATTTTTCTGTGCACAAATTTAGAAACAAGTCTTCACAATTAGGTCTTCCTTCATTCGCTATATCACTGAGATATAAATATGTGACATTTAACCTTTATTTCATTTCCAAAGACATTAAAGAGACACATCTGGGTAACTTATTACAGGGTTACTGGGAAAATAATGTAGCTGTTGCTTATTAGGATGCTAGAAGAACTTTCCTACTCAAAAGGTTTGTGCTTATTTATTACATTTTTGAAGTTCTGCATGAAAAGAAATGGCTAATTATACATTATCTCTCATTTATCGCAATTGTACATTTAATTGCTAGGCACACACTGTAGGTTACAGTGGCTGCGTCCAGAAGTAAAGGCAGTTTCAGGGTGTTATTGTTGTGGGATGTGTTTTTGTATATAAAGGTCTCCAAAATGTCATCTCAAATGATCTATAATGAATTCCAGTGAGCTTTAGGCATAACCAAAAAATAAAAACATGACTACAGTACGCTTAGAAAAAAGGAAAAAATAAAATAGGAATTTTTAGTTATTTCAGTCACACTATCATTTTAACCACTTGCTGAGCATACATAGGATTGTGGGATTTTGTAGGCTTTTAGTGTGTCATGTTGATGTTGATTCAAAATAAGCCATTATATTTTTTTTTTATTTGTTATATTTAATATAGTTTTATATCTTGTTGTATTTCAGTTTGTAATTGTAGTACTTAATCACAGTCTTTTACAGTTAGTTGCAAAGTGAAGATTTCTATTTGTAGTTTTCATTTAATATTTCCATATTATTTCAATAAACAAAGATGCTTGTAGTTTTAATAAAACTATTTATAAAGCTTCCTACCTTTGTAAACTGCCTGAGAAGGCACAGTCGATCTGACAAAACCATTTCAAAACAATTTTTTAGCATTCAGATGCAGCCATTGTCTGGGTTTTTGGATGCATTGTGGGGATTTAAGGCATTGAACATGGGATCCTGCCTTTCAACTGCAGATAGTTATACCTACTTTTCAAACCCTCATCATTTCCTCCTTCCTTTAGAGATATTGTGACTGTGTCTATTCTCCTGTTGTGTCATTCGTTTACCATCACCTGACTTTTTGGAAAGGTAGTTATAGACGGATCTGCCTGTGAATTCAATCTGTTTTCCGCCTGCAGTCAGGGCCTCTGCAGAGCTCGCTTCGTAAACCCCACGCTCCGAACGCCCGAAGCCTTTGCCAGCTGCTTCATCAATGCACGCCCGCATTGTCAAGCCAGAATGATTCATCACCTCATCCCAGCTCGGTTTTGTGACATTGCCTGTTTTCCCCATCACAGCAATATGATACAAACTTTCTGTTATTAGCCAGTAAGCGTCTCCATGCAACACACTGGTGGACCCCCATGCAACAACCCAGCAGTAATTGCTTCTCTCTGAAGCTGAGGAGTTGTTTTTCTCCAGAGCAATTTTACCCGTCGTCCTCCACACTTTCTAAATGAAAGTATTTATTATCTTGCTGGTCCTGTACAAGTCCTCGCATTTGTTACTAATTTGATGGGGCAAATTCTCCCAGGACAGGCTATGTAGATGTGCACAGTCCAAAGATAATAGCAAACGGTTCCCAGTAAAGCTGCTTTGTGGGTTTTACAGCTGTCTGAACTTCCTTAATGAGCCAGACGAACTATTGTGCGTGTACTAACGTACTGCTGGTAAGTGCTTCTCAGATCCTAAAAAAAATTCCCTCAACTGTTGGTTCCCATTCCACCACATCTTCTTAAAAACTCCATGATATCAATAAACATAATAGCTCGACTGAAAAAGAAAATTACTTTTGAAAATTACTCACCTTGTTGTTTCAAAAATGGTGTTTATTTCTTCTATGCAACATGAAAAGAGAAATTACGAAGAATAGATCGATGGCTCCTGCAGTTAACATGCAGTTACAATGAATGATGCCTGGAGCTTTCAAGATTCAATAAGCACCATTAAAGTATAACAAATGATTTATATAACTCTGTATTACATAGAAACTGTACAATAGCTTTGTGTGAGGAAGATTCAAGGTGTTATTCAGTGACACGTTCTTCTCAAGTGAGCTTTTCATTTAGGATTTACTGTAACAAAATCATGTCAATGACTTGACCTCAAGAATCAGATCAATCCAATTATGAACAAATGATTGCAGGTTTTTTAGTGAACTAGATAATGAATCAAAAGATTCATTAAAACTCTTCCTCACAAAACATTGAAATGTCTTTAGAAAAACTCTCTCTTATGGTGTTTTTGAATTATTTTTTGAAACCTTTATTCATAGTTACTGCATGAAAAAGAGCAGCATTAACCTTCAAAAAAACTTTTTTATTTTACAGAAGAAAGTAAGTCACATGGGTTTGGAACTACTGTACAGTTGAGTTCAAAGGTTTACAGACACCTTGGAGAATCTGCAAAACGTTAATTATTTTACCAAAATAAAAAGGATCATACAAAATTCATGTTATTTTTTATTTAGACTGACCCGAATAAGATATTTCACATAAAGGTCATTTACATATAGCCCACAAGAGAAAAAAAATTGTTGAATTTATAAAAATGACCCCATTCAAAAGTTTCTTAATACTTTTATTTTGTTCGTGAGTCCCTTGTTTGTCCTGAACAGTTAAACTGCTTGCTGTTCTTCAGAAAAATCTTTTAGATCCCACACATTTTTTGATTTTTCAGAGGGAATCATATGCAGCTATTAAAGAAGGTTCAAACACTCACTGATGCTCCAGAAGAAAGAAAAAAACAAAAACAAAAAAAACAACAACAACAAAAAAAAAAAAAAAAAAAAAAAACGATGAATTCAGAGACGGGGGTGTAAACTTTTGAACAGAATGCAGATGTGCACATTGTTCTTATTTTGCCTAAATATCATATTTTTTTCATTTAGTACTGCCCTTCAGTAACTACAGAAGATACTTACATGTTTCCCTGAAAACAAAATAAGTTTAATTTACCCTGATCTTAAAATTCCAAAAGTTTTCACCCCCCAGCTCTTAATGCATCATGTTTCCTTCTGAAGCATCAGTGAGTGTTTGAATCTATTGTAATATTTGCATATGAGTCCCACAATTGTCCTTGGTGTGAAAAGAAGGATTTCAAAATCATACCGTCATTGCTAGAAAGGGTTCAAATACGCAAAAATGCTGCAAAAACCAAAGAATGTGTGTGACCTGAAGGATTTTTCTGAAGAACAGCAGGCAGTTGTTAACTGTTCAGGACAAACAAGGGACTCATGAACAACTATCACTAAACAAAAAAACATAGCTGTGGATCATCCAAGTAACAGCACAGTATTAAGAATCAAGTGTATGTAAAGTTTTGAACGGGGTCATTTTTATAAATATTATTTTCTCTTGTGGACTTTATGTAAATGTCTTTTACAGTATGTGAAATATCTTATTCAGGTCAGTACTGAATAAACAATAGCATGCATTTTGTATGAGCCCACTTATTTTGGTAAAATAATTTACATTTTGCATATTCTGCAATGTGTATGTAAACCTTTGACCTCAACTGTAAGTAAGAATGAGTAAATATTATTATTATTGGTCAAACTATCCCTTTAAGATTCCGAGATCATGGAGTTTGCACCTTTGTTTTTAACTAATAATGACCGAGTTCTGTAGACAATGTGCACTCTGCACTGCGAAATCCCATTCTATTATATATATGCAAAGAAAGTCTACTCAATTATGCCTTCACTTGGCACAGGACCAGAGAGATGTCGGAAAAAAGTCAACTTTTATGGCTCAGAATGAGAGAGAAAGAGGGACATAGGCTGTCCTATCCACGCGTCGATTTATGTATATGGGCTTTGCCGAGCTCTCGTGGCCTTCCCGAACAGTTTAATGGCTTTCTGCTTTGTGCCTCTGCGAGGCCCGTATTTCACAGGTACTAATAAAGCCATAGTGGGACACGTTTATAGATGTCTTGTTTACTTCTCCTTAAAGATTACCCTGTCTTATTCTCCTGGTGGCATCTCGTTTGCTTGGGACTGGAAAATGAAGAGGATATATTGAGTTTGTTTTCAATCAGATTTTTAGTACTTTATATGATTTTACATGCAAGTCGCATCAAGAATGACAAGCTTGAAACACTTCGGTAAAAGTTGCAAAGCAAGTATAGGCAATGTGAGGATTAAAAGAAAGTTCAGGATCCAGCCATAAGCCCAGATATTTAGATATTTGATCCGCTCTGTGCAAATATGAGCCATCAGTAGACATTTCTGTTAGATTATTAGATTTTAATTTGAAGAACTAAAGGAAGATTATTAATAAAAAAACACAACAACAACAACAAAAAAAAAACGGACCCAATATTGAACCCTGTGGTATTCCTCTTACTTGAGTAAATAAATCAGATTGTTAGATTGTTAGAATTAAACCACAATTAGAACCAACATCATGTAACTGGCCAGACCGACATGAGCAGGCAAAGTGCAGAGACTGTGAATGAGCCACGCTATTTATCACAGTTAGGCCAAATAGCAGTGCATGCAAAGGGGGAAACTATGACAAATCAGCTATCAGCAGCAACCACAATGGCACTAGGAAGCAGGCAGAAGATGGCTGTGCTCTTCCGTTCTGAATGTCATAATGTAGCTTGCCTGACAAATAAGAATCATCTTGTAGCTTGATTTCCAAAACATACTATCAAGATGAGTGTCAGTTTATGTAAGTCATATTTTTCCCTCTGTTTTTTTGCTCTGCAAGCTTGCTGCTGTAAAATTCATCAGAGCTTCACCCGAGTTGAAAGGATGTGCTTTGATGTGCTCCATCTGAAGGTGACATCACACCGCTGTAATGCAGCATATGGTGAGGTGCCTTTAAGGTCAGCGGACATGCGCTCTCTTTGAGCTGAGCAGAAACATGATTATTTCTACGGTCTGAGAACTCGCTAACATTTGGAGATTGAATTGTCTGATACATCTCAGAACCTGTGTTGCCGACACTTTGACAATTTGCTCTCGGATAGCTTGTTCAAACCTGGCTCGCTCTGATTGACATCCTTAAAGCAATTTCTTTCCTCTTTTAGACTGCTGGTGCTGTAGTCTGTACCATCGAGATTGAATCTTTGACCTTTCTCCATTGAGTCATCCTATACTTCATTTTCTCTTTCAACAAACAAAACTGACCTGCTTTTTATTTTTAGGGAAATGAAGTAGCTCTAATTTGGGTCTTTCAGGTCATATTAGCTAAATAACAAAGCATTACAGGTTAAAAGACAACAAAGAAGTATTTCCCACCATGCTATATATAATCCCACTTCAATATATTCCTTGTTGAAATATGCATTTGTATTATAAATATGCAATTATATCATTATGGTTGCATATTTCAAATGCATTATAATATATTTTTTATCTTTGTTGAAAATACAAAATTTATGATTAAAAAAAATCTCTCTCTCTCTTTCTAATTATTTATTCATTTACAGGTAAAAAGGCATTCGAGAAGGTTTTTCCCCTTTACAGTATATAGCCCCAGCTGAAATATGTATTTGTCTGGCAATTTCTTGTTCTATTAAAAAAGGTGTGTATGTGTGTATAGACACAATACACTCCAGAGTTCGCTTTCAGTCCAACTTCTCTTAAATGTCCCGAGACAGATTCTTACCCTGTTTAGCACTGAATTTATGCAATTTATACTGTGCTTCAGAATACAAATAATTTATGAAATTAATTTTTACAATTTATTCATGAAATTGGCAAGCAATTCCAGCTGCAGTGCTGAACCGATTTCTCCATTGAGAGTCTCTGCATTATCCTGTCTTCGCGTGCATTTGTCTTACGTGGACGACCATGCTTTTTGATGGACTTGAATGAAATAGTGTTATTGTAAACCTGCAATATTCAAGAAATCACAGATTTGATTCTTTTGCAATGGCTTAAAGAGTCATCCCTTTGGACTTCATCTGGACAACCTCCTGTCGCAGGGTTTTCAGTCACCTTCTCAGTGAAAATTGGAGAAATGCTGCCAGTTAAATAGGGTTTTGTCATATACTTAAGGAAATTAGCACCAGGTGCCAGATTAACACCAATAACTTGGAATTAATTGTAAGTGTTCTCTAGTTAAATTTTTTTAATTTTTACAATGAATTTAGGAAATAGTCAAAGCAATTCCAGCTGCAGTGCTGAACCGATTCCCCATTGAGAGTCTCTGCTTAATCCTGTCTTCAAAATACAGTTAATTCATAAAATATACTTAAAAATTGGCCCTTCTACTCCTGTTAGGATAACTTCAAATAGGACTAAGCAACGACCTTGAAATTTAGGAAATTATAGATCGTTCTCTAATTTTGATCTCCACTGTACATATTTTGTATTTCCAAAGACATTTACAGATTATTTTTAATGTACAGGCTTTGAGATATCCCATATTAATCAAGCTCTCAAGATATCAAGGTGTTCTCTCAGTTGGAGCTTGCAGAGTGGTTCTCTAACAACCCACCAAAGAAAACCTCTCAATGCGTAGAGCTTAAAAAACAGAATAGGACAATTCTCCATCACTGGGAGGCTGCACTGAGCATCAGAATTGATGATGATTAAGCTGCACCACCATCTGGAAGTCAAATTAGGTAGAATAGTGAGCAGGATTAACAAAAGAGTTTATTTTCCTCATTGGAAGTGAAAAAGACACGACCTTCCAGTCTGTCTGTGACGCGTTAAGCGAACATGAATCACCCTGAGCTCTGACTGAGAGAAAAATGCTCCACAACGTCACTCGAGAAGTTTGATATCACACCTCCAGATGCTCCTGGTGGGCTAGGGACCATATGACATGTGATTATGCACTCACATCTGTCCCCCTGTGCAATAGGATACAACCAGAGCTGCTAAAAAGGTCTATTTCACACTGACGTAATGGCTCTGTTCCAAATCCTAGAGAGCCGCAGCATTGTCAGTCCCTTTTATAATATTATATTATATATTTAATAGTTTTAAGTAGTATTGTCAAATCAATTAATCGCGATTAATCGCATCCCAAATAAAACTTTGTGTTTACATACAGGTGTGTGCTGTGTTTTTTTATATATGTATTCATATATATACAAATATACACAGCACAGGCACATATGTTTGGATGCGATTAATCGCGATTAATCGATTTGATAGCACTAGTTTTTAACATATAGCAATGTCAGGCTGATCTGTTGACTGTTTTTTAAAGAGTATCAAACCCACTAAGACAAGCATACCATCTTGGTTACAAATTTGGAGTTCTTCCTTTACAGTTAAAGATTGTCATTTTTACATATGCACTGTTATTTGCTGTACGACTGCCGTTCAGTGGCACTGTGGAAAATGTGCGTCTCCATTGTCAGTCATTGAGAGTGGCATCTTTTGCAGTGTCATCATGTCATTCTCCAAGCTGGAAAAATGTAAACTAGACAACAAAACGATCAATTCCGACTTGACTGGACTGACAAGTACTTGTCCATGCTACCAAACGCAACGAGTTCTTCACCAACTGTGTGGAGAGGCACTACAAGTCAATACAAAGCTCTTGTTGTATCATCAGATTCTGTCTCTCCAATTTTAAACAAGCTTTTGTCATCAAGAAGGAACCTTTAAAAGTATTGTACTAAGAATGACTCCGATAGAAAACGACTGAAGGTTTGCCGTTAAACAAGTTTATTGTTCTCTTCTCTCTTCACAGCTCCTTCCAGTAGGAAGCCCGGAGATGCACTCATCATCTCTGACATAAAGAAAGGCAGCGTTGCGCACAGGTACCGCCTTACATCATTGTCTAGCACCATATCTCCTTAAAATATACTCCTGAATTCTGTAGAAACGCTAATCTCCTGCATAATAACTCATACAGTATACAGCCTCCAGCGCACCTACACCCACCAGCATCTCACGCTTTGCTATAATAAAGAAAAAAATACATGAAAGATGGATTGCGTTTTGAGTACACAAGCGCACAATGTTTTAATCAGTACAACACGCTCTAAAAACATAGCGTCCGATAATTTAACTTTTAGAATATGTCGAATTTAGAACTTATACATTTAGAATGTTTAGAATTTTCAACATTTATAATAATCAGCATATTAGAATGATTTCTGAAGACTCATGTGACACTGAAGACTAGAATAATGGCTGCTGAAACTTCAGCTTAGCACTCTCCTCCAAATCAGCACTTCACCCATGCCTTAAATAGCTTTGACTAGACCCAAATGGCTAATGTAATGACATCCGCGCACGGAATTGAGCATGACTACGAGCGTATGCTATCTGCATCGACCTGCGCAAGCATACTTATGCATATAAATGCTAATTTTCTCTAGGCTATAGCGGAGGTTTCTGATTGAGTGTGGTGGGGAGAACGTGTAACCCTCCATATTGACATAAATCTCAGCGGCTGCCCTGAGGAAAGGTGTAGAGTGCTGTTTGACTGCATTGTTGTTGATTGTGAAGTCTATACGGGGCTGTTTGCAGTAAAATCTAATCTAGCTTTACTCACTAGCTTAGATTTCTTTCTTGTTCACTCGTAGCTCGAGGTACAGTACTGTAAAAGTTTCAGGTTCAGATTTTTTTATGTAAGTATGCATTTATTTGACTAAAAAGCTGTAAAATGATGGTATAATATTACCATTGAAAATAACCATTGTAAAATGTAATTCATTTCTGTGATGCAAAGCTGAATTTTCAGCATCATTACTCCAGTCTTGAGTGTCACATGATCTTTCAGAAAGCATTCTAATATGCTGATTTATTATCAGTGTTGAAATGTGGAATTCTTGCTTTTTTCAGGATTCTTTAATGAATAAAAAATTCAAAAGAACAGAATTTATTTACTTTTACTTCTTTATTAAAAACCTGGAGTGTGCATTCCTTTTTTCAAGCTTAACTTTTATTTCTAACAACGGCTAACAAAGCTGAAAAAAAGAAAAGAAAGAAATTCTCCATGGTAATAGTTAGGGTTGTTGAGTTGAGGCTGTATTCCAGAATAATTACCTTTCTTTCAGCACACATACTGTAATTTTCCATGCTTTTACATAATAGAACATATGTTTACCTCATAATTACGTGAGGAGGAGAGAAAATTGGGTTATGAACCACTGTTTACACAGTGGAGTGGTTAAATACGGGTTTGTCCATCTTTGTATTTAGATGCCCATGTTAGATGGCCTTGGCTCTCGCAATATTTCACATCTTGCTCTCCTTGATTTCAGCTCTATTAAAAAAGCCTAAAAATAAGTGAGCCATATAATATGAAGAAGTGGTGGAATAATTGTGAATTCAGGCAGGATTACAGCTCATTGTCTAATCTGAATATAGAACGACACACAATTATGGCCAATTCCATAAAAATATGCTAAACGTCTTTTTGCTTCGCATCTACCTCGGTGCCTCTGGCTGCTCTTTGCTGTGTACCATGGTCAATACACTAAATAATGGATGTGTTTTCTTGCAGAATGTGAGCTCAGACTCCAACGAAATGAGTGTAAATGTCTGCGTAAGAGAGAAAATAACCTTTCCTTTAAAATATCACGAGGCGAAATGGAGATGTGCTTGTATGGTTGAGGAAATGTTAGTTTAAAAAAAAAAACGTTTGTACTTGTAACTGTTTTCCTTGTCCTCATTTAAAGGACGGGCACCCTGGAGCTGGGGGATAAGCTTCTGGCAATAGACAACATCCGTCTGGACAACTGCTCCATGGAGGATGCCGTTCAAATCCTGCAGCAGTGCGAAGACCTGGTTAAACTCAAGATCCGCAAGGACGAGGACAACTCAGGTACCTCTGAGCCTCTGCAACTACAAACCCCACACGGACGCAAATTAACACTAAGAACCCCAGTGCGAGGATAGAAGACGTCTAATGAAAACGTTTGTTTGCCAGGATCAAGATAAAGAATAAGCTAGTAAAACCTGACTGATTAGCTTACTCCAATGTAATCTGCTTTCAAAGACACGGCAAGGACAGAAAAAGGACTAGATGAGAAAAAAAAAAAACCTGCATTAATAGCTATGAATCTTTTAAGGACAGAAAACAAATATCAAGTTGAGCTGGGTTATATGTGACCTGGACCACAAAACCAGTCTTAAGTAGCACGGGTATATTTGTAGCAATAGCATGGGTCAAAATTATCGATTTTGCTTGTATCTCAAAAATCATTAGGATATTAAGTAAAGATCATGTTCCATGAAAATATTTTGTAAATTTCCTACCGTAAATGTATCAAAACTTAATGTTTGATTAGTAATATGCATTGCTAAGAATTTCATTTGGACAACTTTAAAGGCGATTTTCTCAGTATTATGATTTTTTTGCACCCCCAGATTCCAGATATTCAAATAGTTCGGCCAAATATTGTCCTTTCCTAATAAACCATACATCAATGGGAAGCTTATTTATTCAGCTTTCAGATGTCAAAAAAATGATTTAAATTACAGGAAAAAAACTGTAATATTGTGAAATATTATTGCAATTTTAAATTGTGGTTTTCTATTTTAATGTACTTCAAAATATATTTTTTTCCTGTGATCAAAGCTGAATTTTTTAGCATAATTACTCCAGTCGTCAGCGTCACATGATCCTTCAGAAATCATTCTATGATGCTGATTTATTATCAATGTTGGAAAGTGTTGTTCTGCTTAATATTTGATACTTAGGATTCTTTGATGAATAAAACATTAAAAAACAGCATTTTTTCATTTAATTTTTTTGTAACAATTATACACTACCGTTCAAAGTTTGGGTTCAGTACATTTTTTTCTTTCGTTGTTTGGAAGAAATGAATACTTTTATTCAGCAAAGATGTGTTAAATTGATAAAAAATGAGATACTTATATTGTTAGATTTCTATTTTAAATAAATGCTGTTCTTTTTTAACGTTTTATTCATCAAAGAATCCAAAAAAAGTTTCATAGATTCCAAAGAAATACTGATCAGCACAACTGTTTCCAGCATATTAGAATGATTTCTGAAGGATTTGAAGGTAGGGTTGTCAAACGGTTAATCGCGATTAATCGCATACAAAAAAGTTTGAGTTTGCCTAATATATGTGTGTGTGCTGTGTGTAATTATTATGTATATATAAATACACACAAATTAATGTGTACATTTAAGAGAAATATATTATTTATGTACAAAATGTTTTTATTTATTTATAATATAAATTCTATAAAAATTATAATAAATACATATACTTGTAAATATTTCTTAAATATATAGATGAATGTGCTTGTATTTATATATACATAATAATTACACACTGCGCACACACATATATTAGGCGAGCGTAAACTTTTATTTTGTATGCGATTAATCGTGACTAATCGCGATTAATTGTTTGACAGCCCTGATATCTATATATACATATTTGGGGGAAAAAGGGACTTTTGTGAACATTTTTGATTGATTTTCCTGAGTGAACTGTTGAATCAAAGTAATGATTTGATTAATTGACACAGGCAGCTTGAAATCATTCATGGAAATTAATTGATCTTTCCAGCTC
Source organism: Labeo catla (assembly GCA_012976165.1). Lineage (NCBI taxonomy): Eukaryota > Metazoa > Chordata > Actinopteri > Cypriniformes > Cyprinidae > Labeo > Labeo catla. The sequence goes on from VONZ01000241.1 coordinate 665,414, forward strand.
TTCCTCTGTTTTAGCTGCTGAAGTCTAAATCTAAAATAGATAGGATAGGCAGACCATTAGTCTTTTTAATCTAATATCTGCAAATCATGAGACAAGGATAGATTGGGAAATTAGTTTAGTGACACGCTCTTTAGAAAACTTAATGGAGAGTTAAAAGCAAATTTAAAAAACATGATGATACGCACACCACGGTGTTGCTTAAAGGTTAGCGTTTTACACATAAATAAATTAATAGTACTTTAGAAAGATGACTGACAGTCAAAATCGAGCATAAAAGTTTAATTTTACAAGGAGCCAAGATATTGAAATCACATGGCCAACTAATGCTAACAATTTATGGGTCAAGCCTGTTATTTCAAACGTTCGTTCACAGAATAAATTAATCATAGCTTTTATATCGCCTCCAAAATCATGAATATATTCGACCAGTCTGATAGTTAATGCCTAGTAACAGATTAAATTATGACGTCCTCCCTGACATCCTTATGTTCAAAGAGATAATTCAGTCAAAAAATAGTTCATGTCATGATTTATTCAACCTTATGTCATTTATGACTTATAACTAGCCTCTATTTCAAGATGAGGTAGGCCATGAGGGTTTGAAGTGCCTCTGCCACTGGAAATATCGCAGCGAGATCCTTATCCAAAGGACTTGGTAAACCTTTCACTTCTACAACGACATGCACATCTCCCCTCCACAACCTCACAATTCATCCTTAACACTGTTAGACGAAAATTAGGTTTAATCGCTCCAATTTAATGCTCGTTTGGTTCAATTATCCGATTAGAAATCTTTGGAGCCCTCATGCAAGCTTTCTCCAAAGCATTTTGTTGCTACAGAGGCGTTATGCTACAAAGCCAAACCGCGAATCACTTTTATTTGGCATTCATATTTCATCCAGGACATCCATTGTGTCCGTGAAATGGCACCTTGTGTGTTTCAGTTCCTCACGTCCAAAGCCAGAGGCTCGTTTAGATCTTTCTCGCTGGGAACATTCATTTTTTACAAGGCCTTTTTTAGAGCTGTGACAACAAATCATCAGTCTGAGAGAGACACCGTGCTGACTGACGTGCTAAATGGGGGTAATTTCCCTCCCATCTCTCCATTAGTCCATCGTCGGAAAAACAAAGGCGTAATGAGCCAACCTCGTGTTAACGAACATCCCCAGACCCCCAGCGTATACCGATACACACATACACAAACGGATATCAGTGCTTCATTAGTATGTAGACACGGGTGGGAGATGACAACGATTGGCCTGAGCATCTGCAAGTTTTCCTCTATTTCTCTCTTTCTCCTAACCGCATTTAATTCTCGGTGTAGCCATGTCAAAATGGACAGGTTGACCTCTTAATTGACGTTGAGAGTTATGAACCACCACGAATATTTTATAAAACACTCCAAAGTGGATTTCGCTGTTCCTGTAGCCATGGAGCGCATGCAAAATGAGTTTAGACTTTAGACTTATAATTAATTTACATTATGATTCCTGTTGCTCAGCTGGTCGAGCAACTAGCAAGAGAATCCCCTGAGGACACACACACTGATATAATATACAGCTTGAATGCACTAAGTCACTTTGAGCAAAATGAAATGTCTGACATCTGACATTTAGTCTTTTGAAATGCATTGTGGGTCCAGGATATGGAGGGTTGGATGATAACGTGTATGATTTGTAGAGGTAGGTGCAGTATCCATTTTTAAAATGGATCACAGAGCCAATATCCCATTTTTTTGTATTATGCATGTGAATATCTCCATTTTGCCAATCCCTCGTATTTTTCGTTTCTCATTTTTTTGCTTTTTTTTTTTCTGGATGCACTACTTCTATTATCTTACATCATTTTCTCGCCTTTACTTCCTTTCCCATTCTTTTCACTTTCCATTACTTTCTAGTTTATTGCTTTATGTGAGCATAATCATTTTTTTTCTTTTACTTTTAGTTTGGTTATGCTTTTTAGAGTTGTCAATCAAGTAGCAATTTTAATCAAAGTTATTACATGATTTGCTGATTAATATATGCAAAAAGTATGTATGTGTGTATATATATATATATACATATATATTAAACTATTATTTGTGAAAATATATCTATAAATTTGATAAATTATCTTAAGCAAATATTGTAAATGTGATTCAAATAATTTGTACTGCAATTATACATCTATGAAGTATACAAAAGAAACAGATTTCCAGCAGATTTACTGGGTTAAAAACAACCCAGCGGTGGGTGAAATATGGACAAGCCCAGCAATTGGCTTGTTTTGACACAGTGCTTGGGTAAAATTTTATATTTAACTCAACTACACTGTAAAAAATAAAAAACACAATTTGTTGAGTCAGCTTAAAATAATTTGTTACCCTGCTGCCTTAACATTTTAAGTTCAGTCAACTAAAATAAGTTTGGTCAACTTGAAATGTTAAGTTGTACTAAGTAACAACTTAGATATTTGTGTTTGCTAAACTTAACAGATGGGTAAGTAACCCAGCTGCCTTAAAATTTTGAGTTGATTCAACTCAAATATCTAATTTGTCACTTAGTATAATTTAACATTTCAAGTTGAATAAACTTTTTTTTGAGTCGACTGAACTTAAAATTTTAAGGCAGCCAGGTTACAAATTATTTTAAGTTGACTCAACAAATTGTTTTTTACAGTGTACTGCTTAAACATTACTATATTTCTTGCTTAAAATGAACCCAAAATAGGTTGAAAATTAACATTTATTAATATGTTCAATAAATGAACATTTATTAAAAAGTTGAATAATTAAATAATAAACATAAAATTTTATATTTTTATATTAATAAATGTTCACCTTTTGATTATTGCTAATGTCTTCTATTGTCAGATTTTTAATTTAGGGTTCATTTTGGGTTCATTTACAGCCAGCCATATAAAAAAAAAAAAAATTGTAGAGTTAAATAAAAATATCCAGAAGGGTTGGGTTAAACATTAACCCAACTGACCGTTCGCAAACAGCTTGATTGACAGGTGATCTGACCAATCATAACGCCGAATCTGCTATTCTGTCTGACAAACAAATCAGACAGGAGAGTAGATTAACTTCAGTGATGTCTTTAACTTGATGTCTTTCTGCGGTTGAAATAATTTTTTTTTTCTTTTCATGCTTTAAGTGAATAAGAAAAGACAATTGGTTCACGTGTCATTGATCTAATAAGGCAATACAGTGCTCTGTCAAGACGCATTAAAGAGCCACAAAACGGTATCTACTGTTTGAATTTTCTAAACAAATGACAACATTTTACAGCTGAGACATTGTTTCATGCCAGAAGTAACCTGCAAATGTAACTAAGGAGGGCGGGTTTTTGCGAAGGGTCAATTGCTGGGTCAAAACAAACCAATCACTGGGTCTGTCCATATTTCCCCCAGCACTGGGTTGTTTTTAACCCAGCATTTTTTAGAGTGTAAATAACACTAACAGAACTTAGTGAATGGTCAGTTGTGCATTCGATTGACATTTCCATTTGTTTTGTTTCGGTTCCTTTTCCTTTTTATTTTCTTTCCACATCTCTTATTTTCTGTTCAATGCTCCTCCATCCTCCCTCCCTCCCTTCCCTCCTTACCTCCTCTCTCTGTCCGGTGTTGTGAGGGGTGTCTTCGCTCTGCTCTCTGCCCCTCTGTGAGGTATCCTACGTGATGGCAGTGTTGATAGGGACGCCCGTGTGCTGTTGGCCTGTGTTGCAGACGAGCAGGAGAGCTCTGGCGCCATCATTTACACTGTGGAGCTGAAACGCTACGGCGGGCCGCTGGGCATCACTATCTCGGGCACCGAGGAGCCCTTCGACCCCATCATCATCTCTAGCCTCACTAAAGGTGGCCTGGCCGAGAGGTATGGCTCTGAATAAATCTTCAGTCCTGTCAAAAGTTAGGAAATATCACATTTAAGACTAATGTATCACCTGTAGGCAACATAAGAGATTAGTTGCAATTAAATATTTTAATCTATGAACAGTTCTAGTTAATTTAAGTTAAATCATGTTTTCAACAACAAAAAAAAGGAAAAAAATAAAGCTTCTAAAACGACGGATTGCAGTTGCCCTTTAAGAGTAAGTTGGTGTGCTCTTGTCTCCACAGGACCGGTGCCATTCACATTGGTGATCGCATCCTAGCCATTAACAGCAACAGTCTGAAGGGCAAACCTCTAAGTGAGGCCATCCACCTACTGCAGATGGCAGGAGAGTCCGTCACACTGAAGATCAAGAAGCAGGGAGAATGTGAGTGCTGACACATACACTTACAGCCAAATGGCTTTTTATTTGTACACTACAGGTCAAAAGCCTAAACTCACTTCCCATTAAAAAAAACCAAGTCTTGTGCTAAAATGCTCCAAGTTAATTGTGTGTACAGAAATATAAATCGTGGCTATGTATGAATCTCTTTACAAAATGAGTTTTATTATTTATATTAGGGCTGTCAAACGATTAATCGCGATTAATCGCATACAAAATAAAACTCTGAGTTTGCCTAATGTGTGTGTACTGTGTGTAATTATTATGTATATAGAAATACACACAAATCATTGTATATATTTATAAGAAATATGATAAGTACATTTTTTATTTGTATATAAATTCTATACAAATTATAATAAATACATATACTTGTAAATATTTCTTACATATATACATAAATGTGCTTGCATTTGTATATGCATAATAATTACACACAGTACACACATATATGAAGCAAACTTAAAATGTTATTTTGTATGCAATTAATCGTTTGACAGCCCTATAAACTTGCAAATCTGACTTTTGTTGCAGAATTGCGTGATTTTTCTGAGAAATTCTGAGAAAAAGTTGCAATCCTGAGAAATAAAATTGCAATTCTGAGAAAAACTCGCAAAAGTCGCAATTCTGCTAAATAAACTCGCAATTCTGAAAAAAGACGCTTTTCTGAGAAATAAAGTCACAATTCTGAAAAATACAATTGCAATTTTAAAAAAACGGCAATTTTGAGAAAAAGTTGTAATTCTAAAAAAATAAACTCACAATTCAGCTTTTCATTTGTACACTACAGGTCAAAAGTATGAACTCACTTCCCATAAAAAAACAAGCTTAAGTCTTGTGCTAAAATGCTATTTTTAGCATTAATTGTAGTTAATTGTATGTACAGATATATAAATAGCGGCTATGTACTGAATCTCTTTACAAAATGAGTTTTATTATTTATATTACGGCTCTCAAACGAATAATTGCGATTAATCACATACACACATACTGAGTTTGCCTAATATATGTGTGTGTATATATACATAAATGTGTTTGTATTTATATATACATAATAATTACACACAGTACACACACATATATTAAGCAAACTCAATTTTTATTTTGTATGGGATTAATCGCGATTAATCGTTTGACAGCCTATCAACTATCACCTATCATTTTTTTCCCTAAAACATTATTGTATTATTATATTTCCCAAACTTTTGATTGGCACTCTTATTGTCTCTGTTGCTCTTTCTCACACCCAGTGCTATACATCTTTGTAGCTCTAGAAAGCAATAAAGCTGCCTAGCCTTCATTAAAGCCTAAGGTTTGATTGGTTTTGTCTCATATATCATATAACTGACAGTAGACAAGGTGAAGTTCCTCATCCAAGAACAAAAGATCAAATAAGCACTGATTTGTGGGCCCAATATCCAGTAAAGTCTGGATCTCTCTGATCTGTGGGCCGAGTCAGCCATCTTCTTTATCTTGTCTTTAATATAGTGGCAAGCCCGAAGCAGCCCTCAGTAACGGGTCGTTTGAACGATCTGAGCGATATGGAGGACGACGGTCAGGCTGGGCAGAAACCTGGTAAACTCTCGGACATCTATTCCACCACCATTCCCAGCGTCGATAGCGCAGTGGAATCCTGGGATGGCTCCGCCATTGATGCCACCTTCAGCACCCAAGGTAAATTCAAGGTTTTAAAAATGTTTTAGTACTTTTTACGAAATGCAATGAGTGTTTCTAACTTTCAGGTTTTGAGTAAGCTTTAACGCAGTAAATAAGTTTCAGTAGCCTCTAGGCAAAAAATTAATTGGAGCTACATTTTTTCAGCATAACAACGTGAAACCAAAAATTACTTTTGTAAATTATGTTTAAAATTACATCTGTCATTTAGAAGGTTCCAGGCATTTCAGTTTCTAATTGCAAGCGAGATGACATTTGTTTAAAAAGTTTTGAAAATGGTCCATAACAAGCAGGTGTCAAAGTTGGTTTCTAGTTTATAATTTGGTGTAGAAATGAACCCATTGGCCTCCAGCTCAAGGGAAACATTAACTTTAAAAAAATACTTCACTCAAAAATGAATATTTTAGCATCATTTACTCATACTCATGTTATTCCATGTTTGTTTTCTCTTTCAGAAAACATGATAAAATGCTTTAGCAAAATGTTTTGGCTACTCTTTTGCAAAAAAAAAATAAAAAAATGGATCTCTAAAAATGACACCCACAAAATTTGAATGTTTGCATATGCAAAAGAGATTTGTACGGAAGCCCCTGTCCGCCACTGCATAATTTTTTTTTTTTAAAAAAGGTAATTGCAACTTTTATCTCACAATTTTGTCTTTTTTCTCAGAATTGCTAGATACAAACTCTTAATTCTGACTTTTGTTCTTAAGATTGTGAGATATAAACTTGCAATTCTGAGAAATTAAGTCAGAATTGTGATATAAACTTGCAATCGCGGGTTATAAAGGCAGAATTGCAAGATATAAACTCGCAAATCTGACTTTTGTCACTGAATTGCATGATATGAACTGGCAATTCTAAGAAAAAAAAGTCAATTCTAAGAAAAAGTTGCAATTCTAAGAAAAAGTTGTAATTCTGAGAAATAAAGTCTGAATTTTGAGAAAAAGTTGCAATTCTGAGAAATAATCGCAACTTTGAGAAATAGTCAAAAAATTCTGAGAAAAAGTTACAAGTCTAAGAAATAAAGTCACAATTCTGAGAAGTCACATTTCTGAAAAATAAAGTCAAAATTTTGAGAAAAAGTCACAATTCTGAGAAATAAACGCAATTCTGAGAAATAAATTTGCAATGCTCGGAAATATTCGCAATTCTGAGAAAAATAGTTGCAATTCTGAGAAATAAATCCACAATTCTGAGAAATAAACTCGCAATTCTGAGAAATAAAATTGCAATTCTAAAAAATAAATGCGCAATTGTGAGAAATAGTCGCAATTCTGAGAAATAAATTCACAATTCTGAGAAATAAACTCGTAATTCTGAGAAATAAAATTGCAATTCTAAAAAATAAATGCGCAATTGGGAGAAATAGTCGCAATTCTGAGAAATAAAATTGCAATTTTGAGGAAAAAGTTGCAATTCTGAGAAATAAACTTGCAGTTCTGAACTCTTTTCCCCTTAAAATTGAACTTTATAACTCTGGACTTTATAGCAATTGTAAGTTTCTATCTCACAATTCGGAGAAAAAAAGTCAAAATTGCGAAATACAAACTCACAATTGCGAGAAAAATTCAGAATTGCAAGATACAAACTTACAGTTGCGATCAAAAGTCAGAATTGCACGTTTTTAACGCAATGCAATTGTAAGTTTATATCATGCAATTTTGACTTTATATCTCGCAATTGCGTGTTTAGTTCATGCATTTCAGAGAAAAATAGTCAGAATTGTGAGATAAAAAGTCGCAATAACCTTTTTTTTATTATTCAGTGGTGGAAACAGGCTTTGAGATTGGATGACTTTAGAAAACTTTTTAGAAATTGTGCAATCACTTTTATGGTGCTTCAAGACTTTTTGCTGTCATTTTTGGAGCTTAATGTATATTTATGTGAATGAGATTTGAGATTGTATGTTTTCATAAGACTATATAGCTCAAAAGTTGTGTGGATCACTTTTATAGGGCTTTTTGTTGTCTTTTTGACAACATAATGACATGAGAGTGAGTAAATAAAGAGAATTTGTCCATTTAATATCACAATAATGCACAGTACAGGCTTTTTAACCTGGTATGGGTTCCTCATGGTCACCATTGTTACACCACCTGTTCTCTCACATTAGCTACAGCACCAGCAGTGTTGGTCCCAATGCGTCCTGGGTGTTCGGATGAGTCCCAGCAGGTCTAATGTAGTTTTAATTGAGTTTTCCATTCTCTTTGGACCTGCAGATATGTATTTACTCGAGTAATTATTTGGAGTCATCTGCAGTGGGATACATGGCTTTTATTAGGCCTGCAGGTGGTACAGTGCTGAGACTAATATAGAAGAATGCATTATTTTACTAAGTGGAAAATGAGTGTTAATGAGTGCTGGGATACACACGGCCATTTGGATAACTCGCCAGTAATGTGTTTAAATTGCAGTCAGCTCTCCTGACACCGAGGCCTCCTGGTCAAAATTAATCGCAATCATCGTTTGCTCTGAGAATGCCAAGTAGGCACATCACACATTTCAATGTTTAATTCAGAGAAATGGTTCCTATTCATTTATGAATAATACATATAAGCATTGCTCCCACGCTTACTCGTGTATACACGTATTAGTTAAAATAATTGCTGAAATAACAGTATGTTCATTGATTCTCAAGGTTTAATTGCCTACAAACATTTTTTTAAAGTGTAAGTATGAGGAGTAAGATTTCTTCAGCACAATTTTTTGCTAATTTTGCTTTGTAGATAATTTCAGTGATTTGCTTTTATTTTTATTTTATTTTGCAACGTAAACAATTAATATGCAACCTAGTACCAAATGCAAATCTATCTATTTATAATAACAATTATTAATAAAGAATAATTCAGTTTAGTTATTTTTGTTTCAGTGGAATCATTTAGCTATTGTAGTTAAATTGAATTATAATTAAAAATGTTTATTTTTTTTGTAATAATTTTTTGGTTAAAAATGTAATCATTTATTTTGTTTCAATTAATCATTTAGCTATTTTAAATTGCTAAATTAAACTGTATTATCAATAATAATAATAATAATAATAATAAAGATAATAATAAAAATGCAATTTTTATTTAGCAATTTTGGTTAAATGAATTTAAATAAATTTTGTAGTAATGCTAATAAAAATGAATACAATGTTTTTTAATGGAGTAATTTAAGTATTTTACTTTATTTGATTTCTTTTTACTTTATTTTTCATTTGATTTGTTTGTAATAATGATAAAAAAATACAATAAATATGCATTTCCTTTTGAAAATGCAGATGTAGTTATATTATATTATATTATAATATTTTGTAATTTATTATATATTATATAAAATATCCTAGAATATAATTCGAATGGCATTGGTCATTTATTTATTTTTGTTGATGTATTTTTGTACTAATGATAACGATGATGATGATGAATATTAATTCAGTTTAGTTATTTTTGTTTCAATTAAATCTTTTATTCTTTTTTTAGTTAAATTGATTTTAAATCGAAAATGTATATATTTTTTTAAATTATATTTTGTTATTTCTGTTTCAATGAATCATTTAGCTATTTTAGTTAATAATAATAATAATAATAATAATAAATTGCAATTTTCATTTAGTAATACACGTATGCATTAGGCCACCCTCTCGTTTGTTTGCAGTAATGATAATAAAAATGATTATGAATATATTTATGTTTTTTTTTTCCCCAATGGAATAATTTAGCTATTTTACTTAAATTGAATTTAAATAGATTTTTTGTTTGTTTGTTTGTAATGATGCTAAAAACAACAATGAATATGCAATCACTTTTTTCTTTTGGAAATGCAATGTAGTTATGAATACAATTTGAATGTCATTAGTCATTTTTAATTTATAGAGATGATTAATTCATTTCAGTGCTGCTGACATGCACCTCCTCAAAAGCACCTTTCATCTTGTATGTTATTTTGCGTGTCTCTCGCTCTGATGGGGTGGAAAGCCACTTTCCGCTCATGTTAACAGGTTCATACGGCTGCTCTCCCCCCTCAGGCAGCGCTGCTTTCTTTCTCTCGCGGCTCCATACATAAATGAATCTTAGATGGCTGCAGAGATACGGAAAGCATTCACAGGGAGCAGCAATCTGCCCCTTAAATTATGGATGATGTGGACAGAGCATAAATTTAAGGTTGCTATTGGCTCTCATGGGATTCAACTACAGCTGTATCCAGAGATAAGGCTGAAGCTGACTCTGAACTTGATGCCTGGGAAAGTTAAAGAAACCATATGTCGGACGTCTAATACGATTAATGGTCTACCTGATATTCAGTATTCAATTGAATTTTTGTTCTTGCTGAGTAAAACATTTTTTTTGGGCCACATAGTAGCTTAACCATCTCAACCGTCTAATATAAGGTGTGTGTGTGTGTATATATATATATATATATATATATATATATGTAAATACAGTCGTTCATGTTAGTTCACTGTGCATTAATTAATGTGAACAAACATAACTTGTGATTTTATTATCGCATTAGTAAATGCTAGTTAACTAATAACTAATGAACCTTATTGTAAAGTGTTACTTGATGTTTTTAATAAAAAGTGTGATGTTTTGCTTAAATATTCATATTCATGATATTTTTCAGAAATATTTAGGTTAAATATATTAATGTGTTTATTTTATTATATATATATTTAATATATATATTTTTTTTTTCTAGAATGATTTGTTTAAATATTCATATATTAAATATGATTATTATTTTAAAATTTAATTTTTTTCTGACTTGTGTGTCATTGTTAACCATCTGGTAAGCATTTAAAAAAAAAAATAATAATAATAATAATAATAATAATCTAACAAATATTACACACACACTTACTTTTTTTTATTTATTTATTTATTTTCTAAACTATTTTAATTATCCAGGTATTATTATTATTATTATTATTATTATTATTATTATTATTTAAAATCTAATTTTATTTTTCAGTCTTGTGTGTCAGCGTTAACTACCTATTTGGTCATTAATAATAATAATTGTCATCATCATCATCATAATCGTCATATATAACAAATAAATATGATATTTATTTAATACATCTTATTACACACACATATATGTATTTATTTATTTTCTAAACTATTTTGTTTAATTATTCAGATATTATTTTTGTTATTATTATTATTATTTGTTTTTTTTATAATTTTTTTTTTTACAATTTTGTTTATTTTTCAGACTTGTGTGTCAATGGTCAATGTTAATCAACTGTTTAGTAGACCTCTTTAATAATAATAATAATAATAATAATAATATAACAAGTAAATGTGCAAATAATTTTCAAACATATTTATCATAAATAAATTAACAAATGTATTATATTTATTATAAATATATTAATATGTGTGTGTGTGTGTGTATGTGTATATATATATATATATATATATAGCAGTTTTATTTTTGTATGTGTGTGTGTTATGTATTATAAATAAAATTTTATATTAAAAATATAAATTTACATTTTATTTTGTGTGTGTGTGTATAAAAGTTATGGCTTACTGTTATTTTTATGTCTTGTTTTTTTAAAGAAAACCTGTTGTGTCTATTTGATATATGTCTTATTAGTCAGGACCTAGAAAGCAAGCATAAAAAAAATGTAAAATTCTAATATAAAATAACATGCTTCTGTATGTGTATAATAGTCATTATTTTTGACATTTGGTGCCACTATGAACTCAGCATTGTTCTTTTCTTGCCGCTCGCGCATTCATTAGCACTGTGTATTTTCCGTGCACAAGATTTCCCACGTCCTTAATTCCACACTGAAAATCAGTGGACGTGCAGCTAGACATTTTAAGTTGTATTGGAGTCATTGCTGCTGGTTTTGATTGCCTTTTTGTCTCTGGCTTCTGCACATTGCTCTCTGCGTAGGAGCAGCATCAGTAGCATGCGGCTACACATGCGCATTTCAGAGGGATATTAATGTCTGAATGCATCATCATTCAGCATTTCCGACACTTATTACTTTGAATAAGGGACGTAACACTAAAATAGCTATCGAGAGTCTTATTAAGCATTCCTCCACCTTCTCAAGCCCTGAGGGGTGAGCAAATCACAAGCAGTTAATCCTTATTGAATAGCTGGTGAATCTTAAAACCCTGAGGCTATGCAGCGTTTGGCGGCGGTCACCGAGGGAGAATCAGAGCGCAGCGTATGAAACGCAACGCTGTGGCTCCCTCCGGAGATGAGTGTGTGAACACAGCCAGCATGTTGTTCTCTGCTGTCCCTATAGTCTTCACCCTGCCCTCCAGCAGTCTTGAGCCAGATTAATGATGGGAGCCTGGGAACCTGTGCATCCGGGAGCTCTTGTGCCGCTGTTCTGTGGCATAATGCATACGTGTAGTTTCTCTTATGGGAACAGTTTATTGCCATTGCTTTTTTTCTCTGTCTCTCGGTCTCATTCACAGTCAAATTGATTTTTGAATTTTTTTTGTTTCTGTATCAGCAAGCTAATGTTGTGTGCAGGGTACAAAAGTACTTGCCAAGTGCCAAATGCAACATAAATGGCAAGTAACATTGTGACCTTGACTGGTAATTTCAGCATTAGCAACAGCAATTCATTTTGTTAAACTAGTTAGTTAGTTAGTTAAAATTTTTATTTCAACTGAAAATAAATATTTTAGTTAGACTGAATTTAAAATTGAATCTAAAATAGCTCTTCATTATGATGAATTAGAATTATTATTTCATATTTTAGTTTTAATCTATATTTCAACTGAAAATAAATGTTTTAGTTCATCTGATTTTAAAATTGAATATAAAATAGCTCTTTATTATTATTATTATTATTAAGTATTTTTATAAATATTATTATTAATATTTATTAATTTTGTTTCAGTTGAGCCATTTAGCTATTTATTCTAAATTGACGTAAGCTAAATAGCTTATTGATTTTTTTTCTTCAGTGCTTAATAATAATAATAATAATGAAAAAATAAAAAATTAAAAAAATATTGTTGTTATATTATTATTATTATTATTGTTGTTGTTGTTGTTGTTGTTGTTGTTTTTGTTATTTTATATTTAAGTTTCAATTTTAATTACACCTGAACATAAATATTTTAGTTTAGCTGAATTTAAAATTGAATCTAAATTAGCTTTTTATTATTATTATTATTATTATTTATTTATTTATTTTTAGTTTTATTAAAACTAAAAATAAATAATTAAGTTCAACTGAATTTAAAATGTATCTAAAAGAGCTCTTTACTATTAATAATAATAATAATAATAATAATAAGTATTATAATTATTTTTATTCCTTAATTTTGTTTCAGTTGATTCATTCAGCTATTTATTCTAAACTGAATTTAGATAAAATAGCTTGTTGTTTTCATCAGTGTTCGTGTTGTTAATAATAATAATAATAATAATAATAATAATTAATATTGTTGTTATATTATTATTTTAGTTATTTGTTTTGTTTCAATAAATCATATGGCTGTTTTAATATTATTTATTGTTTATATTTAATATTCAAATTTTAATTTTTATTTCACCTAAAAATAAATATTTTAGTTCAACTGAATTTAACATCTAAACATCTAAATCAGCTCTTTTATCAAATATTTGTTGTTATTTTTATTTAACCTGAAAATAATTTAGTTAAGTGTTATTATAATTATTAATAAAATAAATAATTTTGTTAAGTATTATTATAATAATTAATATTATTTATTCATTTTGTTTCAGTTGAGCCATTTAGCTATTTATTCTAAATTGAATTGAGCTAAAATAGCTTATTGTTTTCATCAGTGTTCATGTTAATAATAATAATAATAGTTATTGTTATTATTATTATTATTTTACTTTTAGTTTTGTATTAATGAATCATAGAAGTATTTTATCTAAATTGAATTTAGCCTTATTACTATTATTTCCATGGAATAATTTAGCTATTATTTATTTATTTATTTATTGTAGATATTGTATTGAATAATTTAGCCATTTTATCTGAATTTTAATTTAGCCTTATTATTATTTCAACGGAAAAAATTTTGCTATTTTGGTTTAAATGAATTCAGCTAAAACACCTCACTATTATTATTAGTAGTAGTATTATTATTAGTAGTAGTAGTTTTGTTTCAATGGAATAATTTAGATATTTCATCTAAAATTAACCTAGCATTATTATTATTATATTTAAATATAAAAATTCAAAATACAGCGAATAAGAAGCAATTCACCGACTACTGGCAGAAGTAGCAAAACATTAATTTTGGACTTTGCTTGTTTGTGTTTGTTTCAGCTCCCACGGGTTTCCAGGCATCGGGCTACAGCTTCCACAGCCATGAGTGGAGGAATGCCAAACCCAGCCGGGGCAGCCTCTCTCCAGTGAACAGCAGCCGGCAGAGGAACAACATCCTGCCCGACTTTGGACTCGGCGTGGATGAATGGGACAGGCCAAGCGCTAGCGGGTACATCAACATACTACTTGTAAATTATATTGGATAGTTTAAATACACATTCCAGCTTATATAACGAATAACAGTTCACTATTTACTCATCATCATGTTGTTTTACACCCTGCTGTTTTTATTCATGAAACATTTATGGACCTTGACGGTCTATCAATTATGATGTTCGAAAGCACAAACAAAAAGTCAAGGTTTGGAACAACATGAAAATAGTGACAAATAATAGGTAAATAATGAGAGAACATTCAATCTGGGATTCATTGAAAGGATTTTATACTACATTAGCTAAGTACACAAGGCTTCTGAGTGAAACGGATTGAAACATTGAACTTTGTTGCCATTGCAGACATTATTAATCCATAAAAGTTATTACCGCTTTACTTTCCTATATGAATGAAGTACTCAAATGTCAATATCCATTGAATCATAGACTAGTTTAGTGCCAGACTCTACAGAAAGGCAATGTGTGAAGTCAGTGCTGCTTAAAAACATCTATAAACTGTTTTGTTGACTTCTCAAATTCATTAAACTCCAAAGACTTTTAGGCGAGATCATCAAAACGTTTTTCTAAGACGTAAACTGACTTTAATATTCACATTAAATGGGTCTTCGGTGACATTTCTCTGTATTCTGTTTGTAATAGTCTTCGTTTCAAGGCAAAATGTGACTCTCAGTCATGATAACTGATCTGCGCGGTACATCAGCTGCACATTGCACATTGTCAGACGCGCTGTTGCTGGAGCTTTGATCGATCGTTTCTGGGGTGATTTCACTTTATTCTTTGTTAGCTCATACTGTTGGATATTTGTAATTCAGATTCATTGTGCTGTAGATCAAAGGCGTAAAGGGCCCCCATGCGTAGTAATGAAGCCAGCGGCTCTTAGGAAGGAATAAGGACGTTTTTAAAGTATTTAGCTGACGCTAGAGTTATGATCACCCTTTGAGTTTTCTTCACAGGATCATACTGTTTCCGTTTAATGGCGACTTTGAGCTGCCTTAAAGTCAACATGAAATCAAAGCTGACCTCATTTTGCACCTTCCCAATACACATCACTGGTCTTAGTGCGCACAGTTGCATATTGTGCCAACTTTTCACAGTTAAATCCAGTTCAAACCTGATGAATAAAATCAGGAATGAACTGAAAAGTGGACACATCATAAATCAGCCTGGCTCATAAATATGAATTAGCTGGCAGAGCTTTCATCCAGTGGTTGAAGCTGATTGGCTGAGAAGCAGATGAGTGGGAACTAACCATTAAAATTTAAAAATTGATGTCAGCGTTATTTTAGTATTAATTATATACTACCATGATATTTATTATTAGTTTTTGTTATAATTTTAATATTTTCATAATATTTATTTTTTTGTGTGTTTCTATTTAGCTTTAATTTATTTCTCAGTTTTAGTACTTCAACTTAAATTTAACTTTTTAGTTTTTTTTTTCTTTATTTAAATGTATTTTTAAAAATTAAATTAAATATATTTCAGTTAACCTATCAAACATTTTGTGATATAATTATTATACATATATATATATATATATATATATTTTTTTTTTTTGCAGTGCCTCAGTAAAACCTCACCCTAAATTTTTTTTTGTATGTTTGTTTCATTTTAATATTGAGATAATATTTATTGCAAGCCTCATTATGAAATTAATGAAGTTAACTTTAAGCCACAATTTATTTTCTTTTTAGCATTTTTTTTTTCATTTTAGTACTTCCTTTAGTACTTTAAGCTTTATTTGAATATAAAGCTGTTTTATCCTGCTTCATTTTAATATGTATGTGTGTGTGTATATATATATATATATATATATACACATTATATATTAATAATTATGTTTGGTTTTCATGTTTACAAATATATATATATATATATATATATATATATATTTTTTTTTGAACATTTTTAATTACTTAATTACTTAATTTCTTTAATTACTTTTTTTGTAGTTGCCATGCCTCTGTAAAACCCCACCGTACAATTTTTTTGTTTGTTTATTTCACTTTAATATTGAGGTAAAATAGCTTGCAAACCCCTTTTCATGTTGACTTTAAGCCACTACAAAATAAAACTACAACAAAGCATCTGGAAAACACGTCTACATCAGATATACTCTAGAAATACAGAATACAAACTACTGCAACTTTAATGCATTCCGTCTTTTCAAATATTGTCAGCATTCTGCAGTCTGTATTTAAATAAGAAGAACTGCATAATGCAAAACGTCCCCCATCTCCTCCAGCACACATTTCATTGTCATTTGAGAACGGTATTACAATGCTTTTTAAATGAAGGCCCTCGAAATGTGTTCTATACAAGATGTGAAGTCTAAAACACTGAACTGGTTTGACGTTTGTGTTATTGATTGAAGCTGATCTCCCATTACAGGGCATCCACGCTGCCCACCGGTTTAATCTCAGACAGCAGGTGAGGTTCAGTGCCTGTTAACCTGCACTGCTTCCCCAAACCAATCCGGCCCTTTCACTTCATAACCCAAAGCCCCACAGTCCACCAGGACATCACCGCCCATCACAGTGTGTCCGACCGCACCGGGTGTGTGTGTATGTGTCTCTCTTCAAGAGCCCCGCCATAGCCTGCACAGATCATTGGTCGTCCCTTGCGTTCATCACTGTGATGCCTGCCTGCTCATTGGCTGCCGCTGTTTCGACGCACCGGGCGGCTAAAACATCTCATTTGTTTTTCAAACAGGTTCACTGTGGGACACGACGGGACTGAGCCGGATCAGGAAGAGAACTTCTGGTCCCAAGCGCTCGAAGACCTAGAGACGTGCGGCCAATCTGGGATCCTGCGAGAACTTGAGGTAACTCGGGAAGAGAAATGCCGTCCGTTTGTGTTCATTCCCCTTTCCCTACATTCATCAACTCCCCCTACATGATGTTTTTTCAGTAGCATGCTGTACCAACCCTTGGTTTTGTGTAACAGCTCCTTCTTTTTTCAGGACAAGCCAGACAGGCTTCTGAATAAGAGAAACCTGGCCATCTTGGTACCCCTTTCCTTTCTTTGGGCTTCCTTTTTGCTTGTAGCGCTGGCACCCAAGTGCTCTCCTCGTGCTAATGGGCTCAGTGTCTCTTGCTGGGGGCCTGCTTGAAAGGGGGGGTTGGGGGGCTCACAGACAACCACTATTGGCATCCACTTCAGATCCTAGGGGTGCATTCGAAATTATTTATGACGTGTTAAAGGTGTAGTTCACTCAGATTCTGTCTTCATTTATTCACAATTATGTTGTTCCAAACATGTCAATCTTATTTATATTCATATTAGGGCAAATATGTAGATTTTTTTTTCCTTATCCAGTCACTGCGATTGTTATTTTGATTAATGATTATTTAGGTATTTATTTATATATTTTTACAGTATTTATTGATATTTTTAATTCACTTTTATTTTTATATTTTGGTTTTCATTTAAATTTTTGTTTTAGTAATTTAGTGGAATTTTGTCATTTTTTAAATTTAGTTTTAATTCTTTCTTTCTTTTCTTTTGTTTTTTGTTTTTTCAATTAATAGCCAAGGTAGTTTTATTTAAATTATTCAGTCATTATTTTTTTGGTTTCAGTAATTTAGTGGGATTTTGTCATTTTGTTTTAATTTAGTTTTAATTCTTTCTTTCTTTCTTTTTTGTTTTGTTTTTGTTTTAGTAATTTTAGTATCACTTCAACTTAATAGCCAAATATTTTTTTAAATACTTATCCAGTCATTGCAATAATTCTTTTGGTTTTGGTAATTTAGTAGGATTTTGTCATTTTGTTTTAATTTAGTTTTAATCCTTTCTTTCTTTGTTTTTGTTTTGTTTTAGTAATTTTAGTAGCACTTCAAATTATTTTATTTAAGTTAATACCCAAGGTAGTTTTTTTTAAATACTTATCCAGTCATTGCCATCATTTTGTTTTATTAATGATTATTTTAATATTTATCTATATACTATTATAGTATTTATTGATATTTTTAATTAACTTATTTTTACTTTAATTATTTTTATATTTTGGTTTTTATTGAAATTCTTGTTCTAGTAATTTAGCGGGCTTTTGTTGTTTTTTATACTTAGTTTTAATTTGTTTTTATTTTCAGCTTAAACGTATTTCATTTCAGTTAGTTGTCAAGTAAAAATTTATATATGTAGTTTTTTTTTTTAAACCTTATCCGGTCACTCCAAATTAGGGTTATTCTAGAATTTGTTTATATATTATTTTAGTATTTATTTATATATTTTTTGTAATTAGCTTTATTTTTATATTTTCTTTTAATTAATTTTTATTTTTTTCATCAACCTTCAACCTAAACTTATTTTATTTCAGTTTGTTGGCAAGGTAACATTTTAAATGGTTTTTTTTTTTCTCTCCCAGATAACGCTTTCAAAAGCTAACTGCAACAACATACCGTTCTTCTGAAAAAGATGAAATTAAATGCATCAATACAAACACCTCTTTGTAAAATAACAATTTAAAAAAACATTTGCACTCAATCAGAGCTCACAAAATAAATAAAGAAATAAATACACTGGAAAACTAGGTTGCCATCATTAGACTAATGAACAAATTCAGTCTATTTTTAAGGCTATCACATTGTTATCATTCCACATGTTGTTATTCAGAAAAACAAGTGTTGAAAATCTTCGCCTGATAACAGCAAGGCCTGCTGTGAAGAAAATGTGCTCTGACGGCACAGGGACACAGTGATATCGGTCTGATAAGCGACTCAGTTTCTCATTGCGGTTTTCTTCCCACCATAAAGCAGATCCTCATCTAGTGGGATGCTTGACTCTAACGAGAACTGAAAATGCCAATAAGAATTGAAATATTGCCACATTTGGCTCTGCCTGAAAGTACACGACAGCATCTCTCATCAACCTCGACATCATGTATGCGCACACGGTGTCTTCAGGTGACGGATTCAATATATTTCATTGGTACACTGGAGTTCGGAGAGTGTTTTCACAAGTCAACTTGGTGCAAACAAGATTAGATTTGAGAGCTGTGATAAACAAGAGACAAAACAATAGCTTCAGATGACTTAAAGTCATTTGGACTACTTTTATGATGATTTTGACTGCGTTTTTGCTTAAAAATACAGTTGTGTGTGGAAGAAATATGGGTTTGGAACAACAAAAGGGTCTGTAAATAATGACAGAATGTTAATTTATGGGTGAACTATTTCTTTAAATGATATAAAAGACAAAAACTAATGTGGATAGAACTGTTTAACGATTAAAAGCAAGAATTTCTGGGAAAATGGCTTTAGCCTGCTGTTAATTACATTTTATTTTTTTTGTCAGTGTCGTACAGTAGATAATATCTGCTGTCATGTCGCACATTGTTGTATTTGACATGCTTTGTGGCCAGCCTTGAAACGTTTCATGAAAGCAGATTGATTTTCTTGCCTTCGCTTTATCAGGTACCTTGAGTTAAACGCAGACCACGAGTAGCCGACGGCTCAGAGAAGCTTTTAGTACTCGACGTTAGGGATCGCTTTTAAAGCTATTCACTTTCCATCCCACTTGTCTGTGGAAACACGATAAAATCAAAAGCCTTTTACGCTGAATGTACCCTTCGGCCCTAATTGGATTCGATGAAAGTGTTTGCCTCTGGTTTGTGTCAGTAGAATGTACTATTGAGCTCGAAACGGCCCGAAAAACATTGTGCGAAAGTCACACGTTTTCATTTCTCACATGCTGAATTGACTGAATGTGATGTCAAGGTGCATGATTTACATGTCTGATCACCGGTTTAATGATTTTTTTTACGCTGCTTACCACAAATGCATCGGCTTAGAAGAGTTTTTCCTCTTTTGTGTGGTCACCTGTCATTAACCTGGAATCCCCATTCCGTGCAGTTTGAGTGAGATTCACGCAAACTAGCAAATGACGGTGGATTGAAGAGAACGAAGGCATGTGGGCTCATGCAAAGCATGATGGAAGAGCTGCAGCAAGGCTTATTGTTGTGGAAGTATTTCAGTCTTGTGCAGTAGTGTCCTCAGCAAAAGCCGAACCAGAAACAGGTTCTGTTTGAAGATCATCTTCAAAGGACTTCAAGAAACATCTTTAAAAAAAAAAAACGCCCACCGTTCATAATGTTTGTTTAATCATTGCCATGGCTTGCCATGGTGGAAGTCGAAGCGGTTCAAACCGCCCATTAGTGTGTAAAAATGCATGTTACTAAAAGTTTGTGTATCGTTGTCCATCAGCATTTTGCTTCTTGTAACATACTAAACAAAAAGTCTAACAAACCGTTGATGAAATGCTGTGTCACCATCTGTACTCTAACTGACATGATGAGTGTTTATGGGTGTTTTACTGTAAATGTAACTTCCATACACTATCGTTTAATAGTTTGGAGTTGGTAAGATTGATGTTTTTGAAAAAAAAAACAAAAAAACAGCATCTTATGCTCACCAAGGCTGCATTCAGTTGATCAAAAGTACAGTAAAAACAGTAATATTGTGACTGTTTGTCTATTTTAATATTTTGGACCACAAAACTAGTCATAAGGGTCTAACCTTTTTGATACCTGAATAAATAAGCTTTCCATTAATATAAGGTTTGTTATGATAGAACAATATTTGGCCGAGATACAACTATTTGAACATCTGAAATCTGAGGGTGCAAAAAAATCAAAATATTGAGAAAATCGCCTTAAAAGTTGTCCATATTAAGATCTTAGTAATGCATATTACTAATCCAAAATTAAGTTTTGATACATTTACGGTAGGAAATTTACTAAATATCTTAATGGAACATGATCTTAATATCCTAATGATTTTTGGAATAAAAGAAAATCGATAATTTTGACCCATACAATGTATTTTTGGCTATTATTACAATTATTTGTTTTCAGGATTCTTTGATGAAAAATACATTCAAAATATCAGCATTTATTAGAAATACAAATCTGTTGTAAACATATGAATGTCTTTAGTGTCACTTTTGATCAATTAAATGCATAAAAAAAAAAAAAATAAATCATACTGATCCCAAACTTTTAAACAGTAGTTTTGAATACTAAACTTTACTTATAAAGTGTGTTTTGATTGCTTTTTGCTTTTTATAACCTTTACAGCACTTATATTTATTCGTACTCAGCTCCATTCCTCATGGTTTTCTCTGTAGGCCACCATCATGTCGGGCAGCTCTTTAAGTCTAAACCACGATCCTGCGCCCACCCGAAGCCATCTGGGCCGCCAGGCCAGCTTTCAGGAACGTGGCAGCAACAAACCACAATACACGCAGGCCAACCGCAGCAACACGCTGCCCACCGACGTCGGCCGAAAAGCTTTCGCCATGAGGAGGATGAAGCAGGAGATCAAAGACATCATGTCGCCCACCCCGGTTGAGCTTCATAAGGTGGGAATAAAGTTTTTGGGTCATTTCTAGATCAAGTCAGTGGTTAGGTTTTAAAGGGATAACTCAGCAAGAAATGAAAATTAATGTCGTTAATTACTCACCCTCATGTCGTTCCAAACACGTAAGATCTTCGGAACACAAATGAAGATATTTTTGATGAAATCCAAGAGATTTCTGACCGTGCATAGACCGCAACATAACTGACACGTTCAAGGCCCAGAAAAGTAGTAAGGACATTGTTAAAATAGTCCATGTGACATCAGTGCTTCAACCGTAATATTATGAGGCTATGAGAATACTTTTTGTGCGCAAAGAAAACAAAAATAACGACTTGATTTAACAATTTCTTCTCTTTCGTGTCAGTCTTTGACACATTCACAAGGGTAAACAAAAAGTATTCTCGTAGCTTCCGTTGAACCACTGATGTCACATGGACTATTTTAACCATGTCCTTACTACCTTTCTTGGCCTTGAACGTGGTTGTTGCGTTACTGTCTATACAGGGTCAGAAAGCTCTCAGATTTCATCAAAACTATCTTTTTTTGTTGTGAAGATGAATGAAGGTCTTGCCGGTTTGGAATGGCATATGGATGAGTAAGTAATGACAGAATTTAAATTTTGGGGTGAACTATGCCTTTAATGTGTATAACTCCTCCCACCTTCATAGGTGAGTCTTTTGAAGGACTCGGACCTAGAGGACTTCGGGTTTAGCGTGTCTGATGGAGTCTTGGAGAAGGGAGTTTATGTAAACAATATCCGTCCAGGTGGCCCTGCTGAAATCGGAGGCCTGAAGCCATACGACAGACTGCTACAGGTAAGCCACTGTGATGCAATCCCATGGCATTATGGGACAAGAAGTACATAGGGCCCAAATTCCCCTCATTTTTTCTGGATTCTCTTTTAATGGTTTTATTACATTTTATTTTCATTTTTTATTACACTCTAAAAAAGGCTGAATTAAAAACAATCCAGCGTTGGGTACAATACGGACAAACTCAGCAATTGGGTTGTTTTGACCCAACGGGTTAAATGTTTAACCCAGCCTTCTGGGTAGTAACCCAATTGCTGGGTCAAAACAACCCAAGCTTTGGGTTTGTCCATATTTTACCCAGCACTGGGTTGTATTTCACCTAGCATTTTTAGAGTGTAGATATATTAACATTATTAATTATAGTAAAACAAAAAAAAAAAGAATTTTAACAATAATAATTGCCCTATGAAATGTTGATTTTTTTTTTTTTCTATTTTTCCATTTAAATATATTTTTAGATTCAGTGTTTTATGATTTAATACAAATGTATTACCAAAAATAGTGGTAATCAAATTTAACTTTACAAAAAAAAAATTACACTTAATTACATTTACACGTATTTACAACTGTTTAGTTAATCTTTTAAAATGCAGAATCAAATGCAGACTTCATACAGTAAACTTTTTAATATTCATATTTTTATTTTTTTTGTATTTTTTAATATTTTTAGTATTCACTAATATTCACAAACAGTTCATACTGTTGTTTGTTTATGTGTACAGCCCTACTTCTAAGTTGTTCATCCAAATTTTGCCAAAGTGTTACATTTCACATTGTTCTGTGCTAAATTCTGTAGCATTCAGCATTATACAGTAAGGCCACATGTCCACCAAAGCATTTTTCCCAAGGCTGGCGTATTTTTTCAATTGTTCTCAATGGGAGCGCCACGTTTTTTAAAACACCAGGAGCGTGCTGAGTATTTTATCTCCCAGTTTTTCCCAGTATAGGCGTTTTCAGCTGGCAAAAAACCCTTTGGTGGACACGCAGCCTAAATTGCATTTTCATGACTGGATTTCGCAATTCTGTCTGTGCTTTCCCATTGTGAAAATCACAGAGCCCTAAGCACAGAAAAAGTGTTTTAGGCTTGCAACAATAAACCGATGCATCGCAATTCGTGGATTGATTCTGAGATTTTCCGAATGCGCCACGATTTTCTCTCAAATCAATACTGTGCTGTTTTTAACATCAGATTATTCTCTACTCTAGTTTTAAAGCATGCACTAAAACGCTGAAGAGGGTCATGTAATTCATGTAATTGCACCTCAGAATGCAAGATTAACGTAAGCACAGCCCACTGTGAATACCCTTGTAATTCGCTTCAACCTTATCGAACTTTATGAATGATTATTTTAGATTCATGTGTGTGTGGAATTGACCATTTGCAAAGAGCTTGATTGACAGGCAATCTGACCAATCATAATGCCGAATCTGCCATTCTGTCCGACAAACAAATCAGACAGGAGAATAGATTAACTTCGGTGGACTTAAATTTTAAACACTGTGTGTACTGACGTCTTTCAGCGGTTGAAATGAAATAAGGTCTGATGCTTTAAAGAAGAAAAGACGATCCAATCTAATCTTAATCTAATAAGGCAATACAGTGATCTATCACAACATTAAAGAGCCACAAAATGGTATTTATTGTTTGAATTTCTTAAAAAATGACAACATTTTAAAGCTAAAACCTTGTTTCATACCAGAAGTAACATGCTCTGTCTTGTCTGTCAGCATGTTATCAGTTTCCTCTTTGCTCCGCAATGTATTGTTTGCTGCATGAGAACATGATGTGTAGTGTGAGAGCAGCACTGTTTGTCAGACATAGCAACAGTAACTAAGGAGTACGGGTTTTTGCGAAGGGTCAATTGCAAGCAAGCCGAGTACAACTGTTTCTAAAGCATGCAGCGCCATCTGCTGTTAAAAACTAAGCTAAGAATCATTTCGAGAGAGAATCGTGATGCATTCGGAAAATCTCAGAATCGATGCAGAATCATTTCTCGATTTGGAATGATACGAATTTTTGCTTGCTTTGTGCCACAGATAAACCACGTCCGGACTAGAGACTTTGACTGCTGCTTAGTGGTTCCTCTTATAGCGGAGTCCGGGAACAAACTGGATCTAGTCATAAGCCGAAACCCGGTTTCATCGCAGCCCTCAGAACTGAACCCGTTGTCCAATGACGAGGCAGCAAACTGGACTGACCCCGGGGACCCTCTCGAGCAGCCCGCCGCAGGGCTGGAGCAGGGCCAGCACAACTCAACGCTAGCGGGACTAGAGGACAGAGACCCCAACAAGACTTTATAGCAGAACTCCTCCCAGGTGCCTGCAATGGAGCTCTCCTCCTCATGGTGCTAAAGCGAACCCTCCCCTCCCTAAAACGGCTCCCTCTAGTGGAGAAAAACGAGAGGGGCTTGTTGTCCTATAGCACACACCCAGTCCCTTTCCCAAGTCAGAGCATGAACCACCACGACGAAGAGGTCCTGACAAGCTGGGTGTTTTTACCCTGTGAAAATGGCGGCGAAGACCACACTGACCTCTTGGAAAACCAAAATGTGGAAAAACAAAAAACCTGAAACAGTGCCATCCCTAATTTTTATTGCCAATAGACAAGAATAGTTTTAAGGAGGACTCAAATAAAAAAGAAGCAACTACTATTGATATCGGACTGGCCACTCTGTGATCGTCCGTGTTTGTGTGAGTCCGAATGAGTGCGCGCGTGTCCCGAGACTTTATTTCGCAAGCCTCCACGAAGTCTGTCAAAGTCCCACGTTCGAAACGCAACTGTCGATTCTCCTATTTTGTGATACTGAAACACAAGTGTGTGTATAGTGTATGTCCGTGTATTTCCTTCTATCTGATGCCAAGGTCAGAGTTGATTCCTTTTCTCGTTCGACGAGAGAGAGGATACAGCTGCGCAAGGGGGGAAAAAAATAATCAGCACAATGAATTCGGTAGCCATTTTTCAATTGTGACTGAATGTGGGTTATAACCTAATGCATGAGACCTGTTAATGAACTATTTTGTAGTACTTCTGTCCAAAAAAAAAAAGAGCTTGGCTACACAAAAAACACCATGTTTCAGTTCTATGTCTGCTGTATCACCGCAAATATGAAATCCGATGTCGCTCGTAAGGAGAGGGTGGCACAAAGGCACCTTATCTTGAAATTGGACAGATGTCTATTTTTATGAATAGAGGCGGATGATTTATAAGGGATGCGTGCGATTTTGAGCGATGGCTGGTTAGCATGAGGTCGCTATCGACCGTGAGCAGATTGATGACACGGAGAAGGTCATTCGGTTCGGAAACTCTTTGTACTTTGTTAGGTAACCGCCGTAGGTCTGTGGTCTCCAGACTCTCGCCCCACATTTTGAGGAAATCCATCATTGGCCCAAAGGATAGAACAGCTTATTTATTCCGACATCAATCTCCTAAATGAAAACGACAGGCGTTCAAGTAGGTACTCGCATACTGTTTACTCCTCTGTCTGTGATAAATGAGAATATTACGACGAACAAATTCATCTTATTTGCTTAAATTTGCAGTATCCACTTATGACAAAAACACAAGCATGGGGTTGATGTCCATGAGAAAAAAAAAAGAAACAATTCTGAAAAGACTTTTGTATTCCTCCCCACATTGTTTAAATAGTTATAAATCATTGTATATGGTACTGTTATGGTTTTCTATGTCTCATCTGACATTCTTTTTCCAGCCCAAAGGGTCCGTTTGTAAAGAGAAAAAAATAAGTGTCAAATCATGAGAGAATGGATTCGTCCTACCGTACATGGTAGACCACTAAACATCACATTTGTAGCTCTGCTTAGAAAAAAATAATGTTAGTAATAAAAAAAAAATGCCATAGGTGAGCTGCTAATGGCAATGAAGACCCTCACCCACCTGTGTGAAACTGTGCTTTTGATTGAGTGACGTCACCCTCGTTGTCAGTGCTCAAAGATCCTGTCTGCTCACTATTTTCAAACGGCACATTGTGGTCCAACTACTGAAGCGAACAAAAACCTCATCAACCCACTTGATGGAGAACGTTTGACGATGATGAAAAGGTGTCTTTTGTTGTTTTCTTTCAGATAAACCTTCAGGTACGGGTTCATTCCCCAAACTCATGCACTGAGATGTTTCTCAATTCGCTACGTGTTGAATTACGGTCCTCGAGCCCTGATTCAAAAGTTAGTCACTTTCATTACGCTTTCCTTGACCTGTGTTTGTTAGAACACTTTAGGGTGTTATGGCAAATATGCTCTGGTCAAGTAAAACGAGTCATTTTTATGTTGCATTTGTGAAAACGTTTAGTGAAGTCAAGCACTGCCAGTTAAAATAGTAGGTGTCCATTTTCAGTATACGATGAATTTATGATTCAATGTCACAGTTATGTCCCTGAAATATTGTATTTTTATTTCTAATGGACAGGTATTATGAGCTGTAAAGTATTTTTGTACAAATTTAATACTTTGTTAGCATGATGTTTATCGTCTATGTATAAATTTGGGGATTCCTACAGCTGTAATCCTTTGTATGGCCGACGAACAGAGAAACAATAAAACAACATGCCGAGTGAAGAGATCACAGCGAAATGGTCTCTTGATCTAATGTCACATCTTATGACGCAGGTATGTTGTACAAACAATCCTCTGACACTTCACATTGACATAATACATATTTAAGTGCACATAGGAAACTCATGTTTTCCAATTCGTCCTTTATTACGGCATCTCACTCAAGTTAGAAACATGACGTAGCCTAAACAAAACTAAACTGTGAACAATAAACTCAAATAACATCTAAATATGGAATTATGAATCATTTTCATTTCTATTACTTAGTTTGATTGATTGAGTTAAAATATGTCCTTCAAACAAGAGCCTGTTGCATTAGCAAAATAAAGCGTAAAGAAGGTCAGCATCAATTCTTGCTACACCACTCATTGTTTTCCATTTAACTGCATTTAGAATGATTTGGGAGAAATATTTGTGCATACTGATTTCACCTGGCTGCAAGAGTACATTTTTTGGTAATACATTTGTTTTTTGGGTTGAATAATGTTTATGCTTTTTAAAAAATATGGTGTTGTCAAAAGTTTGCATATACTTTGCAAAACATTAATTATTTTACCAAAATAAGTGGGATCATACAAAATGCATGTTATTTTTTATTTAGTACTGACCTGAATAAGATATTTTACATAAAAGATGTTTACATATAGAAAATAATATTGGAATTTTTGAAAACAACCTCATTCAAAAGTTTACATATGCTTGATTCTACTTTGTTGTTACCTGGATGATCACAACTTCTTTTGTTTTTTTTTTTTTTTTTTCATGAATCCCTTGTTTGTTCTGAACAGTTAAACTGCCCGCTGTTCTTCTGAAAAATCCTTCAAATTATTTGGTTTTCCAGCATCTTTTGTGAATTTGAACCCTTTCCAGCAATGACTGTATGATTTTGAGATCCATCTTTTCACCCTGAGGACAACTGAGGGACTCATATGCAACTATTACAGAAGGTTCAAACACTCACTGATGCTTCAGAAGGAAAAACGATGAATTAAGAGTCGGGGGTGAAAACTTTTGAACAGAATGATGTGTAAATTTTTTTTTTTGCCTAAATATCATTTTTTTCCATTTAGTACTGCTCTTTAGAAGCTACAGACGATACTCACATGTATCCCAGAAGACAAGATAAGTTAAATTCACCCTGACCTTCAAATTCAAAAAGTTTTCACCTCCAGGATTTTAATGCATCATTTTCCTTCTGGAGCATCAGTGAGTGTTTGAACCTTCTGTAATAGTTGCATCCTATTGTCCTCGGTGTGAAAAAGATGGATCTCAAAATCGTACAGTCATTGTTGGAAAGGGTTCAAATAAGTAAAAGATGCGGAAAAAACAGAATTTGATGGACGTGAAGGATTTTTATGAAAAACAGTGGCCAATTTAACTGTTCAAGGACAAGAGATAACACAGCATTAAAAATTTAGTATATGTAAACTTTTAAATGGGGTCATTTTTATAAATTCAACTATTATTTTCTCTTTTGGACTATATGCAGCATCTTTCATGTGCCAATTCAGGTCAGTACTAAAAAAAAACAAAAAAAAAAAACATGCATTTTGTTTAATCCCATTTATTTTGCTAAAACAATTGGCATTTGCAGATACTGCAAACTTTTGAACATAACTGCAATAATATTGATTGCCCTTTCGTTTGTACTGTTTTTAAGATTTTAACTAAATCTAAACTGAAACTCACTGATGCCACTTGGTTTATTTTCAAAGTGAATTTCTGCCTGCATAGGCCTACTATTGATTAGATTCACTTCTTTGAACTGCCTTCAACAAATGTGTATACAATCGAATATTAACCCAGAGTATTAGGAAACAAAGCTACTTTTTCATCTCATTCTCCCTCGAGTGAGTATGGGTTGGCTTTTTTAATGGATCTTAACAGAGCATAGAGGCATCAATTCAAGTCTGGTACATTACTATTTTATGTGAGAAATCACTGAAATTGATTCAGTCCATAAATGTACTATCCAAATAAATTGTGAACAATTTCAGACCTTTAGGCAATCCAGTTGAACTGATTAGATCAATAGTGATTCATTCATTAATCTGACTGATTGAAAACAAAACAGTGTGCTCTCTTACGTTAAATTTGTGATGTAAAAGTAGTAGTGACAGATATGGGTCTCCATTTGTGATCCCACTGGCTTTAGAACTTTTAGCGCCTGCTGAAATTATAATTTGTGTCTGCTACGTTGTATAACTACGTTACAATGACTATTAATGTCTGTTTTAGTTAGTGTAGCATGCAGATAGCTGATTAAGTAGAGTCTGCAGACTTTCTCCATTTCACTACCAGATGCTTTCCATTCAAAAAAGCATTTCCAGCTTTTGTCTGCCTGAGTAAGCAAATGATAAGTGTCTTGGTGATGGAGTGGAATCGATCTTAGAATCTCTTCTCTTAGAAGCTGAGACACAACCATTAAGCTTGAAACTTTTCTACTGCTTTAAATTATAAGCAGCTTACAGCTTGACAAGCTCCAGTTCAAAGTAGCTTTCCTAAAATGACTCTTGTCGTCATGTTTGCTGTCAATAGAGAGAGCGCCATCTGGTGGTTACTGAGGATACAGACTCACAGGCAATTATGATTACCAAGGTTGTTTGTTTTTCCAAAGCTTTTGATGGTTTAGGAATTTAAATCTACTGAGCGGCTGTTTTGTGTAACAAGAATTACTCTTTATAATGAAGATGAATGGTGTATGTCAGAAACTAAATATGATCTAGTTTATACCACACCAGCTGTTACGAAACACCTTAAATAAACAGCAGGCTGCGTTCCTCTGCCTGCAGATGATTTTAAAGACTTTCTTAGGCTTAAAGGAATAGTTCATCCAAAAATTAAAATACTGCTGAAAATGTACTGAACCTTAGGCCTTACAAGATGCAGATGAGTTTGTTTCTTTATCAGAACAGATTTTATAGAAGCATTACATCACTTACTCACCAATGGGTCCTCTGCAGTTAATGGGTGCCGTCAGAATGACATTCGGAACAGCTATAACCCACAAGTAATCCACATGACTCCAGTTCATCAGTTAATATCCCGTGACACAAAATGCTTTGCGTTTGTCATAAACAATTAGGATTTGGCATTTGCGACTGAAAACTACTGCGTGCGACTAAAAAATATTTAGGAGCACCAGTGTGACTGACCCAATCAGCATATTTGTGTTTGTACTGAAGGGAGCTTTAAAGGTTTCTACGTGTTTTTGCAACGTTGAGTAACGTATCAAAGTGTAAATAAGAGATTGATGCAGTGTAGGGAGCTTCGTTGATTATAATTGAACTTTGTATGATCATGATGAACTAAGATGAGTGACAGCTTTTAATGATTTTAAGGGAGTCTGCAAATGAGATATTGATTTAATACAAGTTAAATAAACAAGAAGTTAATATTAAGTGAAATATTATATTGTCTGACTATAACACTATTCCCTGATTTTGCTCTATTTCATTATCAAAAATAGTTTGAAACAAGTCATAACTGCGGTGTTTTGTTTATGAATGAATGTGCGTTTTAAACGAATCTAGTGAGTCGATTCAATTTCCCATTAATAAAGAGAGTCACTTGCTTTATTCCTAAATGAATCAGCCGTTCGAATGAATCGAATGAATGATTCAGTAATTAAATCAGTGACTTGCCACCACCTACAGACAGCTTTAGTTTCATTTTTAAAGTATCTTTTCGGTTATTTAATTCATTTAATATTTCTATATACAAAATTGTATATTTAAAACATTAATCTCAACATGAATTTATGAATTTGATTGCACTCATGCCACCTTTGAGCCTCATAAAACGTGAAAATACACCTACAAGCCACTTTTGAGTTATTCTGTGCCACCTACAAATTAATTTTGTTAATACTGATTTCATTTGATTGGTAACTTATTCTTATTCTACTTGTTCTTATGTTGTTTTAGTTAGAAATTTTAAAAAGTTTATAATATAGTTTATAATATAGTTTATATATATATATATATAATTTTACACAAGATGCACTCTAAAAATTGATATGTTAACTTAACTTAAAAAAAATAATTAAGAGAAACCCCATTGCCCTAAAATTATTAAGTAAAGAGTGATTTTAAAAAAATAAGTTAAGTGAACTTGACAATTCACTTAACTTATTTTTTTTAAATTATTATTAACGTAATAATTTTAAGGCAGTGGGTTTTCTCAATTTTTTAAAGTTAAGTCAACTCATCACTTTTTACAGCGTGACATACTTTTAATAACGTTAGAAAAATGCCATTACAAAGGTAAAAATTCCCCTGTGTATTACTTTAAGGAGTCAAATATCATCTCGTAATGGGAAGGATCATTTTTGATCACATTTTTTTGATTATTGATTAGAAGGTGCTCCTAAAATTCCTGGAAAAATTTGTCTTGTCTGAATCAGGAGAAAAATATACACAGATTAAGCACCATTTACATGGAAAAATAGTTCTAAACAAACATGACGTGGATTTTGATGTGAGAGGACAACAGGGGATGGAATTTGTTCCACTGGTGGAAGCGTTATGGATTACAGACTTGTATTTTTGCCAAAAAAAGGTTTAAAGTTAAAATTCCTTAATTATAGATTTGTTTCTTACAAACACACAGCTTTTTACATCAAAATGTGTTAACTGATGGACCAGAGTCATGCGGTTTACTTGTTGCAATGCTTTTATCAGCTGTTTAGACTCTTATTCTGACGGCACCCATTCACTGCAGAGAATCCGTTGGTGAGTGATATAATGCTAAATGTTTCCAAATCTGTTTGGATGAAGAAACAAACTCATCTACATCTTGGATGGCCTGAGGGTGACTACATTTTCAGCTAATTTTCATTTTGGGTAAACTATTTCTTTAAGATTGCTGGTAATGTAATATTTTTCTATTAGCCTGTAATATCTGATATGGTGTAAAAGGAAAAAACAAGAATTGGAAATAGAAAATAAGCCACTGCTAGGTGGCACATGAAAGAAATGATGTGATGGAAAGCATCCCCTGAATTCGATAAGCCATAAGGTTACTCAGAAACACCTGGGAATGGATACAGGGCATGCAGGAGACAGTGTGCTTCCAAATGAATTATGTGGCACATGTCCCTGAGGCTAGCTCCACATAGACTTTAATGAAATGCTGTGTGGACTCCATAAAGACCTGGCTTCCACCTCAAGCTCCTGGGGGAAAGCACCGGGCAGTGGTGCATTTTGTTAAGCATGCCCAAGAGAGATTGTGAGCAACTTTTGCAGTAGCTCTGGCGCTATTTGAATCCCAAAGGCATGCCATTACATGGCTGAACCAGGCCAACCCAGACCACAAAAAAGAAAGACAATGGTGTTCTCTTTGGAGACGAGGGTGTAATTAAACGTGATAGAAATTACTTTGCGACCACTGCTGGGGTTATGAAATATGTGGGATATTAAAAATAGCAGAATGAAT
This sequence comes from Labeo catla, assembly GCA_012976165.1. Taxonomy (NCBI): domain Eukaryota; kingdom Metazoa; phylum Chordata; class Actinopteri; order Cypriniformes; family Cyprinidae; genus Labeo; species Labeo catla. The sequence continues at coordinate 697,963 of VONZ01000241.1, forward strand.
CGTCGGTGAATGAGCACGTGTTGGTTAAATATGAGGTGGAGCTCTCCAAGGGGTCTTTTACTTACTTGCGTTAGCTGATTAGCACCACAGAGGAAGGAAGCAGGTGCAGGACACCCCTCTGAGAATGGAAAAGAGATGACAGAAGATTCTTCAGCGTATCTGTTGGGAAATTTAAATTAAGGCATTTGGAATGAATTATGCAAAGAAGAATTAAGCTTGTATTTGGATGTGTGCTAATCTCATTCTCCCAAATGACCTGTGATATGATAGTGTATACTATCTGGACTAACAAGTGGGGGACCAATATTGAGTGTCACAGGATGATTGGTAATATGTAGAAAATGGATTGTGATGCAAAATTAGTGATCTAAATGTTGTCGTTTTCATTATCAAATGTCAGGAACTGTATACATGTCACAAGGCCTACATATTAAAAAATAAAAAAATTCTTACCCAAAGTATTATTATCATAATGATATCAGATGATTTTACCATCTATAATTTAGTGTACGTTTTCAAAATTTTATCCAAAATGCTACAGTCAACATTATCTACATTACCAGTCAAAAGTGTTTGAACAGTAGGTTTTTTAATGTTTTTTTTTGTATTTCATTTTTTTATTTGATCCAAAATACAGCAAAAGCAGTAATATTGTGAGATATTTTTACTATTTAAAATAACTGCTTTATATTTAAATATATTTTAAAATGTAATTTATTCCTGTGATCAAAGCTAAATTCAGAATATTAGATTGATTTCTGAAGGATCATGTGACTGGAAAAATGATGTTAAAAATTCAGCTCTGAAATCACAGGAATAAATTACATTTTTAAATATATTCAAATAGAAAATGGTTATTTTAAATAGTAAAAATATTTCAGAACTGTACTGTTTTTGCTGTACTTTGGATCAAATAAATGCAGGCTTAGCGGGCAGAAGAAAGTTCTTTTAAAAACATCAAAAATCTTACTGTTCAAAAACTTTTGAATGGTAGTACATATTAAATTTATTTCTAAAATCTACACTTAAGAAAAATAAATTAACCAAATGACTAAAAATATTTTATTGACAATAACATTAATTGACTATCAGCTATGTTTGGTACAATATGGGTTGCAATATTTTTGTTTTTAATGTATATTTAAATTTGGAGTAAACCAGATCAAAAATATTTTAATATTTTTATTTATTCATATATATATATATATATATATATATATATATTATTTTAAATAACTAGAATGCTGGTTCTCATATATTTTCAGGGTATATTTAATATTGACACAGACTGGAGTCTTGCATAACATCAATTAAAAGCACCAAAATTATCTTTCAGACAGAAAAATGATTAAAAAAAATTATTTCTTGACTGTGCATACAAAAATATGATTCTTAAAATTCTTTTAAAACAATCACTGTACATATACGTCTTATATAAACTGAAACCAAGTCATTTTATTGTACTTTTTGTTGATGTAAAATGTACCCCAATTATACAATGAGCCATATAGTTGACAAAATTGCCAATTTGGTGTATATGGTATTTGTAACACTTTACAGTAATGTGTCATTTGTTTACATTAGTTAATGTATTAACTAACATGAACTGTTACATTATTTCTTAATCTTTGTTAATGTTAGTTAATAAAAATACAGTCGTTCAGTGTTTGTTCACGTTAGTTCACAGGACATTAACTAATTGTTAACAAACAAAACGTGACTTAGTAATAATACATTAGTAAATGTTGAAATTAACATTAAGGTTAATAAATGCTGTGTTGTTCTTTCTTAGTTCATGTTAAGTAATGTAGTTAACCATTGTTAACTAATGAAAATTATTGTTAAGTGTTACAAAAATATTTACATGCGGCTTCAAAGTGGTTCGAAGAATAGTCACGTGTAAAAACAAACAAAAAAACACGGTATTGATAAAACATTACGACGATATAGGCCTACTCTTGATTATATTCATGTATCGTACGGCATTATGGTTATTTTTTTATATTAAGTAGCATACTTTTTCGTGTTTCGATTATTTTGTTAGAAAAACCCTTAACGTTACCTGAGTCGTTCACGAGCCGCAGGTGTTGCTCTTAATCATAATCTTCTCCATCACTGGTAAACGGTAAGACACATTTCGGGCTTCTTTTCAATAAACAGCTAAATATTTTTACTTCGTCTAGTGTTTTTTATACTTTGTTTTCGTATCACGTTATAGTTTTAGCGCTTCAAGTAATTAAGTGCGTGATGAACTGTCTAAACGATTCACACTGAATCGCGAATCATTTCAACCGTTTTACTAAGCAGCTAATGATTCATTGAATAGAACCGATTCGTTAAACAGAACCGACTCAACCAAGCATCAAACGATGCATTATGCTACTTTTAGGGAAGATAAAAGAATAATTTATCTGTGATTACCAAATGAGTTATTCAGCTACAGGCTTTTGATTCGTTTTATATCATTATCTTTAATAATTTAGTGTCACACGAGCATTTCAAACGTTTTATAAGTTTTGTTTAGCAGTCATGTAAAGCAATGACAACTCAAATATAATATTACTGACTGTAAACAGCTGAGTGTATTGGAAGATATCTCACTAAATAGCCATATTACACAGCTTTAAAAATAAACATTAAATGCGGATAGCAAACTAGCATACTATTTTGATCCGCTAGGTGGCAGTAAGCACATATTTGAAGTACGAGAAAACCACAGAAAGACGGAAGAGAGAGTCGTGTGATCTCTTGTATTTATGTGTAAATGATAAGCGTTTGATTCGATCAAACATGAATCAGGAGAAGTATCCGCGGTCATCCATTGAGGATGATTTTAATTATGGCACAAACGTCGCGACGGCGAGCGTCCACATCCGGATGGGTGAGTCGAATTTACGTATTTAAAAGGCTTTGGTGTCTACGTAGTCAGTAATACAGTCCATATCATAAGATGGCCTATAAATGATCGACATGTAAAACAGCTAGAGTGCAACTCTAATTGTATTTCAATCATTTATTTTATGAGGGCCATGTAAAAAAAGAAACATATGGCGCAAATGTTACCTTTTTCCTATGTTGTTGTCGTCAAACCTGCTTATCGAGGTTTAGTGTGAATAGTAAACATCTTGTTTTGGAATGCGAATAAACCCTGTGAATCCAAACCGCAAACTAGTGTGAAATATTATGAAATTTAGTATATGTGTGGTTGAAGAGCTAATGCTCAAATGTTATTTCTCTTTAGACTTCCTTCGCAAGGTGTACACCATCCTGTCATTGCAGATTATCATCACCACTGCTGTATCTGCCGTTTTCATGCTCTGTAACCCCATTAAAAACTTTGTGCATGAAAGGTAAGGGCACACATCGTCCCCTGTAGGTTCACCGCATCATTGTGGTTATAAAATAGCACAAACTGCACTTTAATCTATGTCATGTATTAATGTTATGCACTGCATTCATTTTTTAGTCCCTCTCTGGTGTTGATATCTGCTATCGGGTCCCTTATTCTGCTTCTTGCCTTGGCTGTGTACCGTCACCAGCATCCTGTCAATCTTTATTTGCTGTTTGGGTTTGTGAGTATACAATTCTTTTTTTAATAGACTATTGCATATTAATATTAAAAATTGTTATATAATACCTGTAAATGTTTATGCAGACTCTGCTGGAGTCTCTGTCTGTAGCCACTGCGGGTAAGTCTATTCATTTTCTTAATTTATAGTAGTCCAGTTCCCTTAATATTAATGGGTACTTCCTTGATGGATCGCCTAATACCATATTTTTCTGCTTTCAGTGACATTTTATGAGTACACCATAGTGCTTCAGGCCTTTGTGCTCACGTCTGCTGTGTTCCTGGGTCTCACTGCCTATACTTTCCAGTCTAAAAGAGACTTCAGCAAGCTCGGAGCCAGGTAATTCTCCCTTTCTCGGCCGCTCAAGGCCCGGATGTGTCACATTCATCACCGTAACCAAGTGCAAGAATTATTGTTTTAATCCATTTACTTCTGAATCCGTGCGGATTGATGTTCTTGCGTTGTGACAGAAATTATCTCCGGAGAAACATTCTTCTTTGCAGTCATTAAAATGAAATGTAACAAAAGTAATGGGGCTCCGTGAGTCATAACTCTGTTATATGACGTGATGCACGGTCCACTCGTCGAAACAGAAAGCCGCTGGGAGCAAGAATGAATGTCTTTATGAGGAGAATTGTATATTTTTGGTTTGTTTAATAGACAGCCTGCTGCAATAGTTCTGTTTTTTTTCTTTTTTGTTTTTAATAATGCACATGTTGAAAAATCCTGATTGGTAATCTTTTTCTGTAGTCTGTTTGCTGGCCTGTGGATCTTGATCATTGCAAGCTTTTTGAGGGTGAGTCTAAGGCAAAATTTAACAGCAGTATTTATCTGGGTTTAATACAAGTTCATATATTACATAGATTTAAGTATTAGTTCTGTTGTAAAAAAAACATTTTTAGTTTTTAAACTTTGGTTTTATTATTAATTGACAAATATAAAATATTAAATAATATACACTATATATATATATATATATATATATATATATATATATATATATAATGCTTAATATAGAATTTTTAGTTTATTATTAATTAAAAATAAAATAATTAAATTTTTATATCTATATATAATTTATGCTTTATATATACATTTTAGTTTACATTTACATAGGTTTAAGTATTAGTTCCATTATAAGTAAAAAAAAAAAAAAAAAAAATTATTATTATTAAAGAAATATAAAATAAATTATTAAATAATTGTTGAATAATATGTTATATATATATATATATATATATATATATATATATATAGTAAAAGAAGAGATTTTTTATTTTTTAGTTTTTAAATTTTTTAGTTTAAAAAATGTTAGTTTTTTTTTTATTTTTAAATTTTAGTTTTATTATTAATTAAAAATATAAAATAAATTATAAATATATAATAATATAATTATTAAATAATATAATTTATATATATATTTATATCGCTTAATGTATAACTACAAAATATAAAACATAACTTAAAAATAAATAAATAAATAAAATTTTATATATATATATATGTGTGTGTGTGTATGTGTGTATTTTAACATATAAATATGCATAAATTTATGCTTTATATATAAATTTTAATTTACATTTACATAGATTTAAGTATTAGTTCTGTTGTAAAAAAAAAAAAGAGATTTTTAGTTTTACATTTTTAGTTTTATTATTAATTAGGAAAGATAAAATAAATTATTAAATAATTATTATATACATTTTATATATATATATATAAATGTGTGTGTGTGTGTGTGTGTAAAAAAATATATGCGTAATATATAAATAAATTATAAAATAATTATTAAATCTAATTTATTTTATATATATTGCTTAATATATAACTTTTAATTTTATTAATTAAAAATAAATAAATAAAATGTTTTATATATATATATATATATATATATATATATATTTGCATATATTCTTAGTTTTGTTATTAATTAAATAAGTCGATTAAGCTGAATTTGTATTGAACCTATAACATTCTTTTAAGAATCATGCAGTCAAGTAAGTTTGTTTGCAAGCCGCATTTCATCAGCTGTGCAACTCTCTGTCCTTCAGCTTTTCTTCTACAATGACACAATGGAGTTGGTCTTCGCTGGAGCCGGAGCTCTGCTGTTCTGCGGGTTCATTATTTTCGATACCCACTTGCTGATGCACAAGCTGTCACCGGAGGAGCACGTCCTGGCATCCATCAATCTGTACCTGGACATTGTCAACCTGTTCATCTATATCCTGCGCATCCTCGACTCCATGAAGAAACACTGAATGTTGTGATGCTCTTCTTTACTTTCAGAGGTGAATTTGGGGTGTAATGCTGGGAGTGGTACAAAAATAATATTCTTTAATTTAATAGACTTAATGTATAATTATGTTGTAACTAATTAAATAAAAATGTGATATTCATTGACCCTTCGCAAAGACCTGCCCCTCTTCACTACAGTTGTATTTTTTCATTTTGTAAGAAATTAACATTTTTGTGACTCTAATGTATCGTGACAGATCGCTGTAGCACTTCAGTTAAAGCGGCACGTTTTAAGCACTGCAGATCTCTGCAAAAACATTATGGACCACATCAAACAAAATATTTATTTGAATAAAAGTTTTTAAAAGTGAACTGAATATAAGACATTAATTTCTTTGCATTGTCTGCTATTCTTCTAATTGGGCATTAATTGCAGACTCCTTGGATTGTTTAATTTTTTGTCATTAGTTGAGATGATGCTTCTCAAGACACTCCTATTGTATTGTAATTTCCCTTGTTTCCAAACCAGCTGTGTATTTTTCAGCTTGCAAGGCGGTATTTGTAATTGAATGGCCAAATGTGAATGTTACAAACTTGATTGTAAAATTTGTAACTTGATCTGCTAGTTGTTGCTAATTAGATTGTTGTTTTTAGTTGACTGTAGTGTGACCTGTAATCCATGGTGACTTTTCATATTCATTTAGGTGTTGTAGTGAATCAGTGTTTGTTTTGGAAAAAAACTGCACATGAAGCCTGAGACGTCTTGTTTAATTTGGGTTTGTATATGAGATATTAATTATTAACTTAAAATAGCCTATATTTAAAACCATAAACTATAATAAAACCATAATGCAAACATTCTGAAATGTAGTAAAACAGTTTTATTTGCAGCAGTTGTCACAATATAACATAAAACAAAATAAACTATTTGAAAGTAGCATGCAGTCAGTTTCAAATGCATCAAAAATATTTTGCAATATGTCAGTTTGCTCATTTTAATAAACAAGTACAGAATAATTGTCAAGATAATATTCAGGGATCTCTATGCCTGTATCCAAAGTGCAATATTCCTCATAATAAAATACAAATTCTTATCAGAAACTATAAATATATTGCTGTCACTGATTTTTATTTTTTCAAAATGGTTATATAAGAATTGTGATGTCATATAATTTAATAATGTTCTTTGGTGTAAAAAAAAAAAAAAGAATGAAATAAAACTCTTTTAACCCGTATTTGCTGTTTTCATGTACAACAGTGAGGTCAAGACTGATCGAGAAAATAAGTGACACTGGACCACAAAACCAGTCTTAAGTAGCACGGGTATATTTGTAGCAATAGCTAAAAATACATTGTATGGGTCAAAATGATCGATTTTTCTTTTATGTCAAAAATCATTACGATATAAGTAAAGATCATGTTCCATGAAGACATTTTGTCAATTTTCTACCGTGAATATATATATATAACTTATTTTTGATTAGTAATATGCATTGCTGGACAACTTTAAAGGCAATTTTTCTCAATATTTTGATTTTTTTTGTGTCCTCAGATTCCAGATATTCAAATAGTTGTGTCTGGACTACATATTGTCCTATCCTAACAAACCATACATCAATTATTTATTACAGTTTTACATGATGTATAAATCTAAAAAAATTGACACGTATGACTGGTTTTGTGGTCCGGGTCACATATAACAAAGTGCTGATGCCCTGTCATTGCATGAAAACAGAATAAGAAAGAAAAAAAATTAACTTTTTCCACATGTTCAAAGTGAAAGTACCAGCTTCTGCATACTTTCACTTTGAACATGACATCATATGAGTTTTGCTTCCTGTCTGAGGCAAATGTGTCACTTTGAGCCATTTATTGATCTCTTGGCAGATAAAATCTGAATGTCTCTCACTAGATCCGGTTCACGTCTGAGGTCTTTTCTCAAACCCTCGGGGATTTCCAGCTTGCGGATGTCTTCTTTTCTCACCAAACTCCTGATTAGCCGTATACAGTATTCTTGTAATGAGTACACTGATAAAAACAACACATAAATATGCATGTAAAATCAAACCACAGTGCAAGTCAAATGCATATGAAGCATTTTAAGATGAAGAACCTGGTGCAGTCACATAGACAGGCTGGTACCGCGGGTATCCAGACTCCTCATACTGTACTGGAGTCGGAAAGTAAACTTCATTGAGGTTAGCCAGCAGTTTAGCTCCATCAGATGCTCGGAAGATCCACGGATGAGCTGGAAAATACTTACTTTAATACAAGCCGGTGAGGAAACCGGTTAAGTTTAGTAGCTCTGCGGTACTTACTCAGAAAAGTGTTCATCTGAAGCGATGTCCTCGGTTGTATTTCGCCGTAAGACACCGGCTTCCCCTTAAAGTTTAGCCACCATGCTTCGGCATTCCGGCTGGATCTATTAATAAAAGAGATAAATGTTGGATTATCCGAGTTGAGAGATTTCAGAGGTGCGGGCATTTCCTGTTCAGCCATAACGCTGGAGGGACACAACATAGATGAAGTGCCGCTGTATCACTGATAGGTGGCAGTACTACACACTACTACACTGACTGGAAGTGACTTAACCTGTTTAGACCCCAGTTTAAATAACTTTAATGAGAGAATGTACCGCAGAATTTGTTTAAAAAGTTGTAACCTTTACATCTTATAAGTCTCTTTCATATATAAAGTGAGTTCTTAATCTTCTATAAAATGTAAACAAAAGCAATATTAGCTATCCACCTTATTCTTAAACGCGTAAGTAAGCATATGTGCGAGACTTCCGGTTCATTCGCCGCCGAGAAGAACAACAACGTGCAGTAAACGGTAAAATTGTTTGCACTACAAACCAGTGTGTTCATAATTAAGATAATACATTAAAATAATATGGTAAAACACGACAATTTGCAATATCAAGCAGCAAAATGAGCTGTTTTGTACAAAACAGCAGGACACGGATGAGACCGGAAGCTAGTTCCATTAAATTTACAAATGGCCATGCCGGCTCATACAGCAAAAATAAGGTGAAATGTTTATTATTATTACAATTCACCATAGTTTGTTAATGCATTGTTAATACAATTATTTGAATATCTGAAATCTGAGGGTGCAAAAAAATCTAAATATTGAGAAAATCACCTTTAAAGTTGTCCAAATGAAGTTCCTAACAATGCATATTACTAATCAAAAATTAAGTTTTGATAGATTTACAGTAGGAAATTTACAAAATATTTTCATGGAACATGATCTTTACTTAATTTCCTGATGATTTTTGGCATAAAATAAAAATCAGTAATTTTGACCCATACTATGTATTTTTTGCTATTGCTACAAATATACCCCAGCGACTTAAGACTGGTTTTGTGGTCCAGGGTCACATACATCACCTATTTTTTGGAACGAGACCCATCCATCCTAAGTTAAAAGAGGTAGTTGGCTTTCTCACTTTCTAATATTATTTTACTATTAAGATCATTTATGAAACCGTTGTTGTCATATTGAAATAGTATCTAGATCAACAAACATGTATGAATTATAAAACTATATTTTGTTATTTTAAATGATTATTATTATTACTATACAGTCAAACCAAAATTTATTCAGACACCTTCTCACATTATCACAGTTTATTCGCTATAGTTTAGAAAATGGTCATAAATATGACAAAAACTGTGTCAGAACAAATTCATGTTGCTAATGTCACTGTATATTGTTGAAATATTCACTTATATAAACATGACATCAACAAATTTAACTGATTTATTTACTTTTGTGCTGGAAATGTAAATGTTGAGTGGTTCAATAACTTTTGGCATCAAGACTTCAAATTTTTCTTCATTTTGCTCAATTTTGCTCCATGGTCACATGATTTGCCATCCACATAATACTGGATCCCCCTCACCCGTTCTGTTCAGAAAGACCCAGGGAGAGATAGGATGGAGAAATCATCAACTTAAAATTCCAGGGTGGCTGGTTCTTGAAGGATGGGGGCACTCAAAAATTCTTGCATGATGACAGCGAGGCTTTGATGTCAGTGTTTTTGTCTTTGGAGAAGCAGGGCAGGGCTGTCTTGAGATCCTATTCTCTAGAGACACTGATTCACTTTACAGCTCAGACTATACACACACAGTCATATAGGCTGGGAGTTTAACCTTGATCACTTTTCAAAGTCTTCCTGAAGTGATTTATTTAGTTAAGAATTTCCTTGTGGCACACGTCTGGTAGATGCTTGTTAATGCATTTTCCTACTTCTTTTTTTTTATTCCTGTATAATTTTCCTAGCCTTTATTTATTGCATTTCACCATATTACAAGAAGGTGGCACAGCAGGTTTCTGTCTGATGTTTCTTGGCAGGTTTAGTTTGATGGAGTGGGTGGTTTGGCTTTCTTTCTAAAGGATTCAGAGGTGTTTTCGTTTAGCCTTTTTTGCCTGTTTGCACTGTTTGCTGTTTTATTGTTAACAATAAAAGTCCTGCCACACACATGTTTATAGACAAACCCATTTATACAATATTAAACAACAGATTTATCAATGTTTAAAAGAAATGAAAGAATTTGGGCGTGCGATTGAAAAGAAACAAAGGGTCTGTCTTAGAATTAATGGTTTCCATACATTAGGGTTTTCAATGAAAATCTGGTTGTTTCAGGGAAAATATTGAATTCCAGACCTGGAAAGTCATGCATATACATATATGGGATCAGTAAGATTTTTAATGTTTCTCTTAAAGAAGTCTTTTCTGCTTGTCATGGCTGCATTTATTTGATTAAAAATGCAGAAAAAAAACAGTAATATTATGAAATATTATTGAGATTTAAAATAGCTTTTTTTTACTTTAATGTACTTTAAAATAGAATTTATTTCTGTGAAGCAAAGATGAATTTTCAGCATCATTACTCCAGTCTTCAGTGTCACATGATCATTCAGAAATCATTCTAAAATGCTGATTTATTATTTATTATAAAACATTAAAAAGAACAGCATTTATCTGAAATAGAATCTTTTCTAACAATATACACTACCGTTCAAAATTTGGGGTCAATAATTTCTTTCTTTCTTTAAAAGAAATGAATACTTTTATTCAGTAAAGATTTATATTGTTAGAAAAGATTTCTATTTCGAACAAATGCTGTTCTATTAAACATTTTATTCATCAAAGAATCCTAAAAAAAGGATCACAGGTTCCATAAAAATATTAAGCAGCACAACTGTTTCCAACATTGATAATAAATCAGCATATTAGAATGATTTCTGAATAATCATGTGACACTGAAGACTGGAGTAATGACTGATGAAAATTCAGCTTTGCATCACAGAAATAAATTATATTTTAAAGTACATTAAAATACAAAACTGTTATTTTAAATTGCAATAATATTTCACAATATTACTTATTTCTGCATTTTTGATCAAATAAATGGAACTTTGATGAGCATAAGAGACTTTTTTAAAAACAATAAAAATCTTACTGATCTCAGTTTTTGCACAGATATTTCACAAGTAATTAGAAAGACTAAAATAGAAACATTGATTTATTTTTTTATTATTTTTTTTATTCACATCAAAGTACAAAGAATAAAATAGTGTGTTTGTCATGCATTGTTAAATGCATGAAAAACTCCTAATAATCTTTACAGTGAACAGTATATTTGGATACAATGGATAAAAAAGAAGCAATTTTCACACAGAAATTACTAGTAAATTTCACAAATAATTACAGTAGAAATATATATATAAATATATATATATATATGTATATATATATTTATCCCTGGACCACAAAAAAAAATATATATATACATACATATATATATATAGAGAGAGAGAGAGAGAGAGAAAATGAAGTTCTGAGCAATGCATATTACTAAAAAAATTACGTTTTGATATATTTACGATAGGAAATTTACAAAATATCTTCATGAAACATGATCTTTACTTAATATCCTATTTATTTTTAACATAAAAGAAAAATTATAATTTTTACCAATACACAACATACTGTTGGCAATTGCTACAAATATACCTGTGCTACTTACGACTGGTTTTGTGGTCCATGGTCACACAAATATATATACACATATATATATATATATATATATGTTTATGTATATATAGTTGATTTACTTAACTTATTGTAAAATGCACTTCCAATAATCTTTGATTTATGTACAAGGGAAAAAAAAGTGTGTGCATTTACACATAAATTACGTAAAATAAAATGAGTAAGTCTGTGACTTTGAAAACCTTGAAAGTTCATGGAAATTGATTGTCCAAAAGCCCAGAAACACTGACAGATATTTGTTTTTGGACTTAAATCATAGTTTACTCTTCACTTTAAAGTTTAAATGTTTGATTCCAGGAAGCCCGGGTTCGTAATAAAGCCATTCCTACCCCTTAAATGTCACCTTGTCTAAAAAACCACACATGTGCTTGACAGGACATTGTTAGGCTTCAGTATATTTGCTTAGCTTGAATTCTCTGCGATAGGACATCTGTAACAATGACACTTGCATTGAGAGTCAGCGCCCATCCTCAGTAACCGCGCTGCAGTGTTCTCGATCTCTACCTGTAAGCCTACTGTATTTTCCGGCGGGGTGATTATGTATGGGGGACAGAGCAGATCTAAAGCTCTTGGCTCAGACAACCCATTCTCCTGCTCACCCTTTGATGTCCTGCTTTCATTGCTTCTCTTTGGCCGGGACAATGACGAGAACCTTTCGCCACAGTGGGCATAATGCGCTCGTTGCTTTTGTTGGTTCTGTCTTTCTCCTCCACACCACAGGGGAATTTTCCTGACTGGCACAACAGATTTATACTATCTCATAATACTGACTGTTTCTGCTTCTCCTGCCAGGGCCTTCACGACGTCTTCATAACGTTACGGTTGAACCACTGATGTCACATGGACTATTTTAACGATGTCCTTACTACCTTTTTGGGCCTTGCAAAGCTCTTGGATTTCATCAGAAATATCCTAATTTGTGTTCTGAAGATGAACAAAGGTCTTACAGGTTTGGAACGACATGAGGGTGAGTAATTAATGACAGAATCATCCCTTTAATTTTTGTGGCAGCTAACATTGTGCCTGTCAGTTGAGCTTCTGAACTTATGTCTAGCATATTTCTGGCTCACATATATTCTTTCTCGCTCTTCATTCCTTCCTACGTGATCAGAAGGTGAATCTTCCAGTGTTATGATTCTCAGAAGGCCCATTATGTAGGCTGTAATGGAGAGAACATTTCAATTGATTCTCAACAGACCGAATCTTTCTGATGTGCCCGCTCTATCGCCCAAAGGCAGATATAAATGGAACATACCTGTTCGTACCCAGACTGCACCTGCTTAACGCAAGTTGCCAGATGTCTGGAAAATTCACGGGCACGAAATGACTCCGTTTCTGTGGTTACCGCCATTTCATTTGCCTGCTACATTTTTGGCATTCCAAATAGTGTTTTTGTTATTGTTGTATTTCCTCCATGAAAGGTGACCTGACAGGGCAAATTCACGTGGCTCCCATGGGCACCGGAGGGCAATCATGGTGGGCCGAGCTGCTATGTGATGTGGAACAGTACAAATAATCACCCGACCAGCTGTTTATTTTCACCTGTCCTCTCTGGCCACCACACCAGCTTCCTCTTGTCCGCGGCGGGAAGCACGGCTGATCGATCGGCGCCCCCTGTAGAGGTTAATTGGCGTGATGTGTAAATGATCCTCCTAGCCTGCATATGTGTGTACGATTGCATGCACATTGCTATCATTCTTCTTGAATTTATAGACAAGCCTCAGAATCCTCCATTTCTCTGAACCTTTTTAACCTTGAAAACCAAAGATTGCTTTTTGAGAGGATGAATGCATTTCCAGGTGGCTGTTGCACAAGGCTTTATGTTTTTGGTAAGTCGACATCAACATTCCAGTCGCGTGACGTGACTTTTACCAAACCAACATCTGACAATTCATCTCATGATGGTGGAGATGGTAAACATCTGCACCCGTTCTATCAACTCAAATATGAGAATGCCTGGAATTTTTTCAGAGAGCATCACTCATTTTGCTCAGGAGAGCAACAAGCAACTTATTCGCCTGCCAGCGCACACGGAGCGAGACCCACCACAGTGTAGTCGCCCCGCAGTTGTACAGAAGCCGCAAGACTTGGCCGTAAAACGTGGCCCACTTTATTTTTACAATCCTTCCTTATAGCCTCAGAAAACCTGTGGAACAAATGATGCAATAACTGTTAACTAATTGGAAGAAACATTAAGTCATGCGCTACTGTTCAAAGGTGTGATGTCAGTAAGATTTTTTAAGGGATAGTTCAGCCAAAAATGAAAATTCTGTCATTAATTACTCACCCTCATGTCGTTCCAAACTCGTGAGACCTTCGTTCATCTTCGGAGCACAAATTAAGATATTTTTGATGAAATCCGAGAGGTTTCTGACCCTGCATAGACAGCAATGCAACTGACACGTTCCATGGCCCAGAAAGGTAGTAAGGACATTGTTAAAATAGTCTATGTGACATCAGTGGTTCAACCGTAATTTTATGAAGCTACAAGAGTACTTTTTGTGTGCAAAGAAGACTAAAACAGCAACTTTATTCAACAATTTCTTCTGTTCCGTGTCAGTCTTGGACACGCGTTCACCATAGTTCCACGATGAATGCGTTTGGTGCTTTTAACACTTTTAATCAGCAAAGACACATTAAATAGACCAAATATATCAAAAATTAACTATAAAATACAATAATAGGAACTTATCTAAACAAAATAAAATATTGAGCTATATATAAGCTTATTACATATAGTTGAGGTCAAAAGTTTACATACACCTTGCAGAATCTGCAAAATGTTCATTATTTTACCAAAATAAGTGTGATCATACAAAATGCATACTTTTATTTTTAGTACTGGCCTGAATAAGATATTTCACATAAAAGATATTTACATATAGTCCACAAGAGAAAATAATAGTTTTTTTTTTTTTTTTATAAATGACATAAACTGTGATTTTTAATACTGTGTTGTTACCTGAATGATTCACAGCTGTTTTGTGTGTGTGTGTGTGTGTGTTTGTTTAGTGATAGTTGTTCATGAGTCCCTTGTTTGTCTTAAACAGTTAAACTGCCTGCTGTTCTTCAGAAAAATCCTTGTATTTGAACCCTTTCCAACAATGACTGTATAATTTTGAGATCCATCTTTTTACACTGAGGACAACTGAGGGACTCATGTGCAACTATTATAGAAGGTTCAAACACTCACTGATGCTCCAGAAGGACAAACAATGCATTAAGAGTGGGGGGTGAAAACGTTTGAACAGAATGAATAAGTCTTTTTTTTTCTTCATTTAGTACGGCCCTTCAGAAGCTACAGAAGATACATGTTTACCAGAAGACAAAAAAGTTACATTTACCCTTATCTTCAAATTCCAAAAGTTTTCACCCCTGGCTCTTAATGCATTGTGTTTCCTTCTGAAGCATCAGTGAGTGTTTGAACCTTCTGTAATAGTTACATATGAGTCCCTCAGTTGTCCTCAGTGTGAAAAGAAGGATCTCAAAAGCATACAGTCATTGTTGGAAAGGGTTCAAATATACAAAAATGCTGAAAAACCAAAAAGTTTATGGGACTTGAAGGATTTTTTCTGAAGAACAGCAGGCAGTTTAACTGTTCAGGACAAACAAGGGACTCATGAACAACTATCACTAAACAAAAAAACACAGCTGTGGATCATTCAGGTAACAGCACAGTATTAAGAATCAAGTGTATGTAAACTTATTCAGGTCAGTACTACAAAAATAACGCATTTTATTTGATCCCTCTTATTTTGGTAAAATAATTAACATTTTGCAGATTCTGCAAGGTGTATGTAAACTTTTCACCTCAACTGTATAAGCACTTGAGCACCAAATCAGCATATTAGAATAATTTCTGACTCAAACTCAATCATGTGACACTGAAGACTGGAGTAATTCAGCTTTGTCATCACAGAAAAAAACTACAATTTTTCAATATTTTTAAATTGTAATAACACTTCACAATATTAGCGTTTTTATTGTTTTTGATCAAATAAATGCAGCATTGGTGAGCATAAGAAACTAATTTCAGCATTAAAAAATGTTACCAACCCCAAACTTTTGAACCTATATAAAACTTACTCTCTGAGCTTTAGCTCTTTCTTCTAGTAAGTAGTGACTGTCTGGAGTTTGCTTTCATATTTTTAAGGAAGCTTTTAAGGAAAAAAAAGTGAAATGTGTGATTATTGCCTCATGCTATTTTATTTTCAAGCTTCAAAAACATTTTAAAAACATCATTATGTTATCATAAAAGTTCTCCATATGACGTATGTGCAATATTTCATCTCTTCTACAGCAATTAGATGGTTTTGGGTGAGGAACAGGCCAAAATTTAAGATGTTACGCACTGATAATCACCTTCAGTGAAATGTTAACTCAACAGCCATTGAGTGAGTTGAACAGAACAACCAAATCCATCCAAACTGGAGCCAATTCAAATGAATGAATTTGTTCTTATGAACATGTCAAGGAGAGCTAAAACAGACGAGTCAAATGGACCATTTTTAAGCTTTTATGTGACCTTTTTGAGCTCGACAGACTTAGTCTGAGGTACTTCGTGTTCCACAGAAGAAACAGGATTAGAAAAACACGACAGAACTGACCAAAAATGAACACTTCATCTTCACAGGCTCCATGAAAACGTTTTAATTGTGTACTGAAGTCACATGAAAAATGAAGACATTTTTGGCTTTATGACATCACAAGCAGCTTACGTGCATGTGTTATACATACGTATTAAAACTTTAAGCATAAGCTTAAAGACTGTCTACCCATATCTAAATATATATATGTATATATTTCAATTTTACATAACATGAATAGGATACATATACAAGAAGCTACTACATAAATGTGATTTGCATGAAAAAGAATGTTAGTGATGATAACGACAACAATATGTTTACTAAATCAGACGAACCACAAGCAACAAGCCAAACACAGCATTCCCAAGAAAAGCCGGATCCGCACCCGGAAGTTTCTGGGATCGTAACGTACACTTCTCCCAGTGATTCGGCGCCACATCTGAAGCTAAACCGCGCAAACATCACAGCCGCTCACCACAAGCATGTGACTCACTCCCCTCTCGGTTGACACAGGACAGAAGCTCGTTGAAGGGTGACTGTGGGAGATATTATATCAAAGGCGCTAGTGTGGTAAAATAAGACACTGTGACTGTACTACAAAAACAAGTCTCGCTCTGAGAAAGCAGCAGTCCAGCTCGGGAGTGTCCCGATGAGGATCGGAAGAGGAGGATAAAAGCTTTGTTCCGGAGAAGGCGATGTTGAAACGGTGGGGCCGTTGGCCTAAAATTTGGAGGTTTTAAACCACATAGTTGGTTTCAGAGGGCTGACTGGATTCAGGCACTTCCTTCGTGTCCTTTGCTGTCACAGGCTGTGACTTGAGTTTGGAACCAGAGACCCGCTGGCTGCTGGAGACTCCTCCACGAAATCCTGGGGGAAGAGAGCAGTTAGATGTGTGCAAGAAAATTGGCTGCTGAAAATGGAAATGGCATTTTTGGTTTTTAGCCAGAGGAGAAAACCTGCTGAAAATACATGGCGCGCTCCACAGAGTGATGCTCCGCTCAGTATTCGGCTCTAGGAATTATTTTAGGAATTTTTATTATTTTTTAAAATTTAGTATCATTAAAAATATTGAGTTGAATTGTCAAGTCTTACAAAACTATTTAATATTAAAATAAATAATTATTAAAAGGCATATTGGTTTAACTTTTTGGCCAAGTGCATCCATAATTTTTGGTTTCGGCCCAGAATTTTCATTTTTTCAAAAACTAAGTATGGTAAATTAGATTTTAAGAAAACCTGTAGTTTATTTTGTTTAACCAGTAGTTTAATGTCGCTATAAATTAAATGCATAAGAGTAAGTTACAAAAACATACTGTGGCAGTATATGTATATAAAATAATGAAATATTTAATACAGACAATGACTTATGCATGATTCACCAAGATAACTATAATTTTATTTTTTAAATATATATTTTTTATTTTATTTTCAATTAAGTATTTTTTTTATTCATTTGTTATTATTTTTTTTAATATATATATATTAGTTAGCTTTGGGGTCATGAGAATGTGTTTTAGTTTAGTTTTTCCCAGAAATCATTCTAAAATTTTCTTCTTTACAAGTAATCTTTTTATTTTATTTTATTTTATTTTAACAAAGCTGTTTTCATTTAGTTTTTTCCAGAAAACATTTGAATATTTTCCCAGCCTTTCCACGTAATCTTTTTATTTTATTTTATTTTATTTTATTTTAACAAAGCTGTTTTCCATTACTTCAATTTGTTTTCAATCGCATAGCACTCCAAGCTACTACCGTGAATATCATTTGTCCTGGTACTATTATGGTAATATGTCTCAATATCCATGGCAATACCGTGGCATTAGAGCAGATTTCTTGCTCTAATCCGTTTCCAGGTGGCAACTAGTATCTTGGCCTTGGAAAAAAGGATGTTGTCTTACTCTTATTGCAGTGACGTCCATGCCAGCCGTCCCTGCACTGGCACCTGTTGGGCTCCACACAGGTCCCGTGTGCTCCACAGCTGGGCTCGCAGACAGCTGCACACACATATACACATACACATTCAGCCATACACAGAGACGCAGTGTTTAGTCTTAGAAACATATCCTGTGCTGCTCAGCAAGCCTGCACGAGTGGAAATTTAAAGGTGCAATCAAGTACCGACGGTTCATTTTTCAGTGTATTTATTGTGCGCATGGAGCGATGCTGCGGTGGAACATGTGCTTTTGATCAAACATGTCCACAGTTCTTCTGCCAGGCTGAGATAATCTTACCTTTGGAGCACAAATCGCCATGGTAGCCTTTGCTGCACTTGCATTTGTTCCTCCCCGTGCATTTGCCTCCATTTCTGCACGGCTGTCGACATTTACCTGCGGACGACAAATGTAAAATGCATAACACATGCATCTATTCATTCATTCATTCATTCATTCATTCATTCATTCATTTATTTATTTATTTATTTATTTCTTCCTTCCTTCCTTCCTTCCATTGGGGTTTTACATCAACTTTATTTCAGAATTTTTAAAATTATATTTATGTGTGTAAAATATTACATTTGAATTTATATTGTTAAGCACACAAGCTAAATTATTTATTTATTTATGTTTTTTGAGAATTTTACTTTATTATTTTTATGCAAGTTTTAATGCAATTTTGCATTCATAACTGAATATAAGGCAAAAATATTAAACATTGTGTATTAATATTGTATTAATATTTAAATAAATGTACAATGTACATTTTGCAGTGCACTTGAAAGTTTATTTATTTATTTATTTATTTATTTATTTATGTTTGCCATTGGGGTTTTACACAGTATTAACTTTATTTTATTATTTTTAAAATATAATAAAACTATATAATTTATCATATCAAAATTATGCAAATTTCTTATATAAATTTGAATGTATATTTTTAAGCACAAAATAATTATATATTATAAGATCTCAGAATCAAGCTTATTTATTATTTTTTAATGCAAGTTTTTATTAATTTTGCTTATCAAGCTACAGTAACTTCTTGCTTTAGGGATGGTTAGATATTTTTTACTGATTATATGCAATAAAATAATATTATTTATTTCATTACGGTTTTATACAGTATCAAATTTGACTTAATTATATATAAAATCGAATAAAATTATATTTATTTATGTTAAATAATAATTTGTATTTTTAAGAACACAAAAATTACATTATTTATTGGGGTTTTCAGAATCAAGCTCATTTTATTTTATTATTTTTATGCAATTTTTAATGCAATTTTGCTTCTCATGCTACAGTATGATCTTGCTTTACTGAAGACAAAGACAAAAATATTAAATATTTGTAATATTATATTGCATGTTAAATTTATATAATTACATTTATAGAAAATATACAATGTACATTTTGCAGTCCACGCAAATGTTTATTTATTTATTTATTTATTGTGCTAATCTAATAAAATTATATTTATGTAAAACATTACATTTAAATTTACATTTTTATTCACACAAAATGTATTTATTGTGGTTTTCAGAATCAAGCTTGTTTTACTTCATTATTTTTTTAACGCAATTTTGCTTGTCAAGCTACAGTAACTGATCTTGCTTTCAGGTTGTTTCAATATTTTTACTGACAAAATATTAAATATTACATATCATGCTATATTTACATAAATATATATATAGAAAATATACAATGTACATTTTGCAGTGCACACGGAAGTTATTTATTTATTCCATTGGGGTTTTACACAGTTTCAACTTTATTTTATTAATAAATCTAATTTATTTATTGAAATATTAAGTATGAATGAATATTTTTAAGCACACAATGTTTTTATTTATTAGGGTTTTCAGAATCAAGCTTATTTATTTTATTATTTTTAATGCAATTTTTAAAGCAGTTTTGCTTGTCAAACTACAGTAACTGATCTTGCTTTAGGGATGTTTAGATATTTTTACTGAATATAAAACAAAAAATATTACATTGTATTGCATATATATATATATATATATATTATTTTTTTTTTTTTTTAATTAATTAATTTATTTTTTTGCAGTGTAAACACACATGGGCAGATGATGTACAGAAAAGCATAGTAAACTAAATTAAACACAAAAAAAGGAAATTCAATGCTTTTAAAAACAAAAGCAGGGGCACACAGGCGGACAGACCCTTTCCAAACACTCTGGGATCCTCTTACACCTGCATATTTGATCAAGATCAGCTACATTTCAGCGGCGTCTTTGTTCCTTGACAAATCAGTGAAATCCATACCAATGAAACCAGACAAAGACGGGGGACGTCTTTACATAACATGACCTCAACGGGACTCCGGGCGTTTATGTCACAGCCCGTTTTGACTGGGAACACAATACTGTAGCGGATCAGACGGCAACAACTGGCCTAATGCTATTAAAATGTTACAGAGATGTTACTTCAATATTTTCTCTTCCCTCCCTTTTAGACCAAACGCCTCTGAACACTGCAACACTTCCTGCCTTTGAACAGGAAAGGATGAAATTCGGGGTCAAAGAGGAGTTGTTTAAACATCAACGAAACAGACTACAGACCTTTGAAGCGAAGGAAGTATGTATATATAATTGTTATCACCCTCAAAGGAAACCTCAATGTCCTAAATAGCATTTATCTCAAAACGTGAACTTAATTTTAGTAAGGAAGTAAAACGCTTTCAGTGCATGGCCAAAGATAAAACGCCACACTGCTTGAGTGCATGTGAGCTCATGAGGTTGTTATTAGCGATTAGGGTGACAACACAACTGCATTACATCCTGTGTTTGCCCATGTAGGTGCCGGCCCATTTAACACTAATGTGAGAACACACTTCACTTAGGAAGTTTACTTGGAGAACTGCTCTGAGGGCAATTTGTGGAAGTGAGCCTATTACTGCCAAAGAACAACAACGCGGCTTTCCCTTTGAAAGATGATGATAATAGTGTAACAGCCTGTTAATATTCTACGTTAGAAGTTAATAGAGCTGTTTAGTGAAGTTGGCATTTTTGAGTCATAGGTCATAGGTTTAGGAATTTCTAATAGGTTTTTTAATGGTAGTTTTTGAGTTATGAGTGAAATAAAAGCTGTTGTTTTTGATTTTATCATGCAATTTATTTCTATGATGCAAAGCTGAATTTTCAGGATCATTACTCCAGTCTTCAGTGATCCTTCAGAAACCATTCTTATATGCTGATTTGGTGCTCAGAAATGCATTTCTTATGGTCTTAAATGTTAAAAACAGCTTAATAAGATCTGTTGTTATAGTATAAATGTCTTTACTGTCACTTTTGATCACTTCAATGCATTCTTGCTGAAAAACCTGAAAAAAATGTCTTAAATAAAATAAGATTTAAAAAATGAGATGAAATAAAAAATAAAATAATAAAAAATTAAATAAATAAATACTATTTATTTTATTTAACCAATTAATGGTTTTATTCAGCAAGAATGCGTTATAGTTATCAAAAAAATATATTTTATTTGATCTCATTAAGAAATTAATGGTTTTATTCAGCAAGAATGCATTAAAGTGATCAGGAAAGACAATAGTATATATAACAATAATATAACAATAAATTTTCATTTAAAAAATAAGTTATTCTCAACTTCCTTTTTAATATTAAAATAAAAATAAAAAATATATACTATTTTATTTTATTTTATTTTATTTGAGAAATTAATAGTTTAATTCAGCAAGCGTGCATTAAAGTGATTAAAAAAATTGTTTATTTTATTTTCTTTAAGAAATTAATGGTTTTATTCAGAAAGAATGCATTACAGTGATCCAAAATATGTTTTATTTTATTTAAGAAATTACTGGTTATTTATTATTTTATTTTATTTTAGACATTAATGGGGGGTTTTTTTCAGCAAGAATTTATTAAAGTGACCAAAAGTGACAATAAAAACATTTATAATATAACAATAGATTTTCATTTAAAAAATAAGTTCTTCTCAAATTCCTTTTTATTATTACAATAAAATGAAATGCGTATAATACAATAGCGTAAAGTAGATAAATAAATACAATAAAGTAAAAAATAAAAGAAAAAAAGAAGGAAATATACTATTTTATTTTATTTAAGAAATTAATGGTTTCATTCAGTAAGAATGCATTAAAGTAATCAAAAATATATTTTATTTTTATTATGTTTAAGAAATATAAAAGAAAGAAAGAAATATATATATATATATATATATATATATATAATAAAATACTATTTTATTTTATTTAAGAAATTAATGGTTTTCAACAATAATGCATTAAAGTGCTCAAAAAATATTATTCTATTTTATTTTATTTTATTTAAGAAATTAATGGAATTTGATTCATAAGAATGTACAATTGAATCAAAAATATATATTTTATTTTATTTTTATTTAAAAAAATTAATGGTTTTATTCAGCAAGAATGCATTAAAGTGATGAAAAGTGACAGTGATGCAATATAACAATAGATTTCATTTCAAAAAGTAAGTTCTTTCTCTCAACTTCCATAAAATAAAATAAAATAAAATAAAATAAAACAGTACTGGACCCCAAACTTTGGTACTTGGTACTTTTTGAACATTATTTTATAAAGACATTATTTCATAGCAGCTTTAAAGTTCAACAACTTTCCCTAAAACCCATTTTTCATTGCAAATTGGTTTGATCCACTTTATATCACTTTTCATTTGTTCTGTTATTGTTAATCTGACTATAGCGTTTGTTCCTTTCACAGCTAATGAAGATGCATATAGCCGTAAACTCACTGAGCTCATACAGCGTTCTCTAAAGTCGACGGCACATGCATTTGCCAGGATGGAACACGCCCTCCATTCAAACAGGTGGTGCAGTTAGCTGTTAATGTAGAAAAAAACAACTAAAGTCAATGAACACGACACAAACTACAAGAGAAATGACGTACAAACAATTTGTGTTTTTATTTATTTCATGTAACATTTCATGGCTTTTGACCTTTGTCTACATCATTTAGAACAGCTGTAAAAAAGAATTTCCCAGACTATTTCCTGGTTAATCAGTCATATTAAAACCATTTATTAATATGTATTTAAAGCCCTATGTGTACTTTTGTGTATTATATGCATTTTTACAGCATGTTTTAGTCAAGTTCAGTTTCCACAATAACAGCAATAATGGATATTGGGCAAGTAAATCCTGATGCAAACTAACCTCTCACAGCTGATCCAAAGTAGTCTGAGGACATATAAGTACACAAATACCAGGACTCATACACAGACCAATCGCCTGTGAGGCAGAATTTGGGGAAACATTAGGGCTAAAAAAAAAAAAAAAGGAAAAAAATGTTAGTTGGTGCCATAATATACCTAATTTGTAGCAGCTCATCCCATACATGATTTAAACTGTCTTTAATGCAAAATAAAAATGAATCTCTTCCAGGGCAAAATATATTATAGTTAAGTGTTAGCCGGTTAAAACTACACTTATTCAACTTCACAGCCATTGTTGTTGAAGAATGGAAGGATAATTTGGGCTGCAGGTTTCTTTGATACCGCCGGCACAAATCTTTGTGGTTTTGGCAACAACGCAGGCAAAGTCAAATCAGCCAAGAGCTGTATTGATGTAAAAGCAGGTTTCAACACAGCCACAATGAGGATATTGAAAAACATTTTCAGCTGCCTAATGGAAGCCTTTTGTAAACCAGCCTTTAAAGTTGTAACAGATGAACACATGTTTGTGCCTCCCAACCCGTTGGTAATTCATATTTTTTCAGACAAGAAACCTTCTAGAATACACACACATGCTACCCATTCTTTCATCTAAACTAGAACTGCATGGCTTAACCATGCTTTGTAATTTGCACAAGGCATTTTTGGGAAGTGATGCCCTGAGGTATGAGTATATAATCATCATCATAATAAACTATATGCACTCGCTTGTTTCAAAGGAGGTTCGCTCTTCGAGAAAAGAGTTTTGTAGAATACACTTCATTTTTATGAACCTATCTGAGAATTATGACAATGTTCTATCTCATTCTATTGGTAAAACTCAACATTTAAATTATATAAACATTATATTTAATTTATTTATTCATCCAAAAATTACCCCACGCATTAACTCACCCCTCAAGCCATCCCAAAGTATATGACTTTCTCTTTCAGGACAAATAAAATCTGGAGTTATATTAAAAATTTCCTGGCTCTTCCAAGTTTTATTTATAGGGGACAGCAGTATTCATTCATCAAAAGTGCTCCACCGCGGCTCCAGGGTTATTAGTCTTCTGAAGTGATACATGATTGCGCTTGTGTGAGAAAATATTCTGACTGAAACCTTTATAAACCGTAATATCTAGCTTTCCTGCTAACTGTTGTACACACGCTTATGAGAGAGTGGCGCTCCAGTGTATGACGTAGGGATGTGGTGTACCGCAGTTCTCGCAAGAACCAAAGTTTTTTACAGCAAAGGAAAATCAGCCTCCCCCTTGGCTCATATCAAAACTGTTAGTACACTTCCAGAACAAAATTATAGATAATAGCCCTCACTCGTCAAAGTTCATGTCTGTCTCTTCTTCAGTCGAGCAAGAAATGATGTTTTTGAGGAAAACATTTAGATTTCTCTCCATGAACAGCTTAGCAGTTTCAACGATCTCTAGGATGAGAAAGAAGGGTCTACCTAGTGAAACGATTGGTTTTCTAACATATTGATAATTTATATACATTTTACTGATGCTCGTTCTGTCTAGCTCATGGAACTCTGTATTCGGGTTCAAGAGGTTAGGGTATGCTGAAAAACTTCTGCTCTTTCTCCCTCCAACTTCAAAATCATCCCACATCAGCTGCAGAAGCTGCTTACAAAGTGAATGCGTAAAGAACAACAAACACTGTTTGCAAAAGAAAGGTAAAACAGCCATGTAGGATGATTTTGAAGTTGGAGTGGAGAAACTGACCCGATTGGTTAATAAGAGGTTCACTTAGAGCTAGACAAGACGAAATTTGAGGTTAAAAAGTATTTAAATTGTAATTTTTTCAGAAATGACAGACCATTTTGCTAGATAGATCCTCTTCGGTTGGGATCATTTAGAGCTCCTTTTGCCGCATTTAAACTGCATTTTGGATGCCAAACCACAGGCACCATAGAAGTCCACTATATGAAAGCAAATCCCAAAATGTTTTCCCCAAAACATAATTTCATTGACTGAAGAAAGACTTTTAACATCTTGACAAGGGGTGAGTAATTATCTGTAAATTTTGTTCTGGAAGTGGAACTTTCATTTAACAAAAGCTAGAGATTATGGCTTATAAAGTCTAGTTATAGAGCCACTGCCATTCACTTCAGAAGCCTTCATTAGTATCAGAGAGCTAATGGAGTAATTCTTTGATGATGGATGGATGACTTTTATTGGACAAAAATCTCAACACCCATTCACTGCATTTAACGAAAAGAAGAAAGTCATACACACCTAGTATACTGAGGTTGTAAATCATGGGGTAATTTCATGTCGATGTTTAACTTTTATTTCTAATATCTAACTTTGTACATCAGTAACTGGCCATGTGTCTTCTAACATGGTTACTCTTCACAGTGAATACCAGAACCTATCCTGACATTCTGTGACCTGCCGCCTCCATTGTAGAAGTTCACTAAGTAGAACCACCAGGTGAATTTTGTTTCCAAAAAGGGAGACATTAACAGGAGACATCTTTTTTAATCTTAACCAAACGTCATAACTTACTCCCATGCCACTTCCAAGGACATCAAATGCAGAAAGCCAAACCAGTGAATTCAATAACAGTACTTCCTCTAAAGAACTGACACCTGCTATTACAGAAGAAAAGGCTTTGAGGTGAAACCACACTGCTAACAACTTTGCTGCCCATGGTCTCTGTAAATGCTTGTAGATATGTTTCTTTTAAAAGACGTATAGTTTAGTGTACTTCACATTCTGTCATCATTTACTCAGCCTCTATGTCTTTAAAACTCCATATGACTTTTGTTTTCTGTGAGAAACAAAATGAGAGGTTCAGTAGTCCAAGCTGCTCCTTTTCAGTGGAAACTTTTGTAATTCTAATAATCTGTTCTTCGCTATAAAGCTCCAAAAAATGCTCCTCGGAAAGGACTGTTATATATGGACCACTTTATTGCTCTTAGTCCCATTCTGCTCTCATCATATGTTAAACATCTCCTTTATGGTCAGTTTAAAATTATATTAAGGTGTGTACACTCTAAAATAAAGCCTTTTGCAGTGGATGCTATAGAAGGTTCTACTTTTGGTTCCCCAAACTTATATTTCAGTGAACAAAGTTCTAAAGAACTTCTAAAACATTTTAAAGATCTAAAGAACCTTTTTTCCAATTATAAAGAACCTTTTCTGCATTTAAAGATTCCATGGATGTCCTAAGGTTCTTCATGAACCATGCAAGTACAATGTCAGAATGTGAATTATTGGTTAAATCCCAATGCAGTTTTGTTTGAAATTGTTGTTGTGTTTTAAAATGAGAGAGAGATCCCCAAAGAGGATAAACTGAAATGTGTTGTTATATTAAATTTACGCTAATCGCCATTTTGTCCCTGTGGTGAATTCAAGCAGCCAAACTTAAAAACAAGTTGTGAGTACTTTGAATATTAAGGCACCTCAGCTGTCACTAGGGAAACACTGCTTCCTCCCATGGGTGCTTCAGACAGATGGACCCATTTGATCTGTGAAGTCTACACGCCGAATGGGAGGGGTGGGAGAAGGCGGGGAATGCACCACCGTGGAGGTTAGTGTGTGAGAGAAGGAGGGGGGATCAGAGAAAAAACATGTACACCATTCTCCCAAAGTACAGCTGGTGGATTCACATGACCCTCATGAGCTAGCTTATGACAGGGTGAGGTTGAGACCTGCACCATGATCTCTCCTTCTCCTTACCAACTACTCTTAAACTAAATAGACAAAGATTCTCATTTGTGGTTCCTAAGCACTCTTAAAATAAAGGTCTTTGCCAGCATCATGGGTCCATAAGAACCCTAGAAATATCCATGGAACCTTTAATGTAGGAAAAGTTTCTTTATAGTGAAAAGGCCCTAGATTTGTAGACGTCTCCTTCAAACTGGTTCATTTCTGTTCACTGAAAGGTTATTTGGGGAACCAAAAATCTCTCATGTTCTAAGGCATCACTGCAAAATCACCCTTTAGAACCTTTTATTTTGAAAGAGTATGAGAAAGAAAATCATATGGCAAGATCTCTTTAATATCTTAATTTTTTCTTTTAGTTATTCTAGCAAAAGCTCCTCTAGTCTTTTATGGTTTTTTCACTGCCTGAGTTTGTGGTCAGTAAGATTTTTAAATGTTTTGAAAAAATCTCAAAAATACAGTAAAACAGCAATACCGTGAACATTAATAACATTTTGTTATTTTAATTATTTTTTTACACATAATTTATTAATGATTTAAAAGCTGAATTTTCAGCAGTCATACCTTTAGTTTTAGGTGTCACATGATCCATTATCATTCTAACATTGGATTTCTCAAGAAACATTTCTTATTATTCTTCTTATTATTATCATCAGTGTTGAAAATGGTTGTGCTACCATATTTTTGTGGAAACTGCATTTTATACAAAAGTTAGAAATTATTTGTAACATTATACTTACTGTCACTCTACTATAAGTTGTGCATCCCCTGCTGCATAACATTAATTTTCTTTATGGAAAAACTTTAACAGAATCCTAAAACATGAAAAGTGAAATTTGATCTCACAATAATGTACATAAAGATAAACCATACTTCAACTTATTAAACGTTAAGTATTCTGCACAACATCCCATTTGTAGTCTATTTAAATTTTACAGAAGAAAACTGAGATAATGTGGAGTTTGTCAGTTTAAAACGTCTCTTGGAGCATATACATGATAAACGTTTAATGAGACCAACTTGTAAGACAAAATGATTCTGTGTCACTGTTCTTAGAGGCTAATTTGAACCCACTAGTAAAAGGAAAGATGTGGGTTCAAATGTACTAGAAGTGGTAATCTAAATACATTTTAAATACACAGTATGTTAAAAGTACATTTAGTTTGAGATTCAAGGAGCCCAAAATACAGTTGAGGTCAAAGTTTATTACACCTTGCAGAACTGCAAATGTTAGTTGTCTAGTCCTTTTTTCATGATCAGATGATTTGACTATCTTTTCACACTGAGGACAATTTAGGGACTACATGCAGACATAAAGAGTTAATGGAAATATTGATGTTCCAGGCTGAAAAACGATGATAAGAGATCTGGGCTGAAAACTTTGAACAGAATGAAGATGTGTTAATTTTTCTTTTATTTTGCCTGAATATCATATTTATTTTCATTTGTACTCACTCCAGGAAGCTAAGGAAGATACTGCATGTTTCCCAAGAAGACAGCCAGTTAAATGATTGGATCTTAAAATTCCAAAGTTTTAACCTCCCTGGCTCTTAATGCATCATGTTTCCTTCTGGAGCATCAGGGTGAGCTGCTTTAACCCACTGTAATAGATGCATATGAGTCCCTCAGTTGTTCTCAGTGTGAAAAGATAGATCCTAAATCATACAGTCATTGTTGAAAGTGTTGATTAAAATACACAAAAACGCTGATAATCAACATTTTGCAGATTCCACAAGGTATAAACTTCGACCTCAACTACTGCAGCACATTTGAGTACACTTTAATTTTAAGAAGAACTGAAGAATCATTTTCAGTAGTTCTAAGTTGTAAAAATTAGTGTGAAAATAGACCACTTTAAGTACATTGTGAAAGTGCACTTGTTTTTCAATTCTGGGATGCCTGATGCATAACCATTATCTTTAAACCACACAATCAGCTTTGCATCAGACTAAGGTTGGGACTACCATCTCTTTCAAAACTCACCCTCTGGCAGGCACGCTTTAAAGAAGATAGCATTGTGTGTATGCTCTCAGGATACTGTTTCCTCCAGTATCCACCACCAGGATGGTCACCTCAACAAGCTGCCAATCACCTATCAATACCTCTCGCATGGGAAGCCCACTCTGGACCACTGAGCACACAAAAGTTCCTTTGATTACCCAACCTAAGCACTGATGTTAAATCATCTTTAATGTGGACTAAGAATCTAAATAGATTCCAGTATTCCACTAGTTTATTATCAAATATTTGTTAAAGGATAGTTCACCCAAAATGAAGTTGTTTCAAACCTGTGAGTTTTCTTGTTTTGAATGACAAGAAGATATTTTAAAGATCGTTATTGATGGTAGCTACTGACTCTACATAAGTATAGAAAAATACCAAGGAAGTCAATGGCTGCCATCAACGCTTTGCTACTTAACATTCTTCAAAATATTCCTTTCTCTCAACAGAAAGAATATTGTACAGGTAATGGAAAAAGCAGAAGGCGTAGTAAAATGACAGATTTTGGGTGAACTTTTCCCTAAGAGGAAAACTAAAACCACAGCAATAGAAAAACACTAAATAAAAGAAAAGAATAAAAGAGTACCAGAGGTTTTGTGTGGCAATTGATCCCAAAAGAGGAACGCTGATCGGTAGGGTCATCCATAATGTTCCTTATCCATCGAGAGTCTGAAACTCATAAAAGTACCTGCCTGAATAAAAGAAAAAAGATAAACAGAGGTTAACTTTGTTTTAAACTCAAAGAAGCAGTGGCAATTTGCATAAAAGAGGGGCTTGGGACAATAGCACAAAAAGGTTGCATGTGTCCATGACAGGAGCACATATATCTGTAAGAGTAAAAGAAGGTTTCAGTCCTTGCCTGGCACCACTTCCTCCGAAGAAGCGCAGCCTGCTCTCTAACTAATGACCTCAACCTTGAGAATTACACATTGTGAGGGACAGCCGTGATGGCGAGGCCAAACACAAACTGGTCCTGCAAATATTTGTTAAGGAGACGGCTCTTTTCTCCCTTTCTTTTCTGCTCTCTAGATTTCGGTGTAAAGCTGGCCAGCTGCTTGATGAAGGCAAAAGTACACAAGCTGTGTGGAGAGCTTAGCTAATCCCACAGCTGAAATGGTAATAACCAACACAGATAACTCTCAGCCTTATGCTAGAGACCTTTGTTCTAAAGCTTCAGCGGCCGCCTTGAAGCTAACAGGGGCTGTGACAGAGTGGGCCCTTCTTTTCCCCCTCCTATCCTCCCCTATTTTAATTTCTCCTAGCTGCTCTTCACAAGTTAACATGCCATTCAATGGATTAAGTGATCCCAGAAAGATAGATCATCTGTGAAAGAGATTCCTGTACAATCCACCCAAAAGTTGTGAATGAAGCCGTGGTGCATAAGAGTATCCTTAGATCTAGTTTAAATAATCTGATTTTTTTTTTAATGGAAAATTGTTGCATAAGCTTAAGTGAGTTTGCAGATTATTCATGATATTACAAAATATGTTTTACATTGGGATTTTAAATGCTATGCATTCAAAAGTTGTTTTCCTTTGCTAAGCTTGCCTCGCATTTGTGACTATATTTAGAGTAAGAGCTAAAATAATACATTGACTCAAAATTGATTGTTTTTATGCCAAAAATCATTAGGATATTAAGTAAAGATCATGTTCCATGTTTCCTACCATAAATATATCAAAACTTAATTTTTGATTATTAGTAATTATGCATTGTTAAGAACTTCATTTGGACAACTTGAAGGAGATTTCCTAGTATTTAGAATTTTTTGCACCCTTAGATTCCAGATTTTCAAATATTTGCCTTCTAAGGATGCTTATGTCTCACTTAAAATGACCCTGGTTTTGTTGTCTAGGGACAAGGAATTAAAATATTACTGATATTTTCTGCATTAATGTTTTAGAAGGAACTT
Source organism: Labeo catla (assembly GCA_012976165.1). Classification (NCBI taxonomy): domain Eukaryota; kingdom Metazoa; phylum Chordata; class Actinopteri; order Cypriniformes; family Cyprinidae; genus Labeo; species Labeo catla. Next base: position 729,151 of record VONZ01000241.1, read on the forward strand.
GAGAAGCAAGAAGTTTTAAAGATTTCCTGAGATCTGAAAGATTATTATTAGTAATTTTTCTCTTTGCTGTTGTAACATTTATTTGCTAACTGGGTTCAGAAAGCTACTTTTGGAAAAATATTTGTCCAAAGCTGCCATAATAAGTCTGAGTCAATCAAAAGAATGACTTTAGCAGTTAGGACAAGCTGTCAGTTTAATACAATGAATGTAATTACATAAATATAAAAGTTTTTTGTATGTTGGCCTAATTGTTTTTATTATTATTATGATGTTACTTTTATTATTATGCTATGTAATGCTTAAAACTGTTCATACACAGTATAAGTGTTACCACAAAACCAGTCAGAAGTTGCATGTGTATATTTATAACCACAGCCATCACACTGTGGTAAGGGATCAAAATGGATGATTTTTTCTTTATGCCAAAAATCATTGTTATATTAGGTAAAGATCATGTTCCATGAAGATATTTGTAAACATTTTTTATTGTCAATATATCAAAACATAACTTTTTGATATATGCATTGCTAAGAATTTCATTTGACAACTTCTTTAAAGGCGATTTTCTCAATATTTTTTGCACCCCTCAGATTCTAGATTTTCAAATAGTTGCATCTGGTTAACATCATTCCTGTCCCATTGTAAAACTAAGGCCAGTGGAAATCTTATTTATTACACTTCAGATTATGTATAAATCTCAAAAAATTGACCCATATGACTCCGCTTTGTAATAATCCAGGGTCACAAATTGAAACATACATGGCTATATTTTTCTGTCTTAATGTTTTGCATAAGGAATCCAGAGAACCAAGACGCTTTAAAAGATTTCCTCTGAGATCTTAAAAGATTTTCTGATTTAGTCATGTAATTTTGTAATGAATACCAGATACTGGCTACTTGGGTCCTTCTGTAAGAAAAACAAACAACATGATATTATGAAAAACCCTGGGGAAAAGCCTGTAGGTAAAATCATTTGCCACTGTTTCGCCAAAACCATAATGAATTACAAAGAAGATCAACAAGCAGTAACAACACAACATGATTCCAAATGGAGGTTTCAAGAGCCTAATAGCAATGGCTCTGTTAACGCGTGCTCGAAAATTGATGATCTATCTAGATGTTTAAGTAATTACGTAATGTGGAGGCGCCAAGCCACGCATGGGCCGCTTGATCCGCCACCTTTTACAACACCAACATGTAAAATACCACAAGAACTGAAATGACATTTTTCCTTTGAAATTAGCCAATATAAGCACACAGATTCGGGTTTTACAACATTAAAATGCAAAAATATTTGATTCATTTAAAACTTGTTTTCAGTAAATGTACTGTAAAACATGGTCAATTCAACTGAGAATCTTTTAATTTTTTTTAAACAATTAATTATCAGTTATCATAAATATTATTAGATCCATATAAATTGAAATTGTGACCTGGACCAAACCAGTCTTGTAGCACAGGTATTCTTTAAAATAGCCAAAAATACATTGAATGTATCAAAATGATCAATTTTTCTTTTATGCCAAAATAATTAGGATATTATAAAAGATCATGTTCCATGAAATATATTTTGTAACCTTCCTACCATAAATATATCAAAGTTCCTAATTTTGGATTTTAAAATATGCATTGCTTGGACAACTCTCTAAGGTGATTTTCTCAATTTTTGCACCCTTAGATTTCGATTTTCAAATAGTTGCATCTCGCCAGAATATATGTCCCAACCCAGCAAACTATACAATGAAAGCTTATTTATTCAGCTTTCAGGAAGATGGTATAAATCTTAATTTAAAGAAATTGATCCTTAAGGACTGGCCTGGTGATCCACAATTCATTTTGTAATGTTAAATTAATGTATGATCTTGTTTAGATATTTTACATGTAAATCCATGGAAATATACCAATAATACAAATATAAGAAAATGCATATTATGAACAGGATATTTCACATTTTCCCCATGCATTTTAGATACTACATTGTATAATTAGAAAATACACCATTTACACGAACATGTTAATCATAAAAATCTCTCAACTCTAGAAAAACCCACGCAAAATATCAAGCGAAAAAATGAAACTTCTAATTCAACAACTCTGCATATCCAGTAGCTTAAATAAAGTTGTTTTAAGGATGTTTAGGATTTTAATTGCATAAGACAGCATCTGAAGCTTAAAATCATCATTTATCCCTGAAGAATAAAAAGCCTTACAGTAAAATTCCGATCTGTATTTGCCAGGTGTAGTCTACGTGGTGGATATTTGATAGGTATTGCTTGGCATTCGTTGTTGTGTTTTCCTGAAGTCATGTGAATGGGGCCATTTTGCCTTCGGACACTATTAAAATATCCTCCTCAAACCTGTTGACAAACATTAAGCATCTACACGTCTCTCATAGCTTGAACTTGAGTTATTATACACTGGCTTTGGTTTTACACTTCTGGCTCTACAACATTAACGTGCCGGTACAGTAAGTTCACGCCAAACACTATTACCACCACATTCTTGCTTTGATTGGCATCAATCCACATGTACATTACGCTTCCTTGCCTGGGTGCTTCCATTAGACCCCCTAAAAAGCAGAAGAGCACGTTTTAAGGTGCAGTTGAACAGCAGGCGTCCCAGCCATCCTTTGTTTCTGTATTTAAAGTGTATTGGCCGGTTTAAGTTGGCTCTCTCTCTCTGCCCAACTCTGTGCACCCAAATGTGTCCTGAGTGAGTCTTCAATTGACAGAATGATTCGCGCGTGACTGCCCATGAGTTACTTGTACGCAGCAGGAGCTGCAATTATTAGATTTCGCCACGAGGTGGCGTGGTTTAAAAACGAGGCGTCACCACCGATCTACAATTAAATTTGTTACGCATGCTGATTAATGTTTTCTCTTAGTTTTAAGCAAAGTTTAAATAGAGTCTCTCTCAATATCTAATTAGTATTTTACATACACCACCAGTCAAAAGTTTCGAACAGTAAGATTTTATAAATGTTTTTTAGTCCTTCTGGCTCACCAAGCCTGCATTTATTTGATCCAGTACAAAAGCAGTAATATTGTGAACTGTTTTACCGTTTTAAAGCACTGCTTTCTATTTTAATATATTTTAAAATGTGATTTATCTGGGAAGCTACATTTCAGCATAATTACCCAGTCTTTAGTAGCCTGATGATCTCTCTGAAATCATGCGGAATATGCTGATTTGCTGTTCAAGAAATTTGTTTTTTCAGGATTTGTAAATGAATAGAAGGATCCAAATATTAATTTATCTGAAATAAAAAAGATTTTGCATTTACAGCACTATACCATTTAAAAGTTTTCTAGAGTCAGTATAATTTTTATTTATTTATTTATTTTGGGGAGGGGGAAAGAATGATAGAAATGAATACTTTTATTTTAGCAAGCATTTTAAATTGATAAAAAGTGATGATTAAGATTATTCCAAAGATTTCTATTCATCAAAGAACCCTGAAAAATTTACCTCAGCTGTTTTCAACATAATAATAATACATGTTTTGAGCAGTAAAACTGTACATTTGAATGAATACTCACGACAGATCATGGGATGAGTAATAATGGAGCAGCCATTAAAACTGCTTTGAAATCATAGAATGATTTTACATTTTAAAAATATATTCAAATAGAAACAATTATTTTTAAATAGTAAAGTATTTCAGAATTCTAATGTTTTTGCTGTAATTTGGATCAAATAAAATGCAGGTTTGGTGAGCAGAAGAGACTTCTTTAAAAAACATTAAAAACTACTGTTTAAAAACTTTTGACTGGCAGTGTATATTATTTATACTATTCAAAAAATCATAAGGAACTTTACATTCCATTAACGAGGTTTGTTGCTTTGTAAGCAAAAATGTAATTAAACAGGTCATTAATTATTTAAAACTATTAAGAAAACCTTGATTGACTTGTTTTTATTTTCATTGTTAATCAATTAGTTTTCTGATTTTGCTTCAATTTGTTTTAGTTATTTAAAAAACAACAACGACAATAATAATATCGGTTAACAATCTTTAATAAATGACAATAAATGACATTTAATACCACACATTATTGTTATGCTAAAAATAAATTATTTAAGTATTTAGAATACTATACAATAATTATTATTGTTACATATTATATTCACACACACAATAATAATAGTAATAGCATTATTATTATTATTGATAACTCACGATATCATAACGTCGTAACTCCTTTATGAGATAAAAAAAAGGTTTCTACCCCAGAACATACTTCTGAAATAGGATTACTGATATGTCTCATATAATTATAAATGTATTATTAGAAACACCAGCTTTATGTGGTCCCATTTCAGTGAAATGTGGCCATTCCAAAGAAAGACGAGACTTTATCTATTTTTACATTTCTATACTTTATTTTTCATCATGTGTACCCCCTTCTGGACCGATTTCAACCGTTTTCATGATTGTCATTACAGCATAAGTATCGTTGTTCATTTTAATAATTAAAAGACAGTTTCCCATTTCTCCCCTTTCAAGTTGGCTGCCTGTCCGCTTACTTAATACGTCACTTCCGCCGTGGTCTGCTGGTGCGTTTTTTTCAGCAAGTACGTGCCCGCACAGTTAACGGATGAGGAGCTTCTGTGTCTGAATTAAAATGGCTCGAGCTTCCACCCTGGGCCCGGTGACGGAAAGCACGGCCCGTGTACCTGAAGAAGCTGAAAAGCTGCGGGAGGAGGTGCCACAGCCGCGGTACCCCTGGAGCGGAAAGGGACGGCAGCAGCGGGAGTACTTCAACAGCAACGTGCAGCGGGTGCTGGGGTAACAGTACCGCTGCGGCGCGAGTCTGAGTTCAGCGCGCCAGCCACGGCAGTGACGTCACGCGTCTGAGCGCCAGCTGAGCGAAAAAGTGCAGAGCCGGAAAGTTCGTGCCAGCTTCAGCTCGGACGAGCCGACGCGGAGGCGCCGCAGAAGAAAGAAAATGGAATCACGGGCGGCAGGCAGAGACCGAGGGGATCCGCGCAGCAGACACCCACGACTGTGGGCCTGCGGGAACACCCGCCGCCGCCGCCTCCCTGGCTATCCGTGGACAGGAAAAAGCATTTCCTACCGTGGTGGGCAGACCGAGGGAAATCCAACGACGGAATCAAACCCGGAAAGACATGTAGGGCTTTGAACGGGAATAAGGCGTTTTATGAGTCGAACAGCAGTTAGCCAGGGATTACTCTTTATTCAGACGAGGGAGGAGGGAAGAGGAGGGAACGAGACCGTCCCGTGAACGCCGTCTGACTTCCAGACACAGTTCACTGTCTCCCTCTTCCCCGTACCTGGAGCATCTGGAGCTCGAGGCGACAAGTGCCTGGCGCGCATGATACCCCTGACTTCAGTCTAGATATGGCCGGTGAACGAGGGACGACAATGACAAGGGAACTGAGGGAGCGAAGGAAGCTACGTGAGCTGCGGCAGCCACCAACTTCCGGGATCGACGGGGATGACACCGCAGCAGCATCCCGTCCACCAGCAAGAACCACCTCGACAACGGAGACGCGAATCCCTCCAGGGCAGCAGTGGTAGTCGGTTCAGTATCGGGCCCAGACCGCGCTCTCCCACACAACGACCTTACCGAGCGAACCACTCGAACCACACCGGTTCCAACCACCTTAAGCAGCCATGCCTCTAGTCCTGCTTTTCTCCAAACAGCACACCACGGTCCCGGAGGACGAGCCCCCGCAGCAGTTTGGGAACGCGAGGGAGGTGTCCGCCACTGGCGGGTTTCAGCGCTCACTACCCGTCCATGTTCCTCCCGAGCCGCCTGTCTGTTCTCTGTCCTGCTGGCTCAATGTACCCAGTGGATGAGGGGCTCCAGCACCTGGGAGGGGATGCAGTCAGGGCATGAAGTGCTGAAAGCGGCATGTGTCTCAAAACCTAGTCAGCTGTATACCTAAGCAACATTTTGGGTCAGTTTAAGAGCTTTGCTCTTAGAAAGTGCTCTTTTTAAGTACCATATTCATGTAGTCTGATATTTACATGCTACCGCATCCCCAATATTTCAAAAAGCCTTGGTGCTTTGTCCAAAAATCGTGGTATGGCCATGTTAAATTGATGGTATTTGATACTACTGAGTGAATACCACATAAATATCATAGCAAATGAATGTGTTCCATACCATGTTCTATGGTATAACCATGGTGCGTTAATACTGAGGTGCTGTGGTATATAGAATGATTGTTACATAAATACTATGGTGTATTAATGTGCATATAATATACAGTGGAACTTAATGTTGTATTCCCATTCGGCTTTGTTCTAAGACATTGCAATAGCATTATATAATGCATATTTTGGACTATAATATCATAAATATTTGAAATTATGATGATACATAGGAATACTGTGTTATTACTATGGTGTGATGAACTGCCTCTGTGTTGTTCCAGTAGTCTGTGAACCCTCACATTCATTTCCATTATTTAAACAGAGGTTTAAGATTTATTAGGTCAATAATGTCTTCAAAAAGTTTGTTGTAGTTGCACTAGTGTTGCATCCCTCATAAGATTGTTTTGCATCTGCTATATATGGCAAATGGACACTTTTAATGCTTTAGAAAGTTCCTTGAAAGTTTTTCTTGTTTATGCAACTCCATGAGTCAAATGTGACTAATTCACACAGCAGTTATCAACCCAGACTATTTGCACCTTCTTAGACAGGAAATGGACTATGCCGCTGGTGCTTTATGGGACAGAGAGAGGTATTTGCATTAGAAAAATGTGTGCTTCATGCTATGTCAAATGACTGTTTCAGCTCTGCTGGAGTTGAGGTAGCTTATCGCACCTTCACCTTAAATGTTGCAACAAGATTTGTGACACAAACTTTTCAGTTCACTCTTCCATTTTCTTAATGGAAGTGAGTTTGAATGCATATGAATTTATATGCATTTTTTGGTCATGCCCTGCACTAACTTTTTTGTTTGGCTAAATATTGTGTTTTTTGTACACTAAAACCAGTCTGCAACCCATAATGTACATAATTTGTGCTTTAGACTAGTTAAAATATTGATCTAAATGGTTAGTTAATTGAGAATATAAATTCTTCTTTTAAAAATAATTGTAAAATAATTCTGAATAATTAATTTAAATTTGATTTAATATTCATGTTGTAATTTTTGTGCTTTAAATAATTGTTTAAAATAAATTAATTATTACTATTAATTATTTCAAAAACTCTTTTTCCAGCAATTACAAACGACTTGAAAGATAATGGAAAAGTCATGGAAATTTACTCGATTAGTGTGGGAACCCTCTGAGTGCCTGTTGTTTGATAATAATCATGGCTAGTCTGGCAGTCCCCACATTTTGACATGTTGACATCATTTATGCTCATAATGTGATAGCCGGCATTAATCTTTTGATGCATTTTCCCAGATGAGAGAAAGTCTGTTCTTTCTTGGATGTGCATGCAATGCCACTCCGTTCAAATAGCTTGAGTACCATCAGAGTAAAGTGCTCTGGAGGCAGAGACGGCTCTCGAGAGGAAGCCGACTGATGAATTACTATGTATATTTGTGGCATGGCCGGTCTCTCAGGGAGGGAGCTTTGACTGGAGAGTGTGCTGCAGACATCTAGGTCACAGACAAGCTAAAGCGGCCTAATTGTCTGTCTCTCAGGGGACTCTGGGAGCTTGCGGCCAGCTAGAGTGACTGACTTCTCTCTGGCTGGCTAAATGCATAATTCTCACTTTGAGATATATAGATATATAGATATATATATATATATATATATATATATATTAGGGCTGCACGATTAATCGCACGATGTTGTGAGGCGCGTTTAGTCAATGAAGCCGGTACGTTGATTAGTAGTAAAGCTCCATCAAATCGCAAAATCAAATTCGATTTTGAGCGCGATTTTGGCATAGCTTGTCAGTGCTTTACGGCTCTGTGTATTACTTGCCGCTCCAGCTGAACGCACGTGATGGAGCTTTACTACTAATCAACGTACCGGCTTCATTGACTAAACGCTCACACATCATGCGATTAATAGCGATAATATATATATATATATATATATATATATATATATATATATAGCTCATATTGCTGTTTGCAGTTTGTGTGATTTAGGTTTGTGTGAACATACTATCAAACTACTATTGCTATTTCTGCAGTATGCACTACATAGGCACAGTATTAAAGCAGGCTTTATGCATGAAATATGTCAGAACATTCAGTACTATATCCATCAAAGCAATGCACTTAACTTGATCATCCAGTGTGGCAACTTTAAGTCATTCATAACGTCCTGACTCATCATTTGATCAGGCTGCCAAAAAATGCCAAATATTCTCTTTAGTTTCTCAACTGACAACTGGTAACAAGGGCTTGTGGCAATAATGTAGCATAGTACAGTTTGAAATGTTTGTGTAGTATTGTGTAGTATTTTTTTTTTTTTAGTATTATGCAAGTATCCAGTTCCAAACATGATGTGTCTAATATTTTAGTAGTTTTAGGAACTTGTCAGAGAAATAAGTGCTGCTACTTCAAAATTGTGTGCACTGTGTTATAAAAAAGATGGTTATGATAATATCCTATATTTTATTGTTAGTTCTTCCATTATAGAGTTCACAAATTTTACAATTGGCAACTTTTAAAACTTTTATGGAGTTTCTTCTCTGAAATCTGTTTTGTTAACTGAGCAATCGCTAATAGTATAGTCCGTTGAACATGCTGTATATATCATTCTCACAGCTTTGTTCTCATTGCTTTCAAAAATTTAATTGTGGCCATATGTTATAGTGGTTTAACCATGGTTAAGCAGGTTTAAGCCACTCACATCTATAGCTCAACCACATAACCAAAAAAATGGGATCTCATCACCTGAAATCTAGGCCAAACTTGGTTTTGAAACATAAAAGCTGTTGTTATGCCAGAGTATATGGCTTCCTCTTGAGAGGTTGATGTATTAAATGGCTTGCAACATCAGACGGCTCACATCTGATAAGCCAGATGAATGCAGTCCATGATTGAGACATGCAGGGCACGCTGTGCTAAATCTGGGCCCGGGCCAGAGCGAGGACAGAAACACAATGTTCAGACAATGACTCAAGTGTGAGTTGACGAGAGGCTCTCGCTCGTAGTCACACCCTCAAGTGTGAGACGATGAGCAGCCCACCTCCATGATCACTCCCTTGGCATGATTGGGAAATACCGTCTAGTCATAACACTACAATATTGTCTAGTGCTGAGTAATGCCGGTTGTCGTCTAACTTTTCTTTCTTTTTCAGTCATGCAACACCCATTCGGACCAGAGTTTGATAAGGAGTATGTAAGTATCTGCTCACCTGTGTCCCATATTAGAACAAAAACATAATTCTGGTTGTCCTTAAACATGCACTCACCACAGTTACTTGCGTTGATTGAACAGGATGTCAAAGACCGAGAGCTCATCCTTAACCTACTCCTGTCTCTACATGAGCACCTGGCTAATGTTGCAGGTGAGCATACGGTTACAGCTTAAATATGTTTATATGTGGTTTGTTTTAATATATGTAGCATTAAAAAGTACAACCTTTTGATTGCGTTTCAGGAGACCATGATTGTAGAGACCTTAAAAATCCTTTAAACAGAAGTGTCTCTTTCAGTGACGCCTCTACGTACCTCAAGGTTTGTTTTATTTTTTGAAGGGTTTCATCTCCATTTTTTTTGTTCGAGCCAAATTGCGTTGTTTCTGTAATTGACAATGACCTTTTGTAATAGGCTATAGCAAAACGAAAATGCACACAATGTAATAAAGCATCTTTCTCTTTCAAGCTCCAAAATGAAGCCTATGAAAACTTGATTGAAACGTCTTTAGAGTGGGTCATGAAAACCAAAGATGTTGTCGGTATAAGGTTGGTATCTGTCATTTTGTCTGTCTGTTAATCTAATCTTTCTATCTACACTACCAGTCAAAAGTTTTGGAGTAAGATTTTTTTGTTTTTTCATTTGTCTTCTGCTCACCAAGCCTGCATTTATTTGATCCAAAGTACAGCTAAAACAGTAAATTTTAGATTTTTGTTTTTTTAATTATTTAAAAAAACTTTTCTATTTAAATATATTTTAAAATGTAATTTATTCCTGTGATTTCAAATCTGAATTTTTAGCTTCATTACTTCAGTCACATGATTCTTCAGAAATCATTCTAATATTCTGATTTGCTGCTAGAAACATATTATTATTATGTTGAAAACAGCTGAGTAGATTTTTTTTTTTTCAGGTTTCTTTGATGATCAGAAAGTTCAGAATAACAGCATTTACCTGATAATAGAAATATTTGTAACATTACAAATGTCTTTATCATCACTTTTGATCAATTTAAAGCATCCTTGCTAAATAAAAATATTTATTTCTATAATTTCCTTCCAAAAAAAAAAAAGTATACCGACTCCAGGCTTTTGAATGGTACAGTGTATAATGTTACAAAGGCTTTTTATTTCAGATAAATCTTTCTATTCATCAAAGAATCCTGCAAAAATGTACTCAACTGTTTTAAATATTGATGATAATTCAAAAAAAATTATTGAACAGCAAATAAATTACATTTTAAAATGTATTCAAATACAAAGCAGTTATTTTAAATAGTAAAAATGTTCCAGATTTTTACTGTTTTTACTGTACTGTGGATCAAATAAATGCAGGCTTGGTGAGCAGAAGAGATTTCTTTAAAAACATTTAAAATCTTACTGTTAAAAAACGTCTGACTGGTATTGAATGGAGATTTATCAAGGTGTAACATTCATGCCTTTAGTATCACTGCGCCATCTGTGCCATTTTCCTGTGTTCATTGTGTTTGTTGTTTTCTTGGCAGGTTGATTGGTGCCGACCCTGCTCAACCCATAGAGTATGTGTCGGAAATCTCACGCATGGAGTCCATCCACCCTCGCATGTCCTTTTTCTGCCGCCTCAGACGCGCCTTCTTCACTGTGATCCACAGAGTTCTCCTCGTCCTTGCAGGTTGTCTTCTGCTTTCTGTAGAAGTTGATGCTTTCACCATAAAGAAGATCTAAATCTTTTCACTAACTTTACCTACATTTCTCTGTAGGCATCGGTGTAGTTTTGGGTATGGTGTATTACATGAAATACCGGTGGCGCAAAGAAGAAGAGGAGACTAGACAGATGTATGACATGGTGGAGAGAATCATCGGTAAGACTGTCTTCTCATTAGGCTGTAATTCAGACTCAATGCAAGTGTAAAGCATCTTAAATACCTGTGCTTTTACAGATGTAATGAGGAGCCACAATGAGGCCTGTCAGGAGAATAAGGACTTGCAGCAGTACTTGCCCATCCCTCACGTCCGTGACTCTCTTGTCCAGCCTCAAGACAGGTATTGTTTCTATATTTGCATTTTTTTTTTTTTGTATGAAACACCCTCTTTTCCTGGTCCAGTGCATCCTTAAGTGTATGTTTGTGTCGTTCTCTCAGAAAGAAGATGAAGAAGGTGTGGGACAGAGCCGTTGCGTTCCTCTCAGCTAATGAGTCCCGCATCCGGACAGAAAAGCAGAGGATTGGAGGGGCGGACTTCATGGTGTGGAGGTGGCTTCAGCCCTCAATGTCACCTGATAAGATGTCCAGCATGCCCTCCAAAGTGTGGCAAGGCCAAGGTAATGTTTTCTCCGTGCGGAGTCAACTATCGGTGTTTTAAAGGGAACCCCAGGTGTTAAGACACGTATTAATATAACATAAATGATTTCTCTAACTTAAATATGTAGTAGAAAACCCATAAAATCCTGTTCGTTTTATACATATTTTGGACTGTGGGGGCGCCATTATGATGTGAAATGGTGGCAACTACTGCAACTTTGAAAATAAAATACTATTGCGATGACCACAGTTCCTGAAAGAGCTTACAGTTGGCAAAGGATATAAACACTCTTTTTCCCCACAAGAAGTCTGAACGCCTCCGGTTATCGAGTGACAAGCATCGGCATGTTTACATCCTGCCAGGGTGGCATCTGGCATTTCTTGTCTCTGCCGTTTGTAAGCTCTTTCAGTAGCTATGCTCAAAGGCCTCAAAGGCATCAGGGCTAAATTCGAGAGAACAAAGTCGCAGGTCTTTAGGAAGTTTTGTTCGTCCACAGGCGTCTTCCCTTTATATTCTCCTCTTCTTTTCGCTAGAGAAAACTTTGCATCACTTCTCTCGTTTTCCTTCAACTGAAAAGTACAACCAAAAACCGCACAATGTGGCATTGTATTAGTGTTTTATTTTCAGAGTTGTGTTGCTGTAAAAAAAAAAAAAAGCAACAGGTAGTGCCAGTTGCTCACTGAGTGCAACCATTTCATCAAAATAATGGTGCCACCCATAGTCCAAAATATGTATAAAACGATGTGGATTTTTAAAATAACGCATGAATAACTTTCATGGGTGTTCTACAACACATTTCAGTAAGAGACATCATTTGTTATATAGAACCATACAAGTCTTAATACATGGGGTTTTCAGCATAATACATTGTCATAAGTATGTGAACACCTTCTTTTGATTGACTTGTTTGGAGATCAAAATTCCTGTTAATGCAAATGTTATTGATATTAAACATTCAACACCTATGTATAGTATCCACATTCTTTTGGATGCAGAGAGTATGTTCATGAACCTAAAGTGGCTTGTTTTGTTCTTCAGCATTTCCGTTGGACCGAAGAAATTCGCCACCAAATAGCTTAACGCCATGCTTGAAGATTCGCAACATGTTTGATCCTGTAATGTAAGTTTCCAAGGACTTTTACGTGTGACCTCACATTGAATTGGTGGTTTACTTGCAGAATATTATGTAGGTTTGCCTGATGTTAGAGTGTTTTAGAGAAAAGTAATCTCACCGATCAGTATTTCCCTCTTGAACAGGGAAGTGGGGGAAAACTGGCACCTCGCCATTCAAGAAGCCATTTTGGAGAAGTGCAGTGATAACGATGGAATCGTTCACATAGCTGTTGACAAAAACTCAAGAGAGGTGAGAAACCTGTGTATACAATATACAGCCTGGGTTTAAAAGCTCTTGTCCAAAAGCTAATAAATTGTCTGCTGCCTTCAGCTTGGTACACTCTCGATGTTTAATGCTGGGAGTTTGATGTTATCATATTGCTAAGCTGACAGGTTGATATTATAAGAAGCATAAAATGTGTAGAATACTCAACTTTTTATCAGTGTTGTTAATGTTAGTCTAATTCTATCTTGGATTATGTTTCATGGCTATATATTGTAATATGCATAAATGAATAAAACACAAAGTGTTTTTAAGTAAATTATTTTTCACCTCCGTCAACATATTGGAATGTTTTACACAAATTTCTTTACTTGCATTTGATTCCGGTGGAGTTTGATGTTAGCATGTTGCTAAGCTAATAGGTACTTGACATTGAAATGTGCAAAATGAATAAGATAAACAAATATTATTGTTGTTATTATTATTATTATTAAACTTAACTGTATTATTTACCTCTTCTTGTTTTTTTTTGGTTTTTTTTTTTTGGTTTTTTTTTTTTGGTTTTTTTTTTTTAACAGTGCATTCTGGGTAGGGCTGTCAAATGATTACTCACGATTAATCGCAATTAATCACATCCAAAAGAAAAGTTTGTTTACATAATACATGTGTGTGTACTTTGTATATTTATGTATACATAAATACACACACAGACATGTATATATTTAAATATATATTAATAAGCGCTGTTCAAATGATTAATCACACATCCAAAATAAAATGTTGTTTATTTAATATATTGTACTGTGTATATTTATTGTGTATATTTACAGACACACACATGCATGTATATAATTAAATATATTTATATATAATATAAATTATATGAATATAATCACACTGATTTCCATGTATAAATGCATGTAAATATTTTCTCTCTATATACATAAAACACACATTGTGAATGCGATTAATCATGACTAATAATTTGATTGTTTGAACAGCACTAATCTATGCAAATATAATATATATATATATATATATATATATATATATATATATATATATATAACTTTTTTTGGGATGGATGTGATTAACTGCAATTAATCGTTTGATGGCCCTAATTCTGGGATTCTCTTGTTCATGAAGGATATGATGCTGCTTTAGAATTTCACTTATACAGAGTAATATTCCTTGAAGCATTTAGCTAATGAGTTGATTTGCTATATGATCTTGTTCCTGTCTAGGGCTGCGTTTATGTGAAGTGCCTTTCAGCAGAGCATTCTGGGAAAGCCTTCAAAGCGCTTCATGGCTCCTGGTTTGATGGTAAATGAATGTTGCATTTATTCTAGACTAATCAGGACAATTGCAGTTTTCACTTTTAACAGTTTCAGTTTCATCCTGCCTTTTCTACAGGTAAGCTGGTGACGGTCAAGTACCTACGCCTGGATCGCTACCACCAGCGTTTCCCACAAGCCCTGGGCTCCAACACACCCCTCAAGCCCTCCAGCTCCAGCATGAACAGCATGTCTCGCCTGAACCAGCGATCCAGCACGTCCAGCTCACTGGGGTTCTCTTGAGGGACACGCAAACGGCCACCACCATCCTCTCTGCTCTCTCTTTCGCTATATACGAGGCTCCTTTCTCCTGCGTCGTCTTTACCAGAGAGAACCGCGGAAAAGTTCGGGAGCTTTTACAGTTGGGCAACCTGGGACGCCCAATCAGTTTTGTCAGCCATATGCAAGCAATGGTGTTTAAAACCTGTGAGCTGCTGTGTTGTTTTTTTTTTTTTTTGTTTTGTTTTTTTCCTGTCCTTCGGTATCAAGGAAAGCAAGGGAGATGTACACACTGGGGTGAAAACCGGTGGAGAGAGAGTTGCTCGGTCCGGTGAGAACAGAACTTTTAGAAAAGGTGGACGATGCAATCCTCTGTCCTCATATCTGGTGCAAGTGGACACAAATTTCTGTTTCTTATGTATTTTTGTTGTTTTCGATAACCGTCTTGAAAAAATGGCTTCCAACTTTACACAACACAAATGAGAGTTTTCTGGCCTCTGCTTATTTTTTACATAACTAACTCCCCTCCTTAATTCCAAGGAGCTCTGTTGGGCTATACATAGCTGCATGTGCTGGTTAAAGTATGCCTATATTTAAGCTTTGAATTGTATCATATATTGTGGATGTTTATTTCCCTGATGATGTTTTTGCTGATGTATTCCCTTTATTATTTTTTTTTTCGCTTTTTTTTTTTGTTTGTTTGTTTGTTTTGTTTTGTTTTTTGTTTTTTTTGTAGTTTTTAGTCCAAGAACAGCATGCACACACTCTAGAAAGGGGTGCTGTAAATATCTCATTGAATGGTGGTGGTTGAAATCATCTGTATGAAATTGAAATCGTCATAAGCTCTTGTTTGTTTCTTGCCAACAGAATAACTACACTGCTGCATTCAGAGACGTGTCATGTGGAGGGTCTACATGGCTTTGCGAGAGAAATGAACAATCATGTTCCCCTTCAATGCCATGTTTCTGAACACTAGTCTTAATTGTCACAGCCTGATTATATTCAAGTATATAATTATTTACTTGTTGTTTTTGTTTATATTTTAAAAGTTATGCTTTTCCCATTATAGTTGGTGCGGTTGGATGTTCTCTTTTCCCCTTCACGCATCACCTGGCAAATTTTTAAATGCCACCCTGTTACTGTTTTTAATGTCCCCGACCCTACTAAATTTCCAAAGGAGATGTTTTTGATGCAAGTTGTTTTCTGACTTTCTTGTACACACTTGTGCGAAGGTCGCAGCCTGATATGGCAATCTGATTCTAATTTGTATCGGGACACATTGATAAACAGAGCATGTCATGCTGCGGTCATGTCTATTTTGGATCACAGAAAGATTTATCAGCTTTTGTTTAGATGCAGTTCGGGTGGATATGAGGTAAATAAAATGTACTTGTTTATTACTCATGTTTATCTCCTTCCTTGTTGAGATTTGTTACATAATCTGCATGAGCCTGTGCTTTGCAAAAATGCCTGGCATCTGGCATTTATATAAAACGCTGGAAACTGCTTATTAGATTAAGTTGATCTTTTAATGGTTGAAAAACATTTCTAAGAAAAGTTAACTGTAAAAGTACTGCAATTCAAAACATAATGGCATGGTCTTTGGACTTTAAATTTATTTTTAGAACTATGAGATATTCTTGCATCTCGTATGAAATTTTTTGGACATATATAATTTAAACACTACCAGTCAAAAGTTTTTGAACAGTTAGTTTTTTTTTAAATGTTTTTTTAAGTAACTCTTTTCGGCTGACCAAACCTGCATTTATTTGATCCAAAGTACAGCAAAAACAGTAATATTTTGAAATATTTTTACTATTTAAAATATGTTTTCTGTTTGAATATATTTTAAAATGTAATTTATTTGTGATTTCAAAGCTGAATTTTTACCATCGTTACTCCAGTCTGATTTGCTGCTTAAAAAAAAACGTATTATGTTGAAAACAGTTGAGTAGAATTTTTTCAGGTTTCTTTGAACAGCAAGTTCAGAAGAACAGTATTTATCTGAAATAGAAATCTTTTGTGACATTATAAATGTCTTTATCATCACTTTTGATCAATTTAAAGTATCCTTGCTCAATAAAAGTATTAATTTCTATCATTTCTATTCCAAAAACAAAAAATATATATACAGGGGTTGGACAGTGAAACTGAAACACCTGGGTTTAGACCACAATTAGTATGCCGTTTGGCCTCCTTTTGCAGCCAATACAGCATTATTTCATCTTGGGAATGACAAATACAAGTCCTGCACAGTAGCCAGAAGGATTTTGAGCCATTCCTTTCGCAGAACAGTGGCCAGGTCGCTATGTGATGTTGGTGTATGAAAACATTTCCTGACTCGCTCCTCCAAAACACCCCAAAGTGGCTCAATAATATTCAGATCTGGTGACTGTGCAGGCCATGGGAGATGTTTAACTTTACTTTCATGTTCATCAAATCACTCTTGTCACCAGTCTTGCTGTGTGTATTGGTGCATTATCATCCTAATACACGGCACCACCTTCAGGGTACAATGTTTGAGCTATTGGGTGCACAAAGTCAACCTTCACACTCTGCTCTTATTGGTGGAATGTGCGATCAGTAAAGACTGGCCACCAGGCTGCATAAATATAGCCATCAAACCTCCAACACTATATTGGCCAGTGTTTCAGTTTCATTGTCCAACCCCTGTATATATATATATATATATATATATATATACTATATATTGACTCCAATAACATATACATTTTATTAATAATAACAAATGTTTCTTGAAAAGTTAAATCGGCATATTAGAATGATTTCGGAAAGATCATGTGACACTAAAGACTGGAGTAATGATGCTGAAAATTTGTCTTTGATCACATAAATAAATTACATTTTAAAATATACTCAAATGGAAAGAAGTTATTTTAAATACTACAAATATTTCACAATATTCCTGTTTTTGATGTACTTTGGATCAAATAAATGCAGGCTTGGTGAGCAGAAAAAAAACAAAACATTAAAAATCCTACTGTTCAAAAATAGTAAATGTCTACATTTAAGCAATAAGTATCGAACTTTTCAGATGCAAAACTGGACATTTCAGTCCTATTTTGCAACAACAACAGTTATTTCTATCAAATTAATTTAGTAAAGAAAAAGTCGAAGCTATTAAAAATACACGATTTTCAACTTTAGATTCACTTCAGATATTTAATTTTCTGCTTTATTCCCGGTTTCTAATCAATCTTATAGATGCTTGGCCTAAAAAAAGCTTTGCTCTTTAAGTTAAATTGTATTAAGTACTTAGTACAACAATAAATGACGCAAATAATTAATAGCACCAGTAAAATATAGCCTATAGTCTACTAATGTAGAGTTAAAAATGTTATGTATTGCTTAACGTTCCATGGTAAATTATACAACTTTATTTTGAATCATAAGCATTTTAAAAAAGACCATTTTCAACTCATAAAATGAACTTTAATACACTCCCCATTCTAGCAGTACAATTTTAATAGTATTTCTTTTAATAAAGCCACAACTTTTCGCATTTCACCAGTTGGCTGATCCCAGAACAGGTACTGGCAGCTTTATTTTAGCGTCGAAAGAAGTAGGATGTGCTGATGGCATGCAAAGCAAAATCTACTGAGGGTTTTCGTACGTCTGTCTAGACCCGATAACAGCATTAAACATTATGTCATTATTCAAATTAACCATATCCTATATTTTGGCACAGTCTAATGACGTAATTAGCTTAGCAAACCTCACAAACTGCTTCGCGCTGAGCATCTATGCGCGTCAATTACGCATTGCTCATATTTGGAGCTCGTCTGCCCGGCGAAGAGGAATTTCCCAGAATGCACTTGTCATTACCTAAGAAGTACACGGTCGTGTCGCTGTTTGACAAATGCACTGCTATCCCAGCGGCCCCCCTTCACTCTCTAGTCTGCTGTTCTACTCGGTTTTTACGCTATTTCTCCTGTCCGGTACGTGTAACTACTTATTACATGTTTATATTCTGTACTACGCACTTTTTAAGTGACTTTACTCTAATCAACAGGGTCTCTATGACTACGCGTTGAATGTGTAACACAACACCGTTATACTTAAAAATTGACGCAGTTGAAATGTGTGACATGTCTGTGCGTTTGTTCCTTCTGTTTTTATGTTTATATTTTAATATGAGAAAATATTACGTAAATAGCCAGTAACGTTAGTCTTTTATATATGAAGCATATCAGTTACACTTTGTATACTATGTATATATTATGTGTCCTCCCACATGTGATGTCACAGCAGCGAAGTATTATTACGTAACGTTTTGTTTATGCAAACCACACCCTTATAAAAATTACAGTGGTACTACTGTGATACAGTGATGTAAACATCACAGTACTACCATGAAACTCCAATTCTTTGTGAGTGCAGACCATTCAAAGACGTTAATATTTTATGTCATGTTTATTTAATTCCCTTCTAAAGTACTGACACCTATCTAATGACCTCTTAAAAGCCTGCTGGCATGTTCTGTCATCCGATGGACATTTAATGTAATCATTTAAATGAAACTTGTGTAATGCCTTTTTGTGAGTCATGAAATTGACTGTACCATCCACTGGATATTGGTAACAAAACAAGCTTATTGCTTTAGGCAGTTTGGGTGTTGCCAAACAAAACGCACAGATCATTTACCAAAGTAAGATCATTCACATGCTTGAGATATGCATACACATCTGATGTGCTTTCATTTGCCAGCATTCACTTAATCATTGTTGTTCACAATGGCTTTGCTATTATCAAAACCAGGCAGTCATTTGCACAGATCTGATATGCTTTTAAAACATTTCAGTTCTCGTCTGTCGCTTTATGACCTTATATAGTTATGTCTTTAGCCCAAGTATCAAGCATGCTTTATTTATTTATAAACTGTATTGATACTAAGCGCACTTGATATTTTTGGTGAGTAGAGGCTTGAAATGCACTTATTTTGCCTGCTCTGAGAGCTTGTTTATTTTGTAGTTAGATAAGAAGGAGCTATCAAAATGGCATTTGTTTATAAGTCGTCTCTTCACGTTCCAGCTCGGCTTTACAGAAGTGATTAAATTAAGTTAATTTGGCTCTCCTTAAGTGCATGTACCAACTATAGGGATTCATCAGTACGGCTTAAAAGAGTAAAATAAATAAATGAATAAAATACACAAGCAGTAAGACTGGAGGAAATTGGATTAGTTGTTAAAATCATTTAAAGAGAAATTTCTGGAATGCAAATATGTAAACGTCAAGTTGTAGACAATCACAGAGCGAGGGTGTGATTCTGCAGAGCTGTAATCGAGCTCTATTTATAGTCCTCTCTGCAAGTGATTGCTGGATATTTTTAAAATGTGGCCTTAATTGTGTCTGTATCTGATCATGTGTTAAAACCACTCGTGCCAGACAGACTAGACCTGGGTGAAAAGTCACTGGAGTGCCAACAAGTGTCTGAATGCTGTTGCATTCATATACTATAACAATTCTGAATTTAGATACAATAATCATGGTTGCATTATTAATTTTGTTCAGTGGTGTGATTTTTACATAATAATATATCATTATAAATACACAAATATTATATAAAATATATAAATATATATGTATAGTAAGTTTCTTAATTTATTTTATTTTATTGTAAAATAAATAAATATTAAAACTAAATAAATAAATTCTATATACAGTGCTGTTCAAAAGTTTGGGATCAGTACGATTTTTAATGATTTTTAATAAAAATCAGCTTTTCTGCTCATCTAGGCTGCATTAATTTGATTAAAAATACAGAAAAAACTGTAATATTGTGAAATAATATTGCAATTTAAAATAGTGGTTTTCTATTTGAATATACTTTAAAATTAGAATTTATTCCTGTGATGCAAAGCTGAATTTTCAGCATCATTACTCCAGTCTTCAGTGTCACATGATCCTTCAGAAATCATTCTAATATGCGGATTTATTATTAATGTTCAAAACAGTTGTTCTGCTTAATGTTTTGTTAGAACCTGTGATTGTTTATTGGGATTCTTTAATTTAAAAAAAGTTTAAGAGAACAGAATTTTTTATTTATTTATTTTTAAGAAATTAATACTTTAATTCACCAAGGATGGTTAAATTGATAAAAAGTGATAGTACAGACTTATATTGTTAGATTTTTTTTTTTTTTTAATAAACGCTGTTCTTTGTAACTTTTTATTCATCAAACTGTTTCCAACATTGATAATAAAAGTCGTAAATCAGCATATTAGAATGATTTCTGAAGGATCATGTGACGCTCAAGACTGGAGTGATGGCTGATGAAATTTCAGCTTTGCATCACAGGAATAAATTATATTTTAAAATATATTAAAATAGAAAACCATTATTTTAAACTCTAATAATATTTCACAATATTACAGTTGTTTTCTGTATTTTTCTTCAAGTAAATGCAGCTTTGAAGAGCATAAGAGAATTTTTTCAAAAGCATTAAAAATCCTACTGATCCCAAACTTTTGAACAGCAGTATATATATAAACAACGAAATGCCAACCCAAGTTTTAAAGACACATGGACAATTTTCAAGTCAAATGTCACATTTTTTTTTTTTTTTTGTAATGGTAAAAATGGGTATATTGTTCAAGATTAAGACAAAAAGTATTTGGACAATTTCTATTAATGTTAATGTGATTACTACACTTACTCTGTGAATCAGAGAACCGACTTCATACATCTAGTGAAAATCACTTTGGGGCTGTTGATTAAAAATAACAGATAAAAATTGGCTCAGAATGTGACATTAGTTCTGAGCAAAGCTTGTTTCATGGCAGATGCATACATATTTTTTTTCTTCACTGTAAGAATAAGTGCTAAATGGACAAATGTTCAAATCAAGCTCTTTCTGACGATAAAATTTGTACTCTCTTGTACTTGCATCTCTCTTTCTTTTTTCCTCACACACCTGCACGACCACTAGATGGACCTCATTCCTCATAAACCACAGCTTCACCCTCGCACTCAGCAGCGCTCTGTGGCTTTGCCTGTTATTGCTCCCGTAGTTCAGCTGTAACTTCCCATAATCTTTGGGCTCTAACAGTTTTAAAGCTACCTTTTTCATAGGTCTTTATCTTTATAGTTACAAGAAGGCTCGGAGAAGGTCTTAAAAACCTTCCTGCAGGCCAGGATGGCTGCCCGTCTCCTCCGATCCATGGCACCACTCGCATCCATGGCCCTGCTCCAATGCAGTCGTTCCCATAAGTCCGCAAGGCCGCTCCTAGCACTGATTCCACCCACTACATTAGGTATTTAAATATGTATTTGAAGAGAAGTTTAATTAAATGAAAAGCAGACTAGATTGTTGTGTCGTGCATTGGTTTGCAAGTTTTCTGTGTAGTACAGCTGATATTAGCAAAGTTGCTAGTGTGTATTAGTATAAATTAAATGATGAGGTTTAGGTTTCTCTTTATGGCCCACAGACACACAGCTGACGTGCTACAGCCATAGAAACCGCTGATAAGTTCGGTGTTGGCAGCTTTTTATCTGTTTTCTATGCAAAATGCTTTTGCGCTTTCTTCTGTCTCTTCTCAAGGCTGTGAATTCTAAAGCTAATAACCAAGCTCATTAAACTTGACATAAAATATGTGTTGGACCCACTAATGAAGTTCTCTGACCTTTTAATCACTTCTCAAAAATGTCAAATAATCATTTTTTTTTCCCCATTAATCTCTCTTCACTGCTTTAAATGTATTTATGGAAGCCTGAAATGGAAAATATGAAAGGTAGTTGCAACTTTTTATCTCACAATTATGACTTTATATTTATATTTATGAATTTCTATTTTACAGTTCAGACTTTCTCTCTCAATCCTGAGGAAAACAATCAAAACTGTGAGATAAGAAGCCAGAATTGCATGATTTTTTTCTTAATTCTGGCAATAAAATCTGAATTGCAAAGGCTACCTAAGACAAAATGTCAAAATTGTGAGATTTATTTATTTTATTTATTGTTTTATTATTATGGTGGAAACGGGCTTTCATATGTGTTGGACTGTCAGAAAATAAATGTTGGCTAAACATTTTATTTTATCTATGAGGCTCTCTGATGTATAACATTAAAAAGCCTTTATTAAAATTAAAAATCAGTTTTATATGAAGCTTTTTAATATTATACACTGCCGTTCAAAAGTTTGGGATCAGTAAGATTTTCAATGTTTCTTTTTTTTTTTTTAAATAAGTCTTTTCTGATTATTAAGGCTGTTTATTTGATAAAAAAATTGTAATATTGTGAAATATTATTGCAATTTAAAATAGTGGTTTCCTATTTTAATATACTTTAAAATTCAATTTATTTCTGTGATGCAAAGCAGAATTTTCAGCATCATTACTCCAGTCTTCAGTGTCACATGGTCCTTCAGAAATCATTTTAATATGCTGATTTATTATCCGTGTTGGAAACAGTTGTGCTGCTTAATATTTTTTAAAATCCTGTCATACTTTTTCCAGGATTTTTTGATGAATACAATGTTAAAAAGGACATAATTTATTTAAAATAAAAATCTTTTGTAACAATATACACTAACGCTCAGTTTGTGGTCAGTATTTGTTTTCTTTCTTTGAAAGAAATTAATACTTTTATTAAGCAAGGATGTATTAAATTGTGCTAGAAAAAACTTTTAACTTTTAATTCAAAGAATCCTGAAAAAAAGTATCACAGGTTACATAAAATATATATATATATTAAGCAGCACAACTGTTTCCAAAATTGAAAAATAAATCAGTATATTAGAATAATTTCTGAATGATCATGTGACACTGAAGACTGGAGTAATGATGCTGAAAATTCAGCTTTGCATCACAGAAATAAATTATATTTGAAAGTATATTTAAATAGAAAAATGTATTTTAAATATCAATAATATTTAATAATATTTCTTTTTTTCCTGTATTCTTTGATCAAATAAAAGCCAAACTTCCGAACTTTTGAACGGCAGTGTACTTGTGATGTACATTTAACCATCATTTCCGTAAGTAAAAATGTCTTTATCTGAATTGTGGTTAAAATGTTTTACATCTTTATCATTCCTGTTAACCTCTCTCTCTTTACACAGTGATGTTAATCAGTCTTTCCCTGCATGACAAGTGTCGGCCGTCTCGTGATAGGCTGCTCTAAGTGTCCATCTTTGTGACTGACATCTCTGTTAACCTATGTTGTGTTTTTTTTTTTTTTCTCCTTCCTCTCCCTCCTCGCCTATGTTTGTCTTTATTATTTTTTAGCCTGAGTGGTAGGAGGGTGTTTTAGCAGGCGGCTCCCATCTCGCCGCTGTTTCTGTTCTCCCAGCAGCATCGGCCGCAGCAACCATGTCCGGGTTCAATCTACTGCATCTGGTCAGCCAAGGCCAACCTGTAAAACTCAAGGCCTGCGGGCTCCCCTCAGGTCACCTGGATGCTGTGTGTGTGTGCAGTGTGCTTTGCTTTCTCGATGCTTTCTTACGTGCGCACACGCGCGTGTGAGCGTTCGGCAAGGGGTGTGTGTTTGGTGGATGGTAAGGTCACTTGTGGAGAAACCAACTTCTGGATTAATCTAACGATATTCATGTATTTTTACTTTGACTGACTTCACATAAATGCATGGACAGCTCAACAGGTGAATAGTTAATACTTTTGGATCAGTTTCTAAATAGTGGGTTTCCAGATATCAGGTTCCCCCTGATGCTTAAGTTGGTTTTTCTGCATTTGATGACCCCTTGCCTTGAAATGTCACTTTTTGCTTTGCTCTTTTTTTCCTCTGTTTAGCTCCTCAGTTGCTCATGGAATAACGCCTAACTCACTGTTTTAACTTCTTTTAAGCTTGCATGATCAGTCAAGCTTTAACATTAACTTAATTTCTACTAATGATTGCATTTGTATTTGCATTTTCCATTTTAGGAATGTAGATGACACTCACATTTGAAACAGGGTGGTTTTTGAGAAAATGTTTCGACCAGTTAGTTGTATCTGATTGCATTGGTGCATGTTGAAACTTTCATAGTTTTATTAAGACACATGAGTAGATTAATAGCAATAACTGGGTGTGTCAATGTCAAAGTAATGAAACAACACAGGATTTGGATTTTCTGAAGAAAATAATAGTGCTTGCAAAGTAACAAGACTGTTTTCACTGAATGATAATTAAAAAACAGCTATATTTTATATTTTGGTTTGTATATTGGTGCATACTAATTTGGATGTAAATTTTAAAGGGACAGTTCAGCCAAAAATGAAAATTACCGCATGATTTACTCACCCTCAAGCCATCCTAGGTGTGTATGACTTTCTTCTTTCAGACGAATATGATTAGAGTTATATTTAAAAATGTTCTGGCTCTTCCAAGCTTTATAACGGCTGTGAATGGGTGTTGAGAATTGGAAGTTCAATAAAGTGCATCCATTCATCATAAAAAGTGCTTCTCATAGCTCCAGGGAATTAATAAAGGGAGCAAAAATCAATTAATTTATGTAAGAAAAATATCTATATTTAAAACTTTATAAACCGTAATCTCTAGCTTCCGCTAACTGTCGTACACGTGTTCACAAAAGAGTGGCATTCCAGCGGATGATGCCAGATGTAGACGTAGCGTAACCTCTGAAAATATGCTAGTCTCTTGAATATTTGTCTGCTAAGTTTCTACATTCGGCAAGCAACAAAAACAACAACAACAGCAATTTTAAAGGAGAAGTCCACTTCCAAAACAAAGATTTACATATAATGTACTCACCCTCTTGTCATCCAAGATGTTCATGTCTTTCTTTCTTCAGTCTTAAGGAAATTATGTTGTTTGAGGAAAAACATTTCAGCGTTTTTCTCCATATAATGGACTGATATGGTGTTGATATGGCTGACATGTTCACTTTGCAAAGACTGGGTCGGTACTTCTGCAGCGATGTAGGATGATTTTGAAATGATTTTTGAAGTTGAGGGAGAAAATACGATTGCAGTTTTTCAACATACCCTAACTGTCTTGAGCCAGAGTACACAGACGTCAAGGAGAGCAAGGCAAGACGAGCGTTTGAGATTAAAAAGTATTCAAACTGTATATTTTTAATGAAAATAACCAATCGTTTCGCTAGATAAGACCCTTCTTCCTCGGCTGGGATCATTTACGACCACATTTGGGATCGTTTGAAGCCGCATTTAAACTGCATTTTGGAAGTTCAAACTCGGGGCACCATAGCAGTCCATTATATGGAGAAAAATGCGGAAATGTTTTCCTCAAACAACATAATTTCTTTACGACTGAAAAAAGAAAGACATGAACATCTTGGATGACAAGAGGGCGAGTACATTATATGTAAACCTTTGTTTTGGAAGTGGACTTCTCCTTTTAAAAAAAAAAAAATGTAGGGCAGCGGATCAAATTGGCTGCCAGGCCACTAGGAATTCTCCCGGTTCTACGAATGGCTAGTCCGCCCGTGAATGCATGTATGACAGTTGGCAGAAGCTAGACATTGTGGTTTATAAGTTTTAAATATGCAAAGTTTTCTTACGCAATCACATCGATTCCCTTCAGGAGGCCTTTATTAACCCCCAGGAGCCATGCGGAGCACTTTTTATGATGGCTGGATGTACTTTGTTGGACTTCAAAGTCTCAACACCCATTCACTGCCATTATAAAGCTTGGAGGAG
Source organism: Labeo catla (assembly GCA_012976165.1). NCBI lineage: Eukaryota > Metazoa > Chordata > Actinopteri > Cypriniformes > Cyprinidae > Labeo > Labeo catla. Next base: position 755,257 of record VONZ01000241.1, read on the forward strand.
CCAGAACTTTTTTTTTTTTTTTAATTTAACTCAATTGCATTCATCTGAAAAAAGAAAGTCATATACACCTAGGATGGCTTGAGGGCAAGTAAATCATGGGGTAATTTTCCGCAACAGTAGTGTTTGAAACAAAATCTAACCAGTAATATTACTACAGCGCTGCCTTGCAAGCACTATCAAAAAGTTGACGAGTTGAGAATAGATGAGAAGAAGCGTGAAAACCATTTGGGGGAAGACGTGATATTTTTGGTGTGAAGCAAAAGGCCCGTGCTAAAAACAAATCTTGCTTCCAATTAGGAAATAACTTTCACTTGAGGTTATAGCGGAGGGATGTTGGAACAACGTGCTGATTTGTAGCGTGACCTCTCGGTGCACCAAAACTAAATCATTTGCAGGGGGTGACACAGACCGAATTCCTGAATTTCTTTAAATGCCTCCTTAGAGGCTTTTCTAGACAAACCAAGAAATAAAACACTTTTTTTTCCCCTTTCCCCCTCCCTCCTTCTCTCACAGTATAAATAGTGTTCAGAGCCCTCCATACACAAAAAAATAGGAATTCTCTCTCTCTGTCTCACTAATAGGATCCAGAAGACCCCTCTCACAGAGTCGAAAGGAATACGGGAGAGTCCTGCAGGGAGGCGACCCCCTCCTCTTTGCGCTCTCCTCCCCTCTTCCCCATGTTTGTCAGAAGTAACTTTGTACTCGCTGGACAGAGCAGGGCCCATCAATGGAGCCCATTCACCAGGGGGACCTTTAAAGACCCCATTATTTCCTCCATTCACATGGTTTCAATCTTGTCGAGAGGAATTCTCCACATAGCCTAAGTGAAGGGAGACCCGCTCTCACCAGAACGCGAGCCGTAAAACTGGCCAAACAATACAGGAGCGGGACAGACCCCACAGGAACACGAGTGAATTAGCTGGAAAAAAGGTGGAAAGGAGGGAGAAAGCACTCTGTAATGGGAAATTGCAGTAGAATTGTATGTAATTTAAAACTGCTGCGTGTCCCCGTGACTAAATGGCGTACAGATGGACATCTGGCCCCCTTTAAAAACATGGCCGCAGTGCTTGTCTTCTTCTGGTTGGGTTTGAGGTTTGTCAGGTTGACGTTTTGAAGTTGATTATCAGTGGAAGTTGTGTCACTATTTAATCAATTGAAGTTCGAAAGTCCCTCTGGTGACGATTACTCACTCCTCAGGTTGACCTCTAGAGGTCAGCATTGTTGTAAAGCTATGGGCCGAGCGTAGCAGTTCTGTACGAACAGCCAACACGAGCACTCGTCTAGGATGTCATAACTCACTGCGTATGTTATGCAGGGAAAATCAGATTTGCCTCGGCGTAATACTTTGGCTGTAGCACATCACTGACGGAGCGTTTGGGTTGCGTGTGTGTCACTGACACTGTGATTTTTCCAGGCAAGAGTCAAGTCTGGAATTAAAGTAGACCTCCTTTGTTATCGGCCAAACCAAATCATTTGCAACCAGACGAAAGTGCTGACTCCTGCTTGGAAGGAGTCACATAGAAACCTAGATTAGAGTGACAATTGTTTGTTATTAATCATTCTTGTGGTTTAGCACCAGACTACAAACCCTTACGTTTGCCTTACCTCACTTGTTTCTCATGTAGGAACGTGCCGAAGTAAGAAGACATGGCCCAAGACATTCCCCGAGGAGGAGCTGAGGAAGCGTTTGACCCCAATGCAGTACCATGTTACTCAGGAAAAGGGCACAGAGAGGTGGGTGACCTTAAAATACATTTTCACTAATACACAAGGTTTGGACATGCTTGAATTAGTTTGTCATTGAACTAAAAACTGAAAAATACATAGATGTGTATATATAGATGTATAAATGATATATTATGTATGTCACTTTCTTTGCAAATCTACAATTTAATAAAATAATTAAGTTAAAATGTATAAATAAGTCTATAACTATAAGTCAGTAACATATTATAAATGTAATATTAACAATAATAATGTAAAATAATTATTATTAATTCAGCTTAATTTCTAATGATTTCTAATATCATTTTTAATTAAGTAATTGTTTCTTAAAGGGTCATTTGTTCTGGATTGTGAAGCAAAAGCAGCCACTAGGTTACATTTCATATTGTAAATAATACAAATATATTCCAGCAGTTTTATATTCTAAACAGTGAAACATAATAAGCAACAAGTGGGTAAATCCAACAGTTGCAATAAATTATTAAATTATTCATAAATTACATTAATCAGTCATTACATTCAATTGTTATATAACATAAATATTTAATTTATATGTATGAATTATATATTACGTGTATCTACTATTTATTAATATATAACTTACTTAAAAAAAACAAAAAAGTTTAAAAACAAAATTAATAAATAATAAATAATATATATATAAATAATTATAAATGATATATTACACATCACTTTCTCTGCAAAACTACAATTGAATCAAATAGAATTCATTAAAAAAAACGAAATTAATAAATAGTCTATAACATATTATAAATGTAACATTAACTATATTAAATTTTATATTCTAAGTAATGCAAATATATATATATATAATATGCCAAATATATGCCAATAACGTTATATTCTAAAAGGTGAAAAATAATAATGAACGAGTGGGTGTATCCAAACAGTTGCAATAAATTATTAAATTGTTCATAAATTATATTATTCAGTTATTGCATTAATTTATTATATAACATTATTTTGAATATATATGTATAAATGATATATTACGTGTGTCACTTTTTTTGCAAACCTGCAATTTAAGCAAAAATGCCTTATTTAAAAAAAAATCAATAAAAAGTTTAAAAACAAAATTAATAATTAGCCTATAATTATAAATAGTAATATTAACTATATAAAATTTTGTATTCTAAATAATTAAAATGTATTCCAACAACTTTGTTCTAAAAGGTGAAAAATAATTACGAACAACAGTATCCAAACAGTTGCAATAAATTATTAAATTAATAATAAAATATTAATAAAATATATTATTCAGTTATTAATTTATTATATAACATTAATTTTTATATATATGTATAAATTATATATTACACGTCACTTTCTTTGCAAAACTACAATTTAATAAAATATAATACATTTAAATTAAATTAAGTAACGTAATAAACTTTAGGACTTATTAAAAAAACAATAAAATAAGTTAATTAATAAATAGTCTATAACATATTATAAATGTAATATTAACTATATCAAATTTCATATTCTAAATAATTCAAATATATTCCAACAACTTTATATTCTAAAAGATTCAAAATAATAAAGAACGAGTGGGTGTATCCAAACAGTTGTAATAAGAAACATTAGATTTGGATTTTTTCAACATCAAGCATCTTGTTCTAGCATCTTGACTGAATATTCCCGATTTCTTCATGCGTGGCTGATAAAAGCGCATGGTACATTTTCTCCTCAACGGCCCAAGGCCATAAAGATAGATGTTGACTAAAAGGAGGATGTAGCGTAGAAGTGAAAACACTGGCACTTCCCCTTTTCTCCTCCGTCGCTCAGTGGTAAAAACACACGTGGGGAAAGTATTTATCGGCCCATTGGCAGTAGGAATGTGAAAAATGCCCCTTAGCCTGTGAGAAGAGAGCGAGGAAGGATCCTGAAAGGTGCATTTTGAGGCCTGTTACCCTGATCACCCACAAATCCTCCTCAGCTTATCTAGATTAGAAATACTTAGTCAAGTGCTGCCGTTTAAAGGGATTTTTGCATAAGCAAACACAGCAGGAGAAACTGAAATGCACTTTGAAATAAGCAGTAAAATGGTAATACCCGATCAGTATCATAGTTGATCATTTCAATGTGTAAAATCACAATTTGTGGTGTTTTCATCCCTAGTGCCTTCACAGGAAAACTTACAGATAATAAAGAGGAAGGAACCTACCACTGTGTCGTTTGCGGTGCTCCTCTTTTCACGTGAGTGTCCATAATGACCCACCTTTAACATGTGCGCTGTATTTAATCTTTTTTTGGTTTAGAAATCAAAATATGTTGTTATTTGATAGTCAATATTGTGTTTTATTGCAGGTCTGATAAGAAGTTTGACTCTGGATCAGGTATGGCTCTGCACTTATTTTTATAAAAAATGCTTAATTTCCTTCTCAGAACAGCTACACGGTACATCTTCTAGACAGAAAATATATATATAAGGCTCATTGCTTCTCATTCTTCTCTTGTCCAACTCAATAAGGGAGTTTGACCTTCTCAACCTCCTTTATGGTTGAGTTCAAGGATGAATGTGAATCTAGTTAGCTGCCTAATAGGCTGCAAGTGTGGGACATGAAACCTCACATGCTCTTTATACATGAGTTACAGCAAACAACACCCAACATCCTACCAAATATCTCAAATATTTTAATGAGTTCTATCTATTCCCTATGAGATTAAAGGATTAGTTCACTTCCAGAATAAAAATGTTCAGATAATTTACTCACGTCGTCCAAGATGTTCATGTCTTTCGTTCTTCAGTTGAAAAGATTTTAAGGTTTTTGAAAGAAACATTTCAGGATTTTTCTCCGTATAGTGGATTTCAATGGGGATCAACGGGTTGAAGGTCCAAATTGCAGTTCCGTGCAGCTTCAAATGGCTCTACACGATCCCAGACGAGAAATAAGGGTCTTGTCTAGCGAAAACGCTCTGTCATTTTCTCAAAAAAATAATAAATAAATGAAAATTGATGTACTTTTTAACCACAAATGCTCATCTTGCACTGGGTATCAAGAACCGGTTCGGAATAAACATGTTTGACATCTAAATTTTTGACTTGGATTTTTTAAAAATCTTATTGGAATCGAAACTAGGAATCGAAAAGCAGGATCGTAATCGATAAAATTGAAACGATACCCAACCCTAATGACGTCACACATTACATAATCACGTTGCATTGGAAAAAAAAAAAATCTTTCAAAATGTTGTTTCAACTTAATATTATTTGTTACCCCGCTGACTTAAATGTTTTTGTTTAGTCAACTTCAAATTTTAAGTTACTTAATGTTATTTTAAGTGACAACTGGAATATTTTAGTTGACGTAACTAAAAATTTTAAGTCAGCAGGTAACAAATTATTTTATATATATAGTGTGGAAAAGTCATGTCTGGTTAGTTTTTCGTCTTGTGTATTTGAATTCAAAAAGGTCCAAAATCATCCAGCGTCGTTGTTTTACCTTTTTTTTTTAAAGGGCGTTTGACTTTCTTTGCATATTCACTTTATAAACACAGGTACTTTGTGACCCTTTCAGTGTGACTATGTAATATGTGAGGTAGTGCTAGGTTGAGCTTGTGGTTAAAAGGTATATAATTTTTTATTTTTTTTAGAAAATGGCTGATTGTTTCGCTAGATTAGACCTTTATCCCTTGGCTGGGATTGTGTAGAGCTATTTGAAGCTGCACTGTAAGTGCAATTTGGACCTTCAACCCTGCTGGGCATCATTCCAAGATCCTGGAATGTTTTCCTCAAAAACCTTAATTTCTTTTCGACTGAAGAAAGAAAGACATGAACATCTCAGAAGACATAGAGGTGAGTAAATAATTTTTTTTTTTATTCTGGAAGTATTTTTGCATTGCTCCTCACTGTTCTTCAGTGTTTTTCTCAATGAATGTTGCATTTATACATAGTTCAGCTTTTTAAAAAATGCATTTTGCACTTTTCATCAGTTTTTGACTGCAAGAATGTGTTATTAATTAGATTTTATTGCAGATGTCCAAATAGTTTCCTGGAAGTGCTTCCCATCTTGCTTCTAACATTGCTTTTGTAATTGCAATGGTATACATTTCTGTTACTAGTTTAAGATGTGTATTAAATGTTTTCTGCTTTAAGCTTAAAAAGACTTCTAAGCTTAAAAATGTTGGGTGCATACAATGTAATTCTAATACATCCGAGCAACAGATCTGAGCTCCAGATCACATACTTCTGCAGCGTTACTCATGCTACTTTTATTTGCTCTCCAAACTAAGTATAATGTGTATGCAAGAATTCTCTACAAAAAAACAGGCCGAAATGAGAAACATCTGGGCCCTGTGTTGAAAAATCGGATTTTCGCTGGAGTTGAATCTTTTCTGTCTTCGACATAGAGATGGGAGCCAAACGGGCTGCATTGCATGCAGGCAACGCTGCAGCCTGGACTCATATAGACTCAATTTCCTGTTTTGTTAGAGTGACGCTACACTGCTCCATTCACTGGGCCGCTTGAGCTGGCGATAAAGCTCCATTAGATCAGCTCCGCGACGATCCGCCGGGATTCTCCCGGTCTGAGTCATAGGATTCCTATATTCCCCCTAGAGCTTCCTGTGTCTGAGTGGAATTTCATGGCTTTGTAGTTGCAGCCAAGCATCTCCTCCCTAAGAGGGAGGAGAGAGGGGGGTCAGTATAGATGGCGATCGAGGGGTGTTCAAGGGGTTGTGGAGGGAGAGTATAGAATGAGCGGGTGGACGATTGACTAACTTCTGTTTCTCACCACACGTAGTATCACAGCAGTGAACCGATTCCTGCTTCCTGAGGCATTATAAAATGTAAAATCGAGTTACCAAGATGTGGTTGCCAAATCTCCCACACTGGCCCTCAAACTACTCATTCTGTTAAAAGGGACATCGGATGCAAAATTTACTTTTACATGGTGTTTGCATATAAATGTGTCTTAGCAGTGTGCGCACGCAACCACCCTACAATGATAAAAATCCATTCAATCCTTTTTTTAAATCCCCCAAAACAGTCTCAATTATGAAGCGTTTTGATTTTCTGAGCAGTATGATGTCATACTGTTCAGGCTCCGCCCACGGCCATTTATGGATTGTCCTGTATTAGCACATTTCCGCCCTCAGCCAGTTATACCCCATTTTCTCTGCGCTCAAGCAATCTTGTAAGCAATGCAGGTGTTTTGTAGTTGAATGTAAAAGTGATCTTAAGAGTCTTCATTTTGTCCTGACATCAGAGGCACTGAGGACGCAGTGGATTCGTTTTGTTTTTGATGGCAATGCACCACTAAATACACACACACACACACACACACAAAAAAAATAACAGAAGAGAAGGGTTTAACGAGCAGTAGCTTATTTTAATTTAAAGAGACATGCATTGAAATGGGTCGCTGTAACCAGAGCTGTTTTTAACAAGGTAAAAAGGGTGTTGTTTTACATGACCATTGAGGAATTTTATCCAAAGCATTTTGTAGACATTTCATGAAGACCCTAAAGAATCACACCAACTTGTAAAATGAGCATTCGATGTCCCCTTTAATTCACAAATATTATTTAGAACAGGGTAATTTTGAAAATACTTCAAAATACACATACAAACAGGGTGATGGAAACATAGCTTGTGATGAATAGAAAGTTCATAAGAACATTTGAACAATGTAATGAAAAAAAACTTTTGAACTGTAGTGTTTTTGTTTATAAATATTACATTCTGAAATCTCTAATATTCTCCAAATGCTCTGGTATTTAATTTTGTTTTCTAGATTAAAAAAATATACTGTTTAATGATTTTAACATTGCAGTTCTGGTGTTGCAGAACTTCATCTGTAATGTTTTGAATAATAACTGGATGTGGTGTTCCCTGCAGTGCCAGCACTTGTACTTCTCTTTCATTTCGCTTTGCAGCGTCTAATTTAATGTCTTTCCCTCTACCAGTAATCAGTAGTACTTTAAAGTTTGTAGGGGTTTTTGTCAAAAACCTAAACAAATATGCCAGCACAGCCTGTGTAGTAGTAAGCTCCCAAGGTTCCTCTCTCCAGACGTTCCACCTACCCAGAGAGCCATGAGCAGGACCACCCATGAGCCAGAACAGCCATTCTTTCCACTCGCACCCCTGTTACTGGGTAGAAATTTTCCAGATGAAAGAAACGGGATCGTGAGACAGCCGTAACTCTGCTGATAACGCTGACCATTTTCAGTAGGGAAGTTTGATGATCCCATATATCTGGTTTTGCCAGAAATCAAACACCCAAGTATCATGATGGTTTTGCATCAGCAAACACTAAACATATTTTTCCACCATTTAACAAAGGACCAAGCTTATCATACATTCTCCATTGTTTTTTTTTCCAAATAATCCTAACAAACTCAATATGCTTTGCATTCTAAGAACATGCAATGTGTTGCATTAAGGTTACAGATTTGTTTGCATTGCACTGGAGCAAAAGATTTTAAAGACAAGGGTAGAGCATCAAAAAATGTGAAGATTCAGCATCAGGACGGGCCAGGAAGAGGACAAAACCTTTAAAGGAGAAGTCCACTTCCAGAACAAAAATTTACAGATAATGTACTCACCCCCTTATCATCCAAGATGTTCATGTCTTTCTTTCTTCAGTCGTAAAGAAACATTTTAGCATTTTTCTCCATATAATGCACTTCAATGGTGTTTCAACTTCCAAAATGCAGCTTAAATGTGGCTTCAAACGATCCCAGCTGAGGAAGAAGGATCTTATCTAGCGAAACAGTTGGTTATTTTCATAAAAATAATACCATTTATATATTTGTCTTGTCTTGCTCTGCCTGAACTCAGTTTTTTTCCGGTTCATGACAGTTAGGGTATGTCGAAAAACTCCCATCTCATGTTCTCCCTCAACAAAATCGTCCTATATCACTGTTTTACCTTTTTTGTGAAGGGTGTTTGATCTTCTTTGCATGTTCACTTTGCAAAGACTGGGTTGGTACTTCTGCAGCGATGTAGGATGATTTTAAATTGATTTTTGAAGTTGAGGGAGAAAATACGATCAGAGTTTTTCGACATACCTCTAACTGTCTTGAACCAGAATACACAGAGTTCAGGCAGAGCAAGACAAGACGAGCATTTGAGATTTAAAAAGTATTTAAATTGTATTAATTTTAATTAAAAATAACGGATTTCGCTAGATAAGACCCTTTTTCCTTGGCTGGGATTCTTTACAACTGCATTTGGGACGTTTGAAGCCGCATTTAAACTGCATTTTGGAAGTTCAAAATCGGGGCACCATGGCAGTTCATTATATGGAGAAAAATGCAGAAATGTTTTCCTCAAAAAACATAATTTCTTTACGACTGAAGAAAGAAAGATGTACATTTTTGTTCTGGAAGTGGACTTCTCCTTTAAACTTGCTCAGCACGAGATGAATACACATCAGAATTTAAGGTTTTCAGGCTTGTGGATCACATGAAGATTCACTTAATTCATAATGTTGTACTGCTTTTGCAGGATGGCCGTCCTTTTTTGATTTGATCAATAAGGACTCTATAACCCATACCGATGACTTTTCGTATGGGATGCACAGAGTGGAGACAACCTGCAGTCAGGTACAAAACCGGATTTATATTTTTTATGCACAGCTATCCACCTTTTTTTTTTCGTTGTAAATTTTATGTGTCTGGCTTCAGGTCTCATTCGCATCCAGCTTGTTTCGCTGCTTGTAATTGCAAATTGGTGCTTTACCATGTTATTGTAATGTATTATCTTAATTATGAACACACTGGTTTGTAGTGCAAACAGTTTTAGCGTTTACTGCACGTTGTTATTCTTCTCGTTATTTCCCTATAGTGGCTAACGAACCGGAAGTCTCACCCATAGGCTTACTTCTTCCTGCTTTTTTTTTCTATTTGTAGTGTGGTGCTCACCTGGGCCACCTTTTTGATGATGGACCTCGACCAACAAAGAAACGCTACTGCATTAACTCCAATTCTCTCGATTTCCGGGCGAAAAACAGTGCTTCTGAGAAGGTGGAAGCATCTGGAGGAGCAGGTCAATCACCAACTTCTAGTAAGAATGAAGAACTTTAATAGGACTTGAAATAGGCCGATCAGATGTCACACTACTCCAAAGTCACTCCTGAACTATCAATTCCAAATCAACTGAGCCGTGCAATCAGACAAATGCATGCTTAGCAACGTTCGTCTGAATAGTGGGTTCTTCAAGATTACTGTATGCAGTATCAGTATCCAGATAACAAATTAGAATGGCCTTACGTTTGCTCCTCAACTTCTTCACTTGAATTTTGAGTCATCTGAAGAGCTCACATCGCTTCAAAGAGATTTGCTCTGCTAAAATATAAATTTTCAATTAGGTGCAAAAGTCTGAGACTATACTGGAAATCTGCTGTTTTTTATTTATTTTTATTTAAATTAAAATTAGAATTTTAAACAGCTTTAAAACAAAGAAACTGAGTGAGACCATTTTATCAAGTCTTTGTACAGAGAGTCAGATATTCTTCCATTGAAGCTTAAGATGATTTTTAAATCATACACACAAAAAAACAAACAAAAACAAAAGGAGGACAAATCAAATAGTAATATTTTCTCATATTCTTGTTTTTTTTTCAATTCAGATTATTTTTTCTGACAATATAATTTGTAATGGAAAAAAGAAAAATGCATTTTCACTAGTGGTCTCTGACTTTTTGGACCCCATTGTATATTGAAAGTCGAATGACTGAAAATGAATTATATATGTATACTTTCTCAGAGCGCTGTGTTGTTTTTGAAGTGACATGTGATACAGGGAGGTCAAGAAGTTTGAGGAAAATGCTATGCAAGTGCTCCTGTGAGCAGTAAAATAAGCACCGAGTGGAGAACAAAGCATTCTTTGAAATAAAATGGAACAGATGACAAATGTTTAGTCTGAACACAAATGTAGCCTGACTTTTAAGGGTGCTTTTTTGGTCTCCCTGCTTGCAGTGCCTATTTTTGTCCTGAGTTGATTTTTTTTTTTTTTTTCTCTGAGATATTGATTTACTTTGATTGATAGAATTTAATTCATATAGTGTGATTAAAACTATATTGAGACTAATGTTTTGTTGTGAATTTTGTTCAGATGTTTTTCATGTATTGTTTTTTTCCTTATATATTAGTTTCATTGCTTCATTGCTTAAATATTCATAACTGATCCATTGATTTTTGTGCTTCAAACTTGGCAATTTCAGTCAAAATCGTTTTTCACAATATGAGAAATTTTATTTCACGTTAACGATTTATATGTGATCCTGGACCACAAAACCAGTCGTAAGTAGTACGGGTATATTTGTAGCAATAGCCAACAATACATTGTATGGGTCAGAATTATCGATTTTTCTCTTAAGCCAAAAATCATTAGGATATTAAAGATCATGTTCCATGAAGATATTTAGTAAATTTCCTACCATAAATATATAAAAAAATATTTTTTTTATTAGTAAAGTGCATTGCTAAGAACTTCATTTGGACAACTTTAAAGGTGATTTTTCTCAGTATTTTGATTGATTTGATTTTTTTTTTTGCACACTCAAATTCCAGATTTTCAAATAGTTGTATCTCAGTCAAATATTATCCTATACTAACAAACCATACAGCAATGGAAAGCTTATTTATTCAGATTTCAGATGATTAATAAATCTCAATTTCAAATGGTCCCTTATGACAGGTTTTGTGGTCCAGGGTACGCACATGTATTTATTTTTTCCCTTATATGAATTAGTTTCATTGCTTCATTTGATTTATATTAAAAATTAATAATTGATTTATTTATTTTTATTTTTTTATTTATTTATTTTTTTTTTGCTTCGAACTTGGCATGTTGTAGTCGGTCAAAATCTTACATCACAATATGAGTCATTTTATTTCACGTTAACAATATATCACAATAGTTATTTTTGCTTTAAACAAGGTCTTTATGATATACAAAACTAATTACAAGCAATAGGACAAAAAAAGCCTACAGTAGAACAAATAAATAAGAAATGCAACATACATTGTATAAAGTAATCAAGTGTATAAAAACACTGCTTATTCTTCACTGTGTAAATTAAATATATATTCTTATTAAAGTTACAAAAGTGATTTAGTCGAGCAGTGAAAGATTTTCTCTCTTTTGTTGTTTGATTAACATGATTGCCAGACAGTGGGAATATCAAACTGCTGCCACTTTAAGAGCTACCCGGATCCAATATACTGTTACACGTGTTTTCTTTCTCTAAATTACGACCTAAATTACTGTTTATGAGGAGACACGCAAAGACAGGCATTTTGACACCTACAAGTGTGTGTATTTAACCGTACAAGGCCTACACTGTAAAAAACAATTTGTTGAGTCAACTTAAAATAATTTGTAACCTGGCTGCCTTAAAATTTCAAGTTCAGTCAACTCAAAAAAAAAAGTTTGTTAACTTGAAATGTTAAGTTATACTAAGTGACAACTTAGATATTTGAGTTGATTCAACTTAAAATTTTAAGGCAGCTGGGTAACAAGCCCAGCTTTTAAGTTAAACAAACCACATTTTTTGTTTAGTCAACTCAAATGTCTAAGTTGTCACTTTGTACAACTTAACATTTCAATTTGACTAAACTTATTTGAGTTGACTGAACTTAAAATAATTTGTTACCCTGCTGCCTTAAAATTTTAAGTTGACTCAACAAATTGTGTTTTTTACAGTGATAAAGCAGCAAAAATAACTCAATACTCAGTGCAGTGATTGCATTTCAACAGCTTAAAACAACTTGTTTTTACACCGCAATGGTTAAAAACACATGCAAACAATACGTTTTTTGCGACCAAGTGTAACCTTTGATTTCATGAAAAAGAGCTGCTTGAACATCTGGAAAATCTGCGAAATTTGTTCGTTTGCATTCCACGGGAGAAAGTCCTAAAGATTTGGAACAAAATTAGGGTGAGTACATAATAATAGAGCTTGACATAAGCTATTTTACATTTGCATCTAGCAAATGTACTATTCAGTAAACTTTTTGCTCATCTTATCCACAATTTTGTTGCAGCAGATCACCATAGGAGGAAATTCAGACACCCTGAATGGGCGGTGGTGTGCTTGGTGAGCTGCTGAAAGTCCTTCAAGCCTGGAGAGGTTACGTCAGCCTCGCCATCCTCTTTGGAGTGCTGTTGTTTAGAGAACAGAGTGGTTGGCCTTACTCTGAGAGTGTGGGAAAAATCGTCCAACAGGCCTGTCGCTGAGAGCGTTTATGTTACCGATGCAATAAAGAATATTTACAAGTCAGGTGTGTTTAGACTGAGGGACGCTGGTGGGGGGGCTTTCGGCGGAAGATGGAGGTTTTCGGGGGGACTGGCAGCTGGAGTGTCTCAAACCAGCTTTCAACCCCATATCATCTCCCACCCGGAAGTCAAACAATTTTGTCATTTATGGAGCAAAAATGAACACGCAGGACACTCTTGGTAGGTAGCGTGACTACTCAAACTGTTACAACCCTTTCTTTTGTAGCCGGAATTCCAAAACATCCCGTTGAAATGAGTCACGTCTTGTCTCTGGCCCAGACATTAACACTTTAATGCACAGAATGTAGGTAAAGCTGTTTTCGCCTTCAGACTGTCCGCCTCACTTCCTGCCACTGAAGTGTCACCCCGAGTAAGTCGTACTATATCTTGTCCCACTGGCCCCATTAGTTTGCTCTATGAAAGCACTAAACCAAACAAAAGATCCCCTGGCAGCAGTCGTACAGCCCAAACACGCAATCTATGATCCACAAAGTCATCCAACACATAAACACCTCCCTCGAACCCTGGGACAAACATTAGACTCTCCGTATAGACTGAACACGCTCATTCACGGTTTCTTTGGATACGCATTTGTGCGAGCCCCCTTCTTTCCTGCTTCGTAGCCTGCCATTAACTGTAGCTCTGTGCTGACTTTGAGGGATTACAGGGGCTTTGCACAGACCTGCCTCTGTGTTCACCCGAAAATGCTTGCTTGTTTAAGACCGCAGCTTTGTTGCAGGCACAGGAAACCTTGAATTTAACAGGGTTTATGAATTATTAGTGTTAGTTTTTGCATTACTTCCATCCTTCAGTTTGTGGAGGACTTAAAAATTCATTTGATAATAAATCAGGGCCCTTTTACCAATCACACATTCAGGCTCTTTAACCCGCCTAGTCGCTTTCATATTCAAAGATTTTGGAACTTGCAAACCAAACTGAAATTAGGTGCTTGGAAAGCAGTGGAAGTGCTTTCTGTTTGGCTTTCCAAGTGCCAGTGCAATCTGTGCATAAATGTTCTGTATCCACACAAATCACACATTGAAAAGTTCCCCCCATATATGTGGCTCTTTTCCATGCAATAATGGGGTCTAAAGTTTTCACGTTTTTTTATTTTCCAGGTCTAAAGAGAAGACATTATTCAATAAAGTCATTGTTTTATTATCTTTGCACACAAAAAGTATTCTCGTAGCTTTATAAAATTAAGGTTGAACCAGTGATGTCACGTGGGCTATTTTAACGATTTTCTTACTACCTTCTCAGACCTTCTCAGCTTTCATCCAAACTTATCCAAATCTTATTTTGTGTTCCGAAGATGAACGAAGGTCTTACAGCTTTAGAATGGCTTGAGGGTGAGTAATTATTGACAGAATTTTCATTTTTGGGTGAACTATCCCTTTAACTATAACTGCATGGAAAAGAGCAACCTAGGCAATCTTTAAAATGTTTCCTTTTGTGTTCCACAGGAGAAGATCAAACTTGTTTGGAACAAATTAAAAGTGAGTAAATGGTGACAGAATTTCCATCTCTTCCATCCATTTCCATTTCCATCTCAAGTTCAGAATCAGTTTGTTACAAATGTTTACACCTTGGCATTCACTATTTCTTTTCCACAGTCGGACATACCTTAAGGACCTAGAGTGAATTAGGATTCGTCTTTGAAGGCCCTTTCCAACTTATCATAGATTCCTGAAGGCACTTCCTGGTTGTCCTGAAAGAATTGCTTCATGCCAAGCTCTCACAGACTTGTTAAAGGATAAAACTTTTCTGATTATTTACTTACCACCGTGTCATCCAAGATTTTAATGTCTTTCTTTCTTCAGTCACAAAGAAATTAAGGTTTTTGAGGAAAACATTCCAGGAGTTTTCTCCATATAGTGGACTTCAATGGTGGCCAATAGTTTGAAGGTCCAAATTTGAAGTTTCAATGCAGCTTCAAAAGGCTCTACACCAGTGGTTCTCAACTCCAGTCCTCGGGGCCCACTGCTCTGGACATTTTGTATGTCTGCCTCATTTAACGCACCTGATTCAGATCATCAGCTCATTAGGAGAAAGATCCATGAACTGAACTGAGTGTGTCAGATTCAGAAACATACAAAATGTGGGGCCCCAAGGACTGGAGTTGAGTTGCTCTACGCGGTCCCAGCCGCGGAATAACGGTCTTGTCTAGCGAATCTTGTTATTTTCTTAAAACAAAAATTTGATACTTTATAACCACAAATGCTTGTCTTGCACCAGCCCGACCTCACGCATTACATAATGACACTGAAAACGTCGTGCATGACAAAGGCGGAAGTACCGACCCTGTGTTTACAAAACGAACATTAAAATGCACTTCACAAATCATTGTAAAACAACAATTTTGGATGATTTTGGAGTTGGAGGAGAAAATGAGGTGGGAGTTTTTCACCCTACCTGACCTTTTTGAACCAAAGTACACAGATGAAGAACTAACCACACGTGAACTTTTCAAAGCGATATGTAATGCGTGAAGGCGCAGGGCTAGTGCAAGATGAGCATTTGTGGTTAAAAAGTATGGAAAATGACAGATCGTTTCGCTAGATAAGATTCCTCGGCTGGCATCGTGTAGAGCATTTGAAGCTGCATTGAAACTGCGATTTGGACCTTCAAACTGTTGGCCAACACTGAAGTCCACTTTAAGGAGAAAAATCCTGGAATGTTTTCCTCAAAAAACTTAATTTCTTCTCGACTAAAGAAAGACATAAACATTTTGAATGACATTGGATGAAATTTTAACTCTGGAAGTGAACTTCTCCTTTAAAGTCAGGATCACCTTTCCCCTGCATTCGGGTTGTTTCGGATGTCATAATCTGGCCAATTGCAGAAGCCAAGAAGAAAGGGAGGACAAAGCACTGAAGTGAGAGCAAAAAAAGAACTTGTGGAATAGTGCAGCACTGCCAGCTCTATCAGGCATTCGTCTGATGGATGTGTTGTGACTCCTTTTCTGGAGAAAAGTCAATGATCTCATTTCAGCTCTGTTAACTTCTGCCAAGTATTTGCTTTTTTCAGTGAACAGTGTGGGGGCAGAGGGACAGAGTCTGCCTGTGGCCTCACTCCAAATGATGCAATTTGACAGAAACCACATGAAGGGCCGAGGGTATGCAGTATGGCCAGGGTCTCGGGCTTGAAGGCAACACTATGCATCTACCAGGCCCTGCTTGCACCAAGTGCGCCCTTCGTCTGATTAGTTCCAAATGCGCTCAAGATATATTTAGGTTATACCAATCAGAAAAATAATCATTTGGTCATCATTTGCACCAAGTGCAGGTTGTCTTTCCCTCTTCTGTTGGACGTCTGTGAGTGAGACATCACAGCTTTGGAATGCCACCAGGCGATCGCCACACCAGCTCTCCAGCATGCTGAACATAAATAAACCCCAGGATCTAGCCGCCTTGTTATTTCTAGCATTACTATCAGGAAGTGTCCGGCGGTGATCTATGCTCTTCAAATAGTTCATTTGCAGCCTCTCTAAGACATTCTTTTCCCAAGGCAGGGAATTAAAAAGCAGCTCTGTGTTTTGAAGTTGGTCAAGGGGATGAGGCTCACCATGACCCCTGTGTTTGGTTTAGGAGTACGTGCTGTTATTGGGGATGTGCGTGTCCGTCTGCAGCTGGAATGAAGGGTCTAACTCTGGCATCTCTCGAGCTGGGAGAACGTAATTTCTATCACTGTTTGTTTTGAATCTGCCAGGTTGTTTTGACTGCCTAAGTTTGCATCTCGAGCTCACATCCTGATGAACCCAGTGAATGTGTCCTGCGCGTGACCCCGCAGCTGTCCGAGGGTTGAGCTGATGCTTCGGCGGAGCTTTAATAGGTGATGAATGCTAAAGCGTAGCTTCTACGGACAAGCTTGGGATAGGGATTGCTGTTGAAAAGTTAAGCATTGGCGTGTAGGAAAGCGAGGTTTGGCCTTTGTTTTGCAGTGGAAGGAATGGAGCCATATTGACAGAGGGAAATGTGGTTAAAGGTCATTTATTCTTTAAGCAGAAGATGTATGGAACATGTTAGCCGTGTGATTAATTAATAGGTAGAGGTGTGTGCTTGCGAGAAAGGAAGTTCAGAATGGCATCCGAAGGTTCTGGGATCAATTATGCCGAGGAGAAAGTGGAGTGAAATCGTGGCCCTGGGCCTCTTGTTTCTTTGCCGTGTTCTGCGGTTCATGCCGTCGAGCGAAAATTAGCTTTTATAAGAGCATATTCAAGAGCTGACACCATAAAACTGACAGAGGGCATTTGTGCCTTTGTAGTTTCAGGCTTTCCAGGACTTGCATCTGGAGGAAAAGACAAGATTAAGGTTCTTAGCTGGCCCCCTCTCTCCCATGGTCCATGGGAGGAAAGGCAGTATCTCCAAGCCCAGAGTTAAATATAGAATGGTTACAAAGCACTCACGATTTGCATACCTGAGAATAAATTGGTACTGTTCTGGAACAACTTAGCCAAACTGTGGAGGAAGCCATGGGAATTTCCCTCCGCTCTGCAGCCCAGAAATGTGGAAAATCTTCTGGAGAATTGAGCTGCTCAGAACAACTGCTCTTTGATTTAAACCCCGAATTGAAAATGCAAATCCCTGCCTTCGACCAAACAACTTCATTCACCATTTCCCATAGAAAGGATCAGACTAGTTCCTAAACAGTCAGGCAGAAAGACGAGACGTATTGATTTCCGTGCAATATGATGAAATTCTTCTTGAGGTGCAAGGTGAGATGACCAATCATATCCCAGTGCTTTGGTGTATGTCCATGAAATTGCAAACAAAATACTTTTTGTTAGCTTGGATACCTTGTCTTATGCTAAGCCATATAACATGCCATATGATATGATCTGTGCGTTTCCCAGCCAAATTTGGCTGGTTATTTAATTTCGTTTTTCTACGGCAACATAAATAGCTTCAAAAGAAGCCAATGCATCAAGCTTTGTTTCAGTCTATACACTGCTTGCTAAGTGTGTAACTTGCTGTGAGAGTTGATAGTTGTTCATGAGTCCATTGTTTGTCCCACAAACAATTTTTTTAGCATTTTTGTGTATTTGAACCCTTTCCAACAATGACTATCACAGAAGGTCTAACGCTTCAGAAAGAAAAACTTTTGGAATTTGAAGATCAGGGTAAATTTAACTTATTTTGTCTTGTGGGGAACATAGAAGTATCTTCTGTAGCTTCTGAAGGGCAGTACTAAATGACAAAAATATGATATTTAGGCAAAATAAGAAAAATGTACGCATCCTCATTCCATTCAAAAGCTTTCACCCCCTGGCTCTTAATGCATCTTTTTTTTTTTCTTCTAAAGCATCAGTGAGTGTTTGAACCTTATGTAATAGTTGCATATGAGTCCCTCAATTGTCCTTACTGTGGAAAGATGGATCTCAAAATCATACAGTCATTGATGGAAAGGGCTCAAATACACACCTTTCGGATCTTAAGGATTTTTCTTAAGAATAGCGGGCAACTACTGTAACACTAAACAAGAAAAACACAGTTGTGGATCATTCAGGTAACAACACAGTATTAAGAATCAAGCGTACGTAAACTTTTGAAAGGAGTCATTTTATAAATTCAACTATTATTTAACTAAAAGTAAACATCTTATATGTGAAATATCTTATTCAGGTCAGTACTAAATTAAAAAATAACATGCATTTTGTACGATCTCTCTTATTTTGCTAAAATAATTAACATTTTGCAGATTCTGCGAGGTGTATGTACTTTGACCTCAACTGTATATAAACATCAACAATAGACTAAAATTAATGGCTATAACATGACATAATATTATTTAAATTTAAAGTACAATGTTGTCAAAAGCCAAAACCTATGGCTAAAACAGAAAACTGTAAAATCAAACTCAGGTCCCGACACGCATACCACATTCGGTTGCTAAGGAGCACCGAGTAAACACTCATCAGCTCACAAAAACATTTTTTCCTTATTCACGCTTTTTACTCACTCTGCTTTTTTTTTTCTTCCTCTCCAAAGCAAGTAAACTTGCCTCTGGCTCCCTGGGCGGTGGGGAGCATTGAGCAAACGCCAAATCTTTAGGATGTCACCGCTGCTCAGTTGCTTCCACTTAGCCTTCCAGACTTTCCCCTGGCTTCTTTTCAAAACAAATCTTGGAGCGGGCCCACAGAAAGTGCATTCTTTCAGGGTCCCTGTGAGCAGTGCTCACGCGCTCCGCCACTGCCAGAGGTCGCCCAGCCAGACACACTGAGACGGCATTTATGTACACAATCAACATCAGGAAATCGAAATACATGTACATACTACATACATAGTGTGCATGCAAGCATATGGTCATTTTCAGAATTGTATCAATTGCTTAATGTGTAGCTTATGCACAAAGTAAGTCTCTGCGTACTTTAGTTTTCTTTTTCTGATCGTAATGAAACTGGATTTGTTAACTATTGCTAATGCTTGTTCTTATAGAGTAATGAGATATTAGAAATGACTAAACCTCAGGCTGACTTGGCAAACTCTGGTGTCACCTTCAGCCACTCAAGCGAATGAGTTAAACTAACTTTGCTTTAATCTGATGTTCTTCTATTGGCCTTGGCAGGTGTTTCATGGTGATCCAGTGTTGTTTTACTTCCTCTGTTTGCTTAGGCTGATGGTGAATAGGATTTTGGCAAATACTTCAGGTTGCCTAATTAGGGAGTGAGATTTGGCAGCTGTTAGCATTTGGTTCTATCAACAAAGCCCCCAAATTTTTCTCTCTACAGGATCAATATGTAAACATAAATTAGAAGACTCCGAATTGAAGTGCCGAATCTATAGATGCTTCATTTTCGATTGTATTTAAAATCAATTTCTTCAAAATAATGACATTTTATCAACAATAGTGCTATTGAAATTAATGTTCAACTGTTTTAATGATGTCCTTACTACTTTTCTGGACCTTGAACATGTCAGTTGCGCTGTTGTCTACGCAGGGTCATAAAGCTCTCAGATTTCATCAAAAATATCTTAATTTTTTTAAATTGTTTTGAAGATGAACAAAGGTCTTACTGGTTTGGAACGACATGAAGGTGAGTAATTAATGACTGAATTTTCATTTTTGGCTGTCGTTTTTTTATTTCATTTAAATTAATAAGCAAAAATAGCAAGGACTTTCTCTAAATTGGACTGTATATGCCAGAGAAAGCAGGAGCTGCTGACTTTCGTGGATTTTGCAGGTAATGACAACGTTGACCTTTAGTGTCTCCTCCCTCACTTCTTTTATATCGTCTCACATTCCAAACATTCCTGATGCAACAGGACTCACCAGTCACCCAGGCCTAAAACTAAACAAAGGTCACGGGGAATGACCTTTGCTCCAGGCGTCCAACCAAACTACAGGTGACGGCGGAAAGCTTTAGAAAGGTATGTCGCATTAGCTGAAGTTCGTGTCCTTATCTTGAATTTCTGAACACTGATTTACTTCAAAATGAACTGATCAATAACTCAAGGTGATGACCACACAAAACCTTTGTCTTAATGGAAAATGCAAATCAGAAAAACATAGAAAATAGATACTTAGGTCTGAATGGATCAATGAAGAATTTAGGTTATGTATAAATTTACGTAAAGTACAAATGCATTATTTTAGATGATCTAACACAATTTTCTAGGTTTATGATCATTTTTAAATGCTTAAAAAACTTTTTACAAGTTCAGCTCAATTGACACTGTAGCAAAATGTTTACCAAAATAATAATAATCATAATAATAATAATCCACTTTATTTTCCAGTTATTTCTGTTCCACAATGAAACAAACTTCAATAGATCTATTTATTTAGTTTTTAATCCAGAAGTTATAAAATACTCAGTTTCAAAATAAATACCCTAAAATGTATTTGAAATACATTTATTTAATTTTAAGTATAGTGCAAATACATTTACATATTTATGTACTTAATAAAATACCCTGCAACTGTACTTTTGGTATGCTAAAGTGGTATACTTTAAGTGTGCTAAATTGGAACAACTAATTTTGCACTAAATGCACTTTAATTGTGCAGAAGCAGTACTGTGACTATATTTGATTTCTGCTAAAGTAAAACTATTGCAAGTATACTTTAGGTACATTTAAATAACTGATATTATCCAAAGATCATACAATTCTCAGCAACAGTAAAGTTAAAACACATTTTAGGCTTAATATTAGTTATTATTAAAAATATGCATTGTGCACAAGCAGTGCTCCAAATAAAGTTTCATTATATTTTTTATATCAGTAAGCCTCATATGTCAGTAAATATGTTAATAGATTTGAACTATATTTAGTATGAAATAAATGTATTTTAAATTACTTTTTTACTAGGGTAGCCACACGAATTACATTATTTTAACATGATTTTACATGTTAACATGACTTTAGTGTGATTAAAATCATTTACTAACCCTTTTAGTTAACTTGTATCCAATTTTACAACTTTGTTGCCATGTCAATAAAAGGCTTAAAATGTCTAAAACTGATTATTTAAACAGCTTTACAGCTTAAGTTCTACACAAATGAATGTGGTTACTTTTATAAAATAATAAGCTTCACATTTCTGCTTTTAAATTCTCAAAAACTTGAGAAAAATCCTTCACTTCCACTGCCTCACGGTAACCTTGAAAACGACGGACAAGTCAGTTTTTCCTGAACGCGGAAGTGTCTCCTGACTTGGAACGATACTTACATTTCCGGTCTCTGGTGTTTCTACTCAAATTTACGTATTTTCCGAGCCGAAAATATAACGTTAGACCTGTGGAAATGGTTTTAAAAAGCACATGCTGCCCTAGTTTCGTCACTTCACAGTGTTGCAATGACCGTCTTTTAACAGTAACTCACCTGTCATAGTTTAATGAGTGGGAAGACCACGAAGCGACGCGAGATTAGCTGAATTGAAAACAGATGAGGGCATATTCTACATACAGCTCCCATTCGGGGCGAAGTTCGCGGGATTTTGTCCACAAAATGATAAGAGTACACATTATTTTATTATTTAACACACAGTGTTTTAATATAAGCGCTGAAAGCCATGTTCGTTTTCTTTTGTCGTCGTTTATGCAACGCATACAGCGCTGGAACTGGACAGATTTGGTCGTACGCATTTTGCGTACTTTACAGGAATTCCTTAAGCTTATTACTGTAACTGTGGCAGCCAACAACAGCACAGGTTATATTGAAAAAGATATACTGAAGAAGTTTAAGTTTAATGATTCAGTCTATCTTTTTTTTACCCTGTTTTAACATGGATTTCCCTGTAGACTGGAACATGAGAGCGTCGAAACAGAAGT
>VONZ01000241.1:780000-927957 GCA_012976165.1 Labeo catla
GTGAGATTGTGTGCATTCTTTAACTAGTCAGCTAATTAGTTAAATTAGAGCAAGGAAAGGTGGAGAAAAAAAAAACAGAGCAAAGTTTTCGCACTTCACCTCAGCCTGGGAGGTACATCCTTTGTGCTGGTTACACTTTGACCTTAACAAAGTGTGGAGGTAAAAGTCTGGCTGGCAGCACGGAGGTCAAAGGTCAGTGGGTTTTTCTGCTCTTGGTTTCCTGAATGCCTCCATCGCAGGAAGTTAACATGCTGAGATTTTCCGGCAATGGAAGTTCTTAAACACAAAGAACAAGTTTGCTCAGTGTATACATACAAAAACGACATTGTCAGAGTATATAAAAATATGAATGATTTAGGAAAGGTACAAAAAAAAAAAAAAAAACTTTTGAAAAATTATATTGTTTCATAGATTAAAATACGGCCTATTTGAGTGCAATGAAAAACGTTTTTTTTAAATAATAAACTATGAAATAAAATATAAGAACATATAAAATATGTTTTGTTTTTGTTAATTATATATTTTCATCCATCCATTCTCCACATTGCCTTATTTATATGATACAGAGTTCAAAAACCTCTCCTATTAAACTAAATTATTAATTTATTTGACATTAAAGAAGTCTTATTGTTTACTCTTAATCATCAACGTCCAAAACAACTCCATATGTTTATAATGATACACAGAGCTGGTACAGTACTTACAAAAAAATGTAGTCCGTTACTGATTTCAAATTACATGACAAAAATTGTAGTTAGTAACTATGTGCCCAAATAGTAAATCCGTTTCGCAAAGGCACGGAAAACGGATAACGCGTTCTAAGGAGCCACTGAAGGGACATGGTTAGCCGCTTGCTAGCGCTAGCCTGCTACATAACAGTACATCAAATTTAACTTACCACATAAACAGGGTAAGGAGAGAGGACTGATAGGACGACGGCGAATGATTTGCAGATCCTGAGCACCACTGACAAATATCTAATCTTGAAAATGTGTGGTAAATACTGAGGCTCCATAGTGTAGACAGAGTACCTGTGATCGCAAATCTCAAAAGTGAAAGTAAAACCCGAAGGCGTTCAAAAGCGATTTCAATGGATCTCATATTAATAGCGGTTCTCTCATGCTTACAATTTAAAGACAGTATAATTACCCAGCGATATAATTGCTGTAAAATATAAAAGCACTAAAATATATATTTCCTCTCATCTTTGTTCCCTTTGTGGTTGTTTTCATGTCATTTCCTTCAGGAACATGGTATTTTGATTCGGGCACATCCCTTTTAGTAACGTAATCCAGTACACATTTAGGTAATAAAATCGGACTACTTTTTGGTTACAATTAGATACTTTTGACCTAACTCGTTTATCACATTGATTTAAATAGGATAATCTTGTACCATTATGATATTAAAATGCATTGTTATTAACAACAATACATTACTTAAAGGTTTCCTAAACTAGGGAAAAGCTAATGGTTGATATTTGATTACATCAGATAACATCATAATCAAAATAAAACACTTACTTAGAAAACGAAACCATTTATTTGTTTACCTGCACGTCATGTAGGCATTTCAGAAAGATAAATTTAGAAGATAAAAAATAACTTATATATGTAATTAATAAAAAAAAGAAACTGTAATTTGATTTTAAGTATTTAAAAATGCAATGTAATCTAATTACAGGTACTTACATCTAATTACAGAATACATATATCACACTGGACCACAAAACCAGTCATAAGGGTCAATTTTTTTTTAAAGTTGAGATTTATATATCATGAAATCTGAATAAATAAGGAATATGGCAATATTTGGTTGAGATACAACTATTTGAGTGTGCAAAAAAATCACCTTTAAAGCTGTTCAAATAAAGTTAGCAATGTATATTACTAATCAAAAATTCAGTTTTGATATATTTAAAGTGGGAAATTTACAAAATATCTTAATGGAACATGATCTTTACTTGGCATAAAAGAAAAATTGTTCTTTTTGACCCATACAGTGTATTTTTGGCTATTGCTATAAATATATCTGTGCTACTTAAGACTGGTTTTGTGGTCCAGGGTCACATATAATCAGTTACTACTCAGCTCTGGTGATACATCCCTACAGAAAGTCCTCAAAGACCCACTCTTATTGTCTTATCAACAAACCAGCATGACGTGCACTTCCCTTACGGCTGTTTTACTGAAGAATGCCTCGCGTACAGCATTCACATCTGACCGGGTCAAGAGCCAAAACACAACTGATCTGGAACATCAGACAACAGGCCGCTTTATGGCACTCAGTTAGACCATGGTGCTAAATTTGCACATTTGCAGAGCTAATAGAACAACACATGTTGGTTAGTTAATGTTTGTTCATAAATACAAAGATATTTGATATTTGACTTTTTCTTAATTACAGGACAAGCATCATTAGTTGAACCAGTAACCAGGTAAGATGTTTAATTTTCTTGCTTTGAAGGAGTTCACAAGGTCTGCTTCTGCATTGTTAACATGATTAAAATGTTTACTAGGTTTATTTGTGAATCCCTTTGGTTATGTTAACAGCCATAGAAGATACTAGTTATCAGTAGATAAGATGAACTAATGTACTGATGCTTGATTGATGGCAGATCAGCGTCACCTGAGGTTCTTTCACCTGCTGGAGCGGGGCTTTGAGTGCAGGTCAGTCTATTGTATGGTGTGTTTGTGCACTAACACAGCTTCTCATGTAAATGGAGGTGGTCCGGGTCAGGCCCTCAGGGTCCCGGGAACAGTGGGAGTGCGTTATGGCTGATTCCACCTGTTGCCTAAACTGGTGATATATCAAGTCATTTGTTAAAGGGATAGTTTACGTTTAGGTTTCTCATTTTTTGGTTAAAAGCAGGCAAAATCTAAACTAAGCCATCAACTCAAGTGTTATTTGTGATTCCCACAGTAAACTGTAAACCAACTGTAGCCTCTTGACACAGTGACACGCATGTGATCTACTGGATCAGCACCTTCTGTTGACCTGTGACGCCACTTTGTACCTGCTTCCCAACTTGGAGCGTGAGTACACAGAGGTCCATTTCCATATAGACAGGCCACCCTTCCCTTTTCCATCTGACTACATTAGGAATACGAGAGCCCGGAGACTATGAATAGACCAGCGGACCCTGCTGTTCACAGGGGACTCAGGTTCAGTGAGGTGGGAGTTTGTGTGAGCTTGCACACATTGCCTCCCTGTCTCTCCAAGGTGGCCTGGGAGCTGGCCAGACGTCTATGTCACTTCAGAAGGGAGGGGATGGGAGAGGCAGCTCAGCCTGATAATTTGTCTTTACGGCCCGGCGTCACCTTTAACCCCTCCGCAGGGTCACTAACCCTAGATAGTGCATTTCTAAGTGACCAGTTAAGCTGCCATGTTGTTGGCTTTTAATCTTTGTCTGTGTGTATTTACTACTGAGTGTATAGTCTGTATAAAAATATGTATTCACAATTGTACACACACACACACACACACACAAACACGCATACATACATACATACATACATACATAGAAATATACACACACGCATGCACAAATACTTAGTATTTTGTCTTATTATTATTATTATTATTATTATTATTATACATAAATATAAAATATAATTATTATTATATTATTTGTGTTTACTGAAAATGTATATTACATCAAATATTTATTCACATTTTATGTATATATTATAGTAATAAATAAAAAATGTGTATTGTCATACAAAGTCATACAAAATGTGTAGTATATTTATTATGTTATAAATATTACTGGTATTACTGTATCTTATGTACATTAAATATTAGTAATGTATGGTATTAATAATATATAATGTTATTTGTATATAATATTTAATAGCAATAATAATCATAATAACAACATGTAATTACATAATTCATGTAATTTATATAATTATTTCTGATTTATTTTATAAAAATATATATTTTTGGAAAAAAAATATAATTCTGTAATTTATTAAACTAAATATAATTTAGTATAAAATATAAATGTAAAATATAACTATTATTATTATTATATTATGTGTGTGTACTGTAAACGTATATATTTTAAATATTTATTCACATTTCATATACATTATAGTAATAAAAAGTGTGTAGCGTATTTATTGTTTTTATACATATTACATTAATATACACTTTCTCTATCTCATGCACATATAGTAATAATAATGTATAATTTTATTAGTATATAATTATCATAATAGTAATAATAATAATGCAGTTATATACTTTATGTAATTTATATAATTATTAAATTGATAAAAATATATAATGATAAAACTTTAATTCTGTAATCTATAAAACTAAATGTAATTAGAAAAAATATATGACATAAATATAAAATATTATTATTATTATATTATGTATGTGTACTGCAAATGTATGTTACATAAAATATTTATTCACATTTCCTATATTATAGTAATAAATAAAAAATGTGTAGTATTTTTATTAATCTATTATAAATATTACATTAATATATGCTTTCTCTATCTCATCCCCATTAAATATTAGTAGCGTACAGTAATAATGTAATGTTTTGGCTATTTGAATTCTGCCTTCACTAATAAGACTGTATTTAATGCATTTTTATCATATTTAAACACATTCTCCTTGAAAATGAATGCAGAAAATGTTACGCGTGTTCCGTGTGAAGAAAAATTCTGAGATCCATTTCTACCCCACAGTAAAACTAGCTCATCTCATTGCCAGAGACTTCAGAAGATTTGATAAGCTGTCCCATGAGCATTGACTATTTTCTGTTTCATTTTTTCCCTTACCGCTACTTATGCAGCTTTGAGACTGAAGTGAAGAGGAAAATGCTTTAACAGTTTGTGTCTGATGTGTGGCTGTAGGCCCCTGGCAGCCGGCTTTCATAAATGTATTGCATATGTGGGGGCCGCTTTGAGGCTGTCTGGGGGTGAAACGGTTAAAATTGACATCGGGTGGCAAAGGGGCTGTGGTTGGTCTCAAATCTTTTTAGTGTGCCGCGGTGGACGAGTTCTCCCACAATTTGCCCAGAGCGCTCCCCTCCTCTGTCCGAGAGAGAGAGAGAAAGAGAAAAAAAAAGGAAATCTGTGTCCAACCCAAAGAATGTCTTTTGAAATGCACATGCTCCTGCTTTTTTACACCCTGTGAGCGCTTTGTTTCCTTCACGTTTTGCAGATTCGGCCTGCATTCTTCTAATTTATCACCGCGATCATTACTTTTAATGGTGGAAAACACTGCATCTTCAAAATGAAATATTACTAAGCATGGACTATATATATATATATATATATATATATTTCAGTTTTTTAAAATATAAAATGTAATGTTTATTAATTCTTTAATTCCATTTTTCAATTTTGCAAAAGCAGACACTGCAAGTGCATTTTGCACAATATGTATACATTCAAGTCATATGTCTCCATGTTCCGACAAAAGTTTCAAGTTGGCCGTAATCGATCTTGGTAGTACTTTGGGCAGTAATTTGTGGCTGGGGCTATTGATCGTATTCGTTTCATTCGCTGGCGGTCCCGACGCCGCTCTGTCTGCGGGGGAGTGGTCTGAAATTCCTCTTCTCCACCTTCTTTGGGGGTCTGAGAGCTGTTTTTTATGAATGAACTGAATACCAACTACAAATTAACCAGTCTCTTTCACAAGAAAAGCACTCCTTCTGCAGCCAGTTCTACAAACATGCTCGCTTTCCGAATAATGATGAAGAGCATGCAGTGAGGAATAATATAAAAGTGCATTAGTGTAAAAATAACCACCCTGATGTTGACATATTACGCAGATACAAAAAAAAAATGTCGCAAATGCTAGTAAAATGCTCAAATTCTATATAAGTAGTAGGAATATGCAGTAAGCATAATATAAGAATATATATATATTTGTACAAAAAAAAATGCTGACTTATCTGTAAATTTACATCTAGCTCCTTAACTTAAAAAGTACCAAAATGTCTCTATCTTATTTTAGAGTAACCTTTATAGATCCTGACAAAAAATTAGCATCAGTCGGTGACCCACGAACCATGCATTTTATATATGTCGTGATGCACTTTTTAATTTTCTTTCTGTCGTTCTCCCATCTTTGTTGTCTTTTGTGCAGCTCTTGGAGTTCAAGATCCTCCGGCTCTCGGTTATAAAGCCCATCTCTGACACAATTGTATTCATTTGGAGAGGGTTGGGAGGACTTTGCCATTCCTCCCCCGTTTGTCAAGCAGGCTTGGTCAGATCGTGGGAAAGGCCCTCCACGTAAAGCAGTTTATTCTTTGTCACTGTTGTTCTTGTGTAATTGATCTCACTCCACGTCGATGGGCGGAAGACTTCAAAGACGCGCGGCTGTTGGAGGTCGATCTGCTTGTGCTCGCGGCCTTGAGGGACAAAAAACAACTGCTTCCCTTTCGCTTACGATGCACACTTTTGATGAGTGTGTAAAATTGCGTAGTAGGTCATAGTATCAAGTTATGCACGTGAGGCGTGGCGTGAACTGTGTGGATTTGATGTAAACACCAAATTATTCATATGTGCTTTTAATTAAATTAACAATAATTAAATTCCTCAGTGACCATGTAGGTTTTAAATCACAAACAGATGTTTATTTAAATAATTAAAAATCCATTTTTTTTTTACAAATCACCTAATTTATAACACAAAACATATCCACCTTTTTCTTCAACGTGGAAGTAAGCCTTTGGGTGAGACTTCCAGTTCATTATCAGCAATAACGAGAAGAACAACAACGTGCGGTAAACAGTAAACTGTTTAACGCATTAAAATAACATGGTAAGACGCACCAATTTGCAATATCAAGCAGCAAAACAAGCTGTTTTGTACAGCTAAAAATAGCTGGATGCGGATGAGACCGGAAGCCACACCCTTACAAATTTACAAATGGCCACGCCCACTCTCACGGGAAGAAAAATGTGGATAGGGAAATAAGGAGAAGAATAACAATGTGCAGTAAACAGTAAAACTGTTTGCACTACAAACCAGTGTGCTCATTATTAAGATAATACATTAATAATATGGTAAAACACACCAATTTGCAATATCAAGCAGCAAAACAAGCTGTTTCGTACAGCTAAATATAGCCTGACGGGAATGAGACCGGAAGCCACACCCATAAAATTTACAAATGTCGCGCCAACTCTTACAGGAAAAATAAGGTGGATAGCACAAAACACACACGCTCAAACTAATGACTCATATGAAACGTTTCTTTTTTGTGATTTAGAATCATACAGTGGCATCATTGTAGTCCGATTTCCAAAGAATGATTCATATGAACGTTCGTTCATTCATTGATTTACTCATTCATCAATTCATTCTTTTTTTTTTCTTTGTTTGGGAAATAACAAAATTGTCCGACGCGGAACTAATGACTCAAGTTTTTCTAATTTAATTAACACATTCAAATCAAAAAGGTTACTAAATCTGAATTATTGAACAGCAAATCATGCTTTTTCAGTGCTTTATTATTAACAAATACCATATTTTTTTCTTCACATGCATCACAATCCGCAAATCATTGTCTTGGCACTTGAAAGGAATCAAGAGCTATTTTGTGTTCTAAAGCACGCCAAACATGACTAGTGGGATTTTATATAAAGTAACGAATGGATAAAACACAACATCTTGGTTTTAATATCCCTTTTCTTATTATACTGTTACACCAATTGTGTTGCGATAATGCAGCCTTTAGGAAGTCTAACTAAATCGTTGAAATCTGAAATGATCTCATCATGTGGCAATGCTGAGGGCAGTAAATGCAACACGAAACTTTTCTCTCAAATATTTATTCCTGAAAAAGTATACCAAAAGAATCGTGAGCGGACACAAAAGTCGTTAAGGGAGAAAAAAAAGAATCGCAGCACATCCCAAGTGAAGTTTAGGCTACGCATCGTTTACGTGTCTTGAAATAAACAAACAAATAAACAGTCTATGAACTGTGCTGTGTCTTTAAACTTTTCTGGAGCGTAGCCAGTAACATGAATGGTGCTGGACACGTGAGTTTGTCTCAATGTGGTCTCTCCTCTTAGTATTTCTCATGTTTTCTCTGGCTGTTGTCCAATTCTTTTCTCTCTCTCTCTTTTTGCGCCTCTTGTGCCCCCTCCCTCCCCGTGTTATCCACCCACGGGAAAAGTGATTTTCGCCTCTCTCTCTCTCTCTCCTTCCTTTTTTAATGTATATACCTCATCCTCATCCACAGTCTGTGGACTTATTTCCGTGTGGGCAGCAGGGATGCATTTAAAATGCCCCCATTTTTTTTGACTTAAACCAATCCGCGTAGAAAGCCGTTCCCCGCAAATTCTTGAATCCGCAGTAGCGTGGATTTGACAGTGCACTGTCACACTTCCCTCTGCGAATGTCTCGTTCAAATTGCAATCGATCACCGGGCTTATTTTATTACTAAAGCCACCCCCACTTAATTCTACACAGGAGATTTTTTTTCCCCGTGTGTGTGTGTGTGTGTATGTGTGTGTGTGAGCCAAATTCTCAAGCAAGAGACAGCACGTGCTTCTCACAATACCGCGCTTTTAGTTTACGTTTTGCATCCCCTTCATGTGCGCACCGGTTTTAAACGCATTGTTTTTGATAAGCGCGCACTGGTGAGCGCAAGACACTGACTGCAGGAACAGAAGGTGCGAGAGACTGTTTGGAACTCACACACACGATGAGTGCGCTCGGTGAGGAAGCCGCCGGCGAAGCTTCAGGATCGCAGGAGCAGCCCGAACCCGAGCCCGCCCCGGCCGAGCCAAAGAAGAGGGGACCGGGTAGACCCAGGAAGCCACAGCAGGTCAGTGTGTGACTCGTATTTCTTTCAACGCGAACACCTTTAATATTCTAAATTGGGGAACGTGTTTAGACCTGCCAGGCTGCTCAATAAACATTCTTACTGTAACTATATTACTCTTCGTTCGCTTTTATGGCTCATGTTTACATGCACCCCTGCTGCAAAAACGGCTTAAACTAGACTAAGCTGGTTTGCTGGTCTCTCAGACAGGTCTGGATGCAGGTTTTAAAGGTAATTGTGCCAGTTTTCTGTTTGACCAACTTGGCGACCAGCTAAACCTGCTCAACACCAGCTTAGCCAAACTGGAAGACCAAGTAGACTAGCAAATCAATTTAGTCTGGTTTAGTGTGTGTGTGTGTGTGTGTGTGTGTGTGTCTATATATATATATATTTATATATATATATAATGTTAGTAAATGAAAATACAATTGTTCACTGCTCATGTTAGTTCACAGTGCATTAACTAATATTAACAAATGCAACTTTTGATTTTAATAATGTTGAGATGAACTTGAACTAAGATTAATATATGCTGTAGAAGTATTATTCATTCGTAGTTGATGTTAACTAAAGTAGTTAATTAAACTAAACTTATTTGTGTACATTGTGTACTGTATTGTACTGTATTGCATAACTAATGCATATTTTCATAACTGTGCACACACGGTAAAGGATCAAAAGTGTGTGTTTATCTGGATAGAAATATAACATGGCCATAATTTTTTTTTTTATGTTTTATTTTTTATTTTCCTTTTGTTTCTCATGTGTACTCACATTTTTGTTTTTAATAATGTTTTTACATCCACTACTTGATTTTAATATGCATGCCATGTAGTTTGACGTTATTTTTTTATGTGGTGAAATTTTAATTTTTTAGAGCTGTGTATAATAATTGTAGGTAAATGAAAAAATAATTCTTTAAAATATTTTAGATTAATTAAACTATACCACACCGAAGGACACTGCTGTCACTGCATGAAATATGAAATTGTGTCATTAAAATCTGGGTTCTATTTAAGAATTTTCGCTAGCCATTTTTAGACAGAAGTATTAAGTTTGTGTGCTTTGATTGTGATTGCATTTGAAGCTTGCGTTTCTCTTGTGGGGGAATTCCTGCAGACCGAATGTATTGCTTGTACGTGTTCGAGGTTTATTGTATGAGTAGCACTTGCTTGTATTTGTACAGGAAGCACTTTTTTCCTAGCAGATAACATTCCAAATTACACGCTTGCCATCTGTTGATCACAACAGTCTCTCGTATGTGATGCTAAAGCACTTTTGTGAGTTGCTTTGGATAAGATCAGCTATATGTATAGCCTGCGCTACAGGCTCCTCCATTGACGTGATGAGACCAAACCCAGTTTGCTTTAGAAATTTTTCATCATCAGTCCAAATAAAATTAGTTTTTAGCTTCGAAATTATGAATGGACCATTAGAGGTTTTGCTAAGTGATGCACTGCGATATATCTAAATTACAAAACAGTTTGTATAACGTATAGTAGTTGTGTATGCAGAGGTAGAGATAGAAATGTTGTGTATTGGTTTTAAATGTACCTGTTGATGTGGTTACTATAACAACAGGCGTGTAATTAAAATGTAAGTGTAATGTCACTGAACATCTATCTGTTTAGTCATGACCACATCCTTCAGATTTCTTGTTTCGAATGTTTGTGGTCAGAGGATGTGATTCACTATCTTAAGTAATTCACTAGTGACTCACTGCAATGCCTCTAATTGCAAATAGCCATCAGGATGAGCTGGCAAGAGGGG
This sequence comes from Labeo catla, assembly GCA_012976165.1. Taxonomy (NCBI): domain Eukaryota; kingdom Metazoa; phylum Chordata; class Actinopteri; order Cypriniformes; family Cyprinidae; genus Labeo; species Labeo catla. Next base: position 790,573 of record VONZ01000241.1, read on the forward strand.
TTAAAAATAAATTCAAGTCATCAAATATACTTCAAGAATTGTTTGGCTGGTAAAGATGATGCATATGTGAAAAAAAACAAATTTAAAATGTAAAAAATGTAAATGCGAATTTCTTTCAATTTAAAATACTTCAATATATATATATATATATATATATATATATGATTTTTAGTTGATAGAGTCAATACATGCATGCAAATATTAGTAAAAATGTAAAATATGCCAGATAATTATATATATACACACACACACACACACACACACAGCTACTAAACTGTATTTTAAAAATGTCTGCTTAATTGTTTTTGTACGTGTGTGCAAGAATTGAAGATGCATTTTGTTGTTTTTCATGTGCGCACACTTAGACACACAACATTTGCCTGTTGCTTTTGACTCGTAAAGCACCAAGTGAATGGGAGACCACCAGTAAATGCGTGTACGGTTGAAGGGGACCCTTTCTTCTTTGAGAAGGGTGGGACTGCAGCAGTGGTCTCAAAACGTGTTTGGACACTTCTGGACATCGAAGCTTCAAATGCCTGATTTTTTTTTGCATTAAATGGCAAATCAAGTGGCACCTGCACTTGGTTAAGCTATTTTTGCAATTACTTTTAAGTAGCTGGTCCCAATGTGATTTTTAGTGCATGTATGAAGTCAGTTTTCATCATGGAGAAACCACAGGTGTAGTTCTTCACAGTAACTCTGAACATGATCCACTCACGCTGGACATCCAGAAAGTGTCCAAAAGCATTTGCTGTCATTTTAAGTAATTTTGTTATATAAACTGGTATGAAAAGTGCGCTTGTGCTTTGTTGCAAATAAATGGCACTTGGTTTGCTGATACACTCTTAAAAATAAAGGTGCTTCAAAAGGTTCTTCACAGCGATGCCATAGAAGAACCATCTCTTTCTTACCTTTCTATAATCTGAAGAACCTTCTTTCGCCATAAAGAACCTTTTGTTAAACAGAATGGTTCTTCAGGTGTTAAAGTTTCTTTATGGAACCATTTTGACAAAAAAGGTTCTTCTATGGCATCGTGAAGCACCTTTATTTTTAAGAGTGTAGAAAGAAAGTTTGTTTCCTGTCTTCATTGCCTAAGTTCACCTCCTTTCCTTCTCAGGAACCCACAGGAGAGCCTGTCCCCAAACGACCAAGAGGACGCCCCAAAGGAAGCAAGAACAAGGGTCCCTCCAAAGCAGCGCAGAAGGTGAGAACCAGGCATGCATCTATCTATCTATCTATCGATCTATCTATCTATCTATCTATCCTTGTTCCTTCCACCTATTGTTCTGTCTTTCTGTTTATCATGTACCACTTTACAAGAAAAGGAATATTAACCTTGGCAGTGTTAACTGAGGAAATGGGCTCTTACCATTTTAATGAATCATTTATCAAGAACGTGTCAGGAAGATTTAGAAGCATGTGAAATGTGTCAACATCCGGGGCATATGTATGTGTGTGTGAACATTAAGGGCTGCTTTCTTGATGTCTTAATCATAAAGCCTGTGTGAACGGACCGCAGTGACCCGAACCTCTTTGCTGTGTATTTCAGCGCAGTAGTTAACACTAAGCTCTAGTAATGTGGCGAGGGGAGTCCTGCTGACCTACACACCTAAAAGTAGCAGTGCATTCTGCACACATAAATACTCTCCCTCTGTCTTGCCTTAGGCAAATTACCACGCATAAGTGAGGGAACCACAAACATGCAGGCATACACACACACTTGCATGAAGCGTATACGTTGCGCAGAGAGTATAGAGCATGTACTGTTACACGTTGCCAAACGAACTCTGTTTCCATTCCTTGCTAATACCCATGTAAACAGAAAAGCAAATCGCAGCATCACATAAGAGTAAGTTGGCGTGCATGGGTTTAGCTGAATGTGGCTGTCAGCGTTTGTAATCGCATAATTCTGTTTATGTATTGGGAATGCCTTTAAAGAGGAGTTGTTCTGGCGAGCGTTTTGTAATGAAGTCATTAACATTTCTGCCTCGCTTGTGTGTGTGGTCTAGTCTGGCATATGTTTGCGGGAAGTTCCCTCCGACTGTCAGTGCGTTTGGGTTTTAGACGTATTACTATGTGATTCTCGTCTCTGAGCCGTCAAGGGGAGCTGAGATGTCTATTTGCGGAATTAGTTTGCGTTAATAACTCACTGACAGCTCAGACCGCTCTCTTTTCGCAGTGATGTACCGCTGTAAACAGTCACGGGACCACTTTGAAAAGCTTGAGCCCTTTTCTGCCCGTGTAATCCTGTTTCATCTTGTTTAGTGTTGTTATGATATACAGTGGACTGATAAATCTAATAAAGATGAAAGGAATCGAAATCTGCAAGGTGCTTCACTAGAGACACTTCTCAGAAGATTTGCTCTCCCAGCAGCAATCAGTCATCTGTGTCTCTTACCATTTTCACGACTCTCAGTTTAAAGGCTCTGCTTGTCGGACTGACCCCACACTCATGCTGCACTTGCTAAAACATAGTGCAAGTACCAGATGAGAAGTCTTTTATATGGTAAGTATCACAGGACGAGAAAAGCCATTGTTCCGCAAGGTAAATTTGATGAGAAGCTTTCGACTGGATGGATGGATGAATGGATAGAATGATAGACGAAAGAATGACAGAATTATAGAATGATAGAACAATAGATGAGAAAAGAATGAACGATAGAGAGATAGATAGACAGATAGATAGATAGATAGATAGACAGGTGAATGAATGACAGAACTATAGAAAAATAGATCGATCGACAAGTGAAAGAATAGAATGATAGATGGATAGATAGATAGAATGCCAGAACGATAGATGGGATAATAAATAGATAGATGGATAGATAGATAGATAGTTGAAAGAATGACAGAGTGATTGAATGATCGATAGACAGATCGATCATTAGATATGTGAAAGTTATAGAATGATAGAATGATAGAACAATAGATAGAACGGCAGAACGATGGACAGAAAGATAGATCGATAGACAGATCGATAGATACGTGAAAGAATGATAGAATGATAGAACAATGAATAGAACAGCAGAAAGATAGATCGATAGATAGATAGATAGATATAGAACAAAAGATAGATGGATAGATATAGAACAATAGATAGAATGATAGATAGATGGATGGATAGATAGATACATAGATGAGATAGACAGATTGATCGATAGATATGTGAAAGAATTATAGAACAATAGATAGATAGACAGTACAATAGATAGAATGGCAGAACAATGGATAGAACGATAGATAGATAGATTGATAGACAGATCGATAGATACATGAAAGAATTATAAAACGATAGAACAGTAGATAGATATAGAACAATACATCGAACGGCAGAACGATAGATAGAACAAGAGATAGATAGATGATAGATATAGAATGATAGATAGATAGGTAGATCATGTCATTCTATTTTGTCATTCTATCTATCTATCTATCTATCTATCTATCTGTCGTTCCGTCTATTGTCCCATTGTTCTATCGTTCTATCTGTTGTTCTATTATTCTGTTGTTCTATCAATCTATCTATCTATCGTTCTATCGTTCTGTTGTTTTATCTATTGTTCTGTCATTCTATCTATTGTTCTATTGTTCTCACCGTAGATAGATAGATAGATAGATAGCACCTCAAGACAATAAAACAAACCTCCAAGTTCATGAAATGTAGCCGTCAGTAAATAATGCAGATTAATTTACACCTTACAGATTCTGCCATTGTTAGCTCTTAATTGCACTAAAGAACCACAGAACTGGTATCATATGAACAATCCAGGCTAAATCGGGCTAAACAAGCCATGGTATACCTCAGTGGTGATTAACACGGTTTAGGCTGTCAACACATATAAGCAGGCGGTTTCCACCCCGCTACAATCATTTTGGTCAATACATAGGCCCTAATGACTCGCCCGAATATTTTCCGTTGACTAGACATTGTTGGAACTTGATACAGGGCACCAGGGGGCTAATTTTAAACTCTCCATTCGCAAAAGTGGGTTTGGCAGAGGCGAGACCACCCCTCCCTTTCCATTAATGAGAGATGGCCTTGTCCCCAGCCTCACACGCATGCCAGGATGTCCTAGTGTCGAAGGGGACAGTGAGCACGCAGGCTCGTGTCTGCCGTGGACACGGGACTTGGCCGGACGAGACACGCAAACACAGACATGATTAATTGATCAAGGTGTCGGCTTGCAGACCATTAAATCTCCTCATTAAAAATGCAGCATCCTCAACCGAGGACTGAGGGTAGGGAGACACTGATTGGACCGAGAAAGACAGACAGAGACATTGAGAAAGACACAGACGAGGAGAGGGTAAGGTTAAAGGGATCGTGTCTTTGAGAATTATAAGCATTGTAATCTAATCTTACATTAAATTTCTAGCCATTTTCGATCCTGTGAGGACACACTAAATTGGTAGGCTGACCGCCGACCCATAGATGCCTCCTTGTCCTTTCTTAGTGACCGGCTATGGCGTGAACTATGACGCTCAAGTTTATGTTTCTCCATCATGCCTACGCAGAATGGTGAAGTGTCCTTGGGGTATTCAAAACAAACTCAGCTTGTTGGAGAAGTGGTAATGTGAGCCTTGACAATGCCTGCATACTTAGTCAGGGCAGACAGACCAACCCAAACAGGGCTGAACACATTACACACAACACAAGAGACTGGGTGCATTGCGGAAGTCTTCCAACCATAAGAATAGGGGTTTAACGGGACCCAAAAAAGAACTTCTGTCATCATTTACCCTCATGTCTTTCCAAACCCGTATGACTTTTTCTTCCCTGCCAGAGAAAAATGTGCTAAAATTGTCCCTTTAGGTGTAAAACAGCTTGTCAATGAAGCGGTACCTTTAAAGAGACAACTTTGTGCCTTATCTTACTCTAAATGGTGCATATTAGTACCTTAGAACTGTAATATAGTATGTACTCTTAATGGGATAGTTCACCCAAAAATGAAAACTATCCCATGGTTTACTCACCCTCAAGCCATCCTACACTGTAAAAAGTTTTCACCAGTTTCAACTTAAAAACGTAAGTTCAGCAGCTGACTTAAAATTTTAACGTAAGTTACGTTAACTCATTTTATTGTAGTGAGTTGGAATGACTTGTAGTTTAAAGTTGATTTAACTTAAAATTTTAATGCAGCTGCTGAACTTAAGTTTTTAAGTTGAAACTTGTGAAAACTTTTTACAGTGTAGGTGTATATGACTTTCTTCTTTCAGACGAATGCAATCAGAGTTATATTAAAAAAATGTTCTGCTCTTCCAAGCTTTGTAATGGCAGTGAATGGGTGGTGAGACTTTGAAGCCCCAAAAAGTGCATCCATCCATCATAAAAAGTGCTCCACACGGCTCCGGAGGGTTAATAAAGGCCTTCTGAAGTGATTCAGTGTATGTGTGTACATATATGTACTCTTAAAAAGATAGTTCACCCAAAAAATGATGCCATGATTTATTCACCCTCAAGCCATTCTAGGTATATATGACTTACTTCTTTCAGACAAATACAATCAGAGTTATATAAAAAATGTCCTTGCTCTTCCAAGTTTTATAATGGCAGTGAATGGGTGGTCAGATTTTGAAGCCCCAAAATATGCATCCATACATCATAAAAAAGTGATTTATGTTCAGATGAATACAATCTGAGTTATATTAAAAATGTTCTGGATTTGTAAGCTTTATAATCTAAGTGAATGGCTTTTGAGATTTCGAAGTCGAATAAAGTGCATCCATCCATCATAAAAAGTACTCCAAATGACTCCGGAGAGTTAATTAAGACCTTCTGAAGTAATTAGATGTGTTTGTGTAAGAAAAAATCTATATTTAAAACTTTGTAAACCAAAATCTTGGGTCAAAATCTCAACACTCATTCACTGTCATTATAAAGCTTGGAAGAGCCAGGATGTTTTTTAATATAACTCAGATTGCATTCATCTGAAAGAAGAAAGTCATATACACCTAGGATGGCTTGAGGGTGAGTAAATCACAGGGTAATTTTCATTTTTAGGTGAACTATCTCTTTAACACACACCAGTATATTAATCTCATAATTCAGGATTTGTTTTGACACCGCATTGATAACTCTGTCAGATTAGTGTAATGCTTTAGCGTGCTGGTGGTTAAGTTAGAGACGTGCACTCTACCAACATTGATTTGTATCTCACTTGGTTGGATTGTAGTCTGCTGACAAACATGATACCTTTGACACCTACCCTTCCTGGGTCATTCGCAGAATTCATAGATGTTTGATGATTTGAGTAAGGTTTCCTACAGGCCTCTGCATAACAAAAGCCCATGGCCAGAAGAAAACTTTATATCCTATAAATAATGAAAACGCGTCTTGTCTTGTTAATTGTTTTCGACCGTGGCGGGAAGGCATCACTGTTTAAATCCGCGGGGTACGGTTTTCCTGCTTCCACCCGTCAAATAATTTCAGTTACGTTTACAAAAATGTTGCTAGAATGACACACGATGTCCTTAGGAAATCCTGCGCTGCTGTTTTGGCTCATGCGGTGAAGTTAGACAACCGTCAAATCACAAATCTTACCTTTTCTTTTGTACTTCAAGGTGTTTTATTTTACTTCAATGAAGTTGGAGCTGCTGTGATGAAAACCCCATAACTGTCTTTCATGGCCCTTATCTTGGTGGTTTTGCTGATAATGGTGCTCTTATTTACACTTGAATGGCATAAAATTCCTCTGGTGAAATATTATGCTGCACAGACCAGGAACTTGAGCATTGGAGACAGTTCATTGTTGGAGGCCCGGATATACGTTACCAACTCTTTCTGCATTAAAAGCGTTAGAGGAAATGGAGCCCTAGCGTTTAACCTTCTCCTTTTGTGGCTGTGTATGAAAATGACTCTGCTTGTGACAAATTGTGTGCCTGAAAAATTTGTTTAAAGCACTTGATGAAATACCAGCCACTAATTCACTGTTGTTGGCATTTGCAGAAAGCTGAGACCACAGGGGAGAAAAGACCTAGAGGAAGACCCAGGAAATGGGTGAGTTTGTTTACATTAGTCATATATAACTGGACACATACATTTGCAGCACGATCCCATTTACCTTTCAATGCTAGGCAGGGAAAATAATTAGCTTTGAATACTTTGGGAAAACATGAAATTTTGATATTATGTTTTATTTTTCATTAATGTATAATCATTTTATTTTATAAGGGGTTTTAATATGATACACAGTCCAGGTATAATTTTCATTTTGTTAAAAATTGTAATATCACTTGCTTAATTATCAAACAAAGTTTGTGCATGTATATAGTATCTATGTATGTGTGTGTGTATGTATATATATATATATATATATATATAAATTAGTGCGCTTAATTATCAAGCAAGGTTTGTGCTGTCAAATCGATTAATCTATTACTTGTTTTTTTATTTTTAATAAGATTTCACTTAATTATCAAACTAGGTTTTTTCATATATATATATATATATATATATATATATATATATATATACACATATGAAAAAATTGATTAATCGCATTGATTTATCGCATCAATTACTCGCAAGGTTGTGTTTACATAACGTGCATGTGCTGTGTATATTTGTTTATATAAATATATAAACAAATATATTTAAATATATAAACAAATCACGCATACATGTATATATTTAAGAAATAAATGTAATATATATTTATAATTATGTATAATATGAATCATATATAGATATACATGTATAAATATGTCTGTACGTTTGAGTATGTATATATACCTATAAATATACACATTTCTGCACATATATTACGTAAACACAAACTTTTATTTTGAATGCGATTAATCGCTATTAATCAATTTGACAGCAGTATATTTTATATATATATATATACAGTATTTTCAATCAATATGATTTTAGTATGAAGTCTTGAATTTATATCCAGGATCATAAATGTAACATAACATAAACATTTTTATTTACCAATAAAATAGAGAAGTAGAAAAGTATAATTATATTAATTCATTCATTTAGGGGTTAAAAAAAAAAAAGAAACTTGACCTTTTTAATTTCACAAGTAAAAATTTTGCAATGTAATTTTTCAATTAAAAAGGTGCATTTTCTTAAATGTACAAATATTTATGTAATATTTAATCTTACTAAAAATTACAAAAAAAATTGGATGTTTTTTGGATGTGATTAATCACAATTAATCGATTGACAGCACTAATTTACACACACACACACACACACACACACACACATATATATATATATATATATTATATTTCCAATTCATAATATTAATATGCATATATTTTTAGGGTAATACTTTACAATAAGTTTTAATTCATTAATTAACATTAGTTAACTTCATTAGTTAACATGAAATAAGAATGAACAATACTTCAGCATTTATTAATCTTGGTTAATGTTAATTTCAGCTTTTATTAATGCATTATTAAAATCACAAGTTGTGTTTGTTAATATTAGTCAATGCACTGTAAACTAACATGAACAAACAATGAATGACTGTATGTTTATTAACTAACAATAACAAAGATGAATAAAAAGTGTAATAAATGTAGTGTCCGTTGTTCGTTCATGTTAGTTAATGCATTAATGCTAACAAACGACACCTTACTGTAAAGTATTACCATTTGCAGTACACATATATGCACAAGTAATTTTTACGAATCAGCCCAATCATGTACTTATTAAACTTAACTCACTGCAGGATTCGTATGCGAATTTGCAGTTGTTTGCACTCAGGTCTAATTCAATAATTCCTCCAGGAAAGCTTTCGTTCTTTATCAGCCGACACATTTGATTGATAGCTGGAGGAGTAAAGCTGCAGGCAGTTAAAAGTGCCACCAGAATGACTGCAGGGAGATATGAAGAGAATGAACCCTTTGTGGCATGCCGACTCTGTGTCCTTATGGATTTTTCTCAGGCAGACAGGAAAAGCAAAGCATTCCGAGGCCCCTGGACACACACATGCGCGCGCACACACACACACACACACACTGACTTGGAAGATTCAAAAGTGTGTCACATCTGAATTCACTATACGTTTCGAGGAAAGTGACGGCACGGATTTGATATACCGTGTGCAGATCTTTAAAGTCGCACACTATTTTGTTATCAGATCCTTGGATCCTGTCGCATGATTCGACATAGTTGCACGAACTGGCGTATAGTGCGGGGGGGTTGAAATGATTCGTTCAATGCAGAAATGAGTACATTTGTATTGGAGGAAAACATGACCCATCTGACTCTATCATCCAGGAATGCGATTTGAGTCACATGTGAGCCGAGCTGTTCCAAAACACCCTTTACATCCAGGCTCAGCCCCTATAGTGAACATGCTAAAGTTCAGCTTTTGCTCGCCACGTCAAACTGTTTTAGAAAAGAAACTTTTAACTTTAATAGACATGCAAAGACGGTTCAGGAGCAACTCTACAATGCAAAAGCCTTGCACAAAACATGTTTTTTATTAGCTAAACAGACTTTATGCATTATTTTATATGTTTAGCAATTTTAATTGCTGTTAGATTGCATTGCATTGCATTGTAAAGGCACATATACCAGTAAAACTTGCACTAGTCGTGTGTGTTTAAATGACTATGTGAGACTGAGAGTCTGAACAGCTGAACCCTTTGGACTGAACTGATAAAGTTAACATTTATTGCCGTGTTTCCTTTGTACTGATGCCCAAAGGTGCGTTCGGCCGCGCTTTCATGATGTCTGCGTGATGCAGGTACACACTCCCACGCACACGCGTGCACGTGCTTGATCCACCCACACATTGATGTCAGTTAGGCTTAAACAAATAGATAATGCTTTGTAGATGCTGAGTTGACTTTGTAAATGGTTTTCCGACAGAAGTCGCAAAGGAAATAGTACCTTTTTGCTCATTTATAAACATTTTGCACATTGGAGGAAAACACACCAAAAACATTGGTTTTGCATGATGCTGTGTCTGTTAGTGTGACATTTAAGACAACTATCATATTTTTTTTAATGTACGTCTTCAGAGATATAAGCGGAAAAAAATTGTTTGTCTTCCTGATTACAGCGCAAGCTAACAAACTAAAACGTTACGGGTCAAAGGTTAACTAGACTTAAGCAAGGGCAGAAGTCTGTCAGCGAATAGGAGATTTTTCTCATGGAAGTGTGATAAATTTTACCCGCTGGAGAAACAAATACACCGGCGCGTTCAAACATTTTCCCTTCGGGAAGGAAATAACAATAAGGTGCTTTTGTGATTTTTGGCTTCTAATGAAAATTCAGTTTTTTAGTAAATTCTGAGATTTATTTATTATTTATTTCTGCTTAAATTTTTTCCTTATTTTCAGCCATATATATTTTGGAAAGCATCAACAAATAGGCTTCTTTACGATTTTGTGCGACTAATCAAAATCCTGTTTTTCAGTAAATTTTAGGATTTGTTCATCATTTTTTTTATATTTGCTTAATATTTTTTCCTTATTTTACACCATTTGTCTTTTAGAAAGGCATCAACAATAAGGCTTTTTTATGGTTTTTATCTACAAATTAAAATCTTTTTTTTTTAATCTAAGATTTATTTATAATTTTCTTTATTTTAGCTTAATATTTTTTTCAACAATTTTCCATTCAGAAAGCAATCAACAAATAAGGATTTTTAATGTTTTTTTTAATCTACAAATGAAAATCCTGTTTTTCAATAAATTCTGAGATCATTTTCTTTATATTTGCTTAATATTTTTTACTTATTTTACACCATTTGTCTTTTAGAAAGGCATCAACAATAAGGCTTTTTTATGGTTTTTATCTACAAATTAAAACCTTGTTTTTTTTTTTTTAAATAAAAAATCTAAGATTTATTTATAATTTTCTTTATATTAGCTTAATATTTTTTTCCTTATTTTCAACAATTTTCTATTCAGAAAGCCGTCAACAAATAAGGCTTTTTTATGGTTCTTATCTACAAATTAAAACACTGTTTTTCAATAAATTCTGAGATTACTTTCTTTATATTTCTTTAATTTAGTTTTTTCTTTATTTTCAACCATTTTCCTTTCGGAAAGCCGTCAACAAATAAGACTTTTTAAAAATGATTTTTAGCTACAAATTAAAATCCTGTTTTTCAGTAAATTCTGAGATCATTTTCTTAATATTTGCTTAATATTTTTTCCTTATTTTCAACAATTTTTCTTTCGGAAAGCCGTCAACAATTAGGCTTTTTAATGATTTTTAGCTACAAATTAAAATCCTGTTTTTCATTCAGTTCTAAGAATTATGTATCATTTTCTTTATATTTGCCTAATATTTTTTTCTCTTATTTTTAACCATTTTCCTTTCGGAAAAGCATTAACATTAAAAGTTTTGTTTTGTTTTTTTTTCGTTTTCTTATTTTCGACCATTTTTCTTTGCACAAAGGCATTTTTATCTACAAATCCTGTAATTCAATAAATTCTAAGATTTATTTATGATCTTCTTTATATTTGCTTAATATTTTTTCTTTATTTTCAACCATTTTCCATTCAAAAAGGCATCAACAATAAGGCTTTTTTAATGATTTTTACCTACAAATTAAAATCCTGTTTTTCATTCAATTCTAAGATTTATTATATTTTTTTTCCCTTATTTTGAACCATTTTCTTTTCAGAAAGGCATCAGCAATAATGCTTTTTTAAAATGATTTTTAGCTACAAATTAAAATTTATTTATAATACAAATACAAATTTAAATTTATTTATAATTTTCTTGCTAACACTTTACAATAAGTCATTTGTTAACAAATGTCACCTTACTGTAAAGTGTTATAGAGAAAATTATAAACAAATCAAACAATGAACACTACATTTATTACACTATTTATTAATCTTTGTAAATGTTAGTTAATAAACATACAGTCGTTCCTTGTTCACGTTAGTTCATGGTGGCTTAACTAATGTTAACAAACACAACTTTAATAAGCGATTTTAATAATGCATTAGCAAATGCTGAAATTAACATTAACTAAGATTAATAAATGCTGAGGTATTGTTCATTCTTAGTTCATGTTAACTAATGTAGTTAGCTAATGAACCGTATTGTAAAGCGTTACCATTCTCTTTATATATTTTTCCTTATTTTTTAAATTTTCAAACGACAGATATGTAGAAAAAATGCTATAGAAATCTTAGCATTACATTTTTCAGCTTTTTCTGTTGCACAAAGGCACATGTTGCGGTTGATATGAGTGTTACAAGCTGCTGTGAATGTGGAGGCATATTCATCAGGCTGTAGTCATACTACAAACATCCTGAATGTGGAGTGGGCATAGTGGTATGACATCCTGTGAATAAGTCCGAGATGAACTTGCGGCCAAGTGTATGAATGATAATGAGTCAGAGATGGAAAACAGAGAGAGATAGCGCTCCGATCGGAACGTGAGGGTGTCCGAAAAAAGCCCGAGCCTTGCGTCTCCATGCATTTTGAGTTCAGCCAATGCAGTTTGAGACAGAAAACCAACATTTTTTGTCTTCCTGTCTCCTTTTTTATGAATGGGCAGCAGGAAACGTGTGCGTCTGCAGCCCTCCGTCCTCTTGTATGGGTCATTGTGTGCGGGTTATGATCTGTTTAGCATGTCACCCATGAATTGACATGGCCGAGAGGCTGCAGGGGGGTCTCCGCATCTACGGGGTGGACTTGACAAAAGCTTTGCCATTCCTTTTCTGGATAAACAAGTCAGTTTTCTTCATTCAGCTACTGCTCGCCCTCCTGGAACTAATTATAGCATATCCTTTTTGGCTACAAGGGGCCGCTGGAATGTTTTCCTTTGGCCCCCTCCCCCAACTAAGTATCTCCACCCCCCTAAATGGTTAATAGTGGAAGGTGGCTCTGGATATGAGTAGGGAAAAAATGCTTTAATCAGGTTTATTCCACCGGTCGGCAACCATAGGCTCGTCAGGAGCGGTTCATCCGTCTAGGGCGTTCGTCAGATTTAGATTCATGACCCCTGTTGAGGTGGATGCATTGAGCATCATGCTTTCAGACGGGAAATCCAGCAGTCGGGGGATGTAGAAGTGTTTGGGATTCTTAAAATAACATTTTGCAGGTGGCACAGCTGCTACGTGAGGATACAAGTTCGCTGCAAAAAAACCCCCCCTGCTCCGACAGAGTGATAAGAATATAAGTTGTTCTGATAAAGAACTTGAGTTGTTTAATTTGCTAACAGGAGTGTTTATACAAAAAGAATTTGTTGTTTTCAGCAGTCTGGCATGTTAAGCTTATCAGTTGGCAGATTGCGTCCACAAGGAGTATAAAAATTTGATGATTTTTGCTTTGAGGTTATGGTCAAATCTGAACAATATGTTTTTGAATGAGATGAACCATCATTTTGTGTAAAAGTGTCAAGTAATTAAAAAAAAGTGTAATGTAACAAAAATGTAACAAAAAACATTTAGTTAAAAATATATAATATATGTAATACTGGTAACATACATAAAACAAAAATTTCTAAAATAAAAATAAAAACACAACACAAATTAAAATGAAAAAGATAATGAAATGATATTTGAAGTTATATATAACAAAAACACACATAACACACATTTAAAAAAAAAACAATAATTGTATCTCAGTAATATTACAATAACACTACAATGTTTTACATGGTGCAAAATTTAATTAGACAGTTAAATTAATTTATGTATGTCATATATATATAAATTACAAAAACACAACACAAAAATGAAAAAAAAACTGCTAAAAAACAACAACACACAAATTCAAATAAAAATATAAAAATGAAAAAATAAAAACTATAATGGTATCTCAGTAATATTAAAATGATACTGATTTAAATATATTTTTAATTAAATTAAATTCTAATTATTATGTGTGTGTATATATATATATATATATATATATATATAATGTATGTATATGTTTATATATATATATATATATATATATATTACAAAAACACAATTATACAAAATGTAATTATTAAATGAAATTAAATAAAATCATATAAATGACAAAAACACAACACAAAAATTAAAAATTGCTAAATATATATATATATATATATATATATATATATATATATATAAATATATAAACACAACACGCAAATTGATGTTATTAAATGATACAAAAATGAATGGTAAAAATGATACTAAATTACATTTTTAAATTAATTTAAATCATATATATATATATATATATATATATATAAATTACAAAAACACGCAACAATTAAAAATTATAAAAAATTGTAATTGTTTCTCAGTAATATTAAAATAACACTGAAACACAAATACAAAAACACAATAAAAAGGAAAAAAACATATAATTATATTATTATAATTATATAATTGTATCTCAGTAATATTAATTTACACTGATTGAAATATATTAGAAAGTATACCAAATATATATATATATATATATATATATATATATATATATATATATATATATATTAAATTTCTAACATTCAATGAGTTTACACACATATATTACAAAACACAACACACAAATTATAATTAAAATTATAATTATAATATTTATATTAAAAAAATATATATTTGCAAGTATGACCATATGTCAAGTATGGTCATAAGCTTTAAAAGTATGACCATATGTCAGGTGTTTTTTTTTTGTGAAAGGACATCGTTGAGTATAAATAACTCCATTCACTTGGTGCAGAATTGCATTCTAACATTTCACTACTCGTCTCCGCTCTAGTCCTCTTGTTATTTATAAATCAGGCCAACAGGAAGTCCCGCTATAGGGAGAATTCTGCGGATCCCCTACACCAGGCGTAATGTTATCTGCTAGATTTGCTTGAGCGGCCAAAAGACTGATTTATTGCCCCCCTCTTCCTTTTCCGGGTGCTCCTCCTGCACAGGTGCGGAGACGGAGCGGGTCCGCCGTGCCAAGCGGACAAGCCGCGCTGTGTTGAGGAGGAGGGGGGCGCGTTGGAACGGACTATCTCTGTCCTCAAACGGCTAACATTATTCAGTCCCATTTCATACTGCCAACTGGCCGCCCTCCAGCGTGTTTACACGTTCGGTTCCTCTGCATGGTGGAGAAGGGAGAGGTTCTTGTGCTCTCCATAGACCTTAGTGCTTGGCTTGTTTGTTACCAAGGCAAGAAGTGGGAATGCCGGCGAAGACAATAGATTTACTTCCCGTGGCGTCTTCAAACCGTGAGGGATGTCACTTGCGCTCAAAAGATCTGAGCTATGATGTCCACCTCATCTCACGCCAAGAATTCCTTTGATATGAGCTTGATGACAGGGTCGTGATTCATACTCGCTCTTCCCTTCCCAGGTGGTTCGCTCCACCAGTGTTTGTTGGATCATGACGACCTCACAAACATGTGAGCATATGAGTCCAAATTGGAAACAATTGGGACGCCGTAAACCTTAACGCTCCCACCTCTAGGAAATGAGTGAATGAATAAGCGAAGAGGCGCAAATGAGCGGAGGACAGGAGACGGTGGGGAGGAAGTTCTCTCTCATCTCACACAAGGATCTGATGCTTTTGGCTGGAGGACAGACAGTGTTGTCAGGTGGTGAGGAGTGGAATCAGAGCCGAGGGAAACGGGAGGGAGAGTCTGGCAAGGAAGAGGGGAGGCGCTCTGCGTTTCAAGGGGAACAAGGGCTGCGATTGGGAGTCATCCAACAGTCTCGATTTGGTGGGGAGGCTTGGAAAACCCTCAGCCGCTGCCAAAGTGTGAAAAGATTTTTTTCCCTCTCTCTCTCTCTCTCTCTCTCTCTCTCTTTTTCTCCCCCTTCTTCCCTTTCTTAATGTGTCCATGTGTGAGGCGGGAGGAGGGTATTGTGATGGGAATTTGGTGTCAAACATCAAAACCTTTTTATAGCCTTCGCGAGCCTCCCGGGCAAAATATTGAACTCGGCAGTCAGCTGAGGTCCTGTCCTTCTCTGAGTCACTGGCTTGGCCTATGCTTGGTCTTTCAGCCTGTTTTTATTCCTCACATTTCCTATTCCACACCAAATGAGACTGAAATAGCAAGATGCTGTCAGCCTTATTTAAACTTGTAAACAAATCCCAATGTTGGAAGAACGCAACAGTGAGACTTTGCATTGAGTCATATGGGCGTCTACATGGGCTACTACGCTTAAAACTGACCCTGTTTACTTAATGTCATTGTGCATGATTCATCAAGGAGCATTATTCAAAATATTTCATTAGAATTTAATCACTTGCTCTGCCTAGACTTTTCTTTTTCCGTATGATTCATCTAGACTAATGTTAACGTAATATGTTAAGCAAAGGCCAAATATCCAAGATGTTCATGTCTTTCTTTCTTCAGTCGAAAAGAAATTAAGGTTTCTGAGGAAAACGTTCCTGGATTTTTCTCCATATAGTGGACTTTAATAGAGGATTAATCCGTTGAAGGTCCAAATTGCAGTTTCAGTGCAGCTTCAAAGAGCTCTACATGATCCCAGCTGAGGAATAAGGGTCTTATCTAGTGGAACGATCTGTCATTTTCTAAAAAAAAAATAAAGATGTATATACTTTTTATCCACAAATGCACATCTTGCACTAGCTTGACGTCACGCATTACGTAATCATGAGGGAAAGCGGAAGTACCGACCCAGTGTTTACAAAGCAATGTGCAAAGAAAGTCAAACGCCCTTTATAAAAAACATAAAACAACGATGTAGGACGATTTTGAAGCTGGAGGAGAAGTTTTTCCCCCTATCCTACCTTTTTGAACCGGAGTACACAGATGAAGAACTAACTACGCATGAACTTTCCAGGGTGATTACTTAATGCGTGAAGTCTTTTCTGGTTAAAAAGTGTATATAAATTGTAATTTTTTTTGTAGAACATGACTGATAGTTTTGCTAGATAAAAACGTTATTCCTCGGCTGGGATCGTGTAGAGTCCTTTAAAGCTGCATTGAAACTGCAGTTTGGACCTTCATCCCACTGATCCCAATTGAAGTCCACTAAATGGAGAAAAATCCTGAAAGTTTTCCTCCAAAACTTTCTTTTTTTTAACTGAAGAAAGAACATGAACATCTTGGATGAGTAAATTAACAGGACATTGGAAACAATGGAAAAAAAGGTAATTGCAACTTTTTATTTCACAATTCTGAGTTTTTTTTTTTTTTAAATCAGAATTGCAATACAAACTCACAATTCTTTTTTTCTCAGAATTGTGTGAAAAAGTCAGAAATGCAAGATATAAACCTGCAATTCTGAAAGATAAACTTGCAATTCTGAGAACATATCAGTCTTCCCCCCCCCTCAAAATTGGACTTTATAACTCGTGATTGCAAGTTTATATGTTACAATTCTGAGGAAAAAATCTGAATTGCGAGATACAACTCGCGTTTGTGTGGGCAAGTCAGAATTGCAAGTTTTTATCCCGCAGTTCTGATTTTATAACTCGCAATTGTGAGTTTTTACATTACAATTCTAAGTTTATAACTTGCAACTGTGAGTTTATATCACAGTTCTGAGAAAAAAGTCAGAATTGTGAGATAAAAACTCACAATTACGAGTTATAAAGTCAGAACTGCAAGATACAACTCACATTTGCACGAACAAGTCATGATTGCAAGTTTTTATCTTGCAATTCTGACTTTATAACTTGCAGTTGAGTTTATGTCACAATTCTAAGAAAAAAGTCTGAATTGTGAGATAAAAACTCACAGTTGTGAGTTATAAAGTCAGAATTGCAAGATACAACTTGCATTTGTGTGAACAAGTCAGAATTGCACGTTTTTTTTTCTTGCAATTCTGACTTTATAACTCGCAATTGTGAGTTTATGTCTCACAATTCTGAGAAAAAAGTCTGAATTGTAAGATAAAAACTCACAATTACGAGTTATAAAGTCAGAATTGCAAAAAAAAAAAAAGTCCGAATTGCAAGATACAACTTGCATTTGTGTGAACAAGTCAGAATTGCATTTTTTTCTTGCAATTCCAGGAAAAAAAATGTCAGAACTGTGAGAAAAAGTCAAAATAGTCAATTTATTTTTATTATTATTTTTAATTAGTGGCAGAAATGGGCTTTTATATTTAATGTTTTTAATGACAGTTCATGCAATATATTAATAGATTTGTAAAAGACTCAAATAAATGTGGGCTGATTCTTCATTCTTAGAAAAAAAGTGTAGGAAATTAAAAAAAAAAAAAAATTAATTAATTAAAAAATAAAATGATGACTTTTTATCTCATTTTAGGTCATAATGTCAAATTTTTGTCTCATAAACATGATTTAATGATATAATTCAGGGGTGGCGAACGTCGGTCCTGGAGAGCCGCAGCCCTGCATAGTTTTGCTCAAACCCTAATCAAACGCACCTGAACAAGCTAATCAAGGTCTGAAGGGTTACTAGAAAGCAACAGGCAGGTGAGTTTTAATTAGGGTTGGAGCTGAACTCTGCAGGGCTGCGGCTCTCGAGGACTGGAGTTCGCCACCCCTGATATAATTCTTACTATTTGTCTAATAATTTTGACTTTGTCGTATTGTTTATTTTAACTCATTTTTTACGTTTTTTTTAATGTGGAAACGTGACAGCACAGAAGAAAAACGGTTGTGAATGTCAATTCATGTTGACTCAGTTAAAGCGCATTTCTGTCAATTTCAGAGTTTGCCAGCACAAGTAATAAGAAGGTCTTGTGGGTTAAAACAAACTTCTTGTTTGTACAGCATGTTCGGAAAAGTTACTTTTCATAGTTTTGATTTCGTTTGGCAGGACGCCCCCAATTAGACGTAGTTGGATGGTGACTAGATTTTTGTAATGAGCTGCAAACATTTTATTAGCAATTATTGAAATCCTGGGCAGGAGTTGGGGTCTTGAAGTATGCACTTGCAAAAGCTTCGTTTACATTGTGGCTTGGAGCCGTTCCTGTCCCTCACTTGGACGGCTGTGCGAGTTAGATACAGTGTGAGAGAGAGAGAGTGGACATCTCTACCTCATTCCCTGCATTCCCCGAGTCCTCTCCCCTCCTCTCGTCTCGTTTTCTATCTCTCTCTCCCTCTCTATCTGGGGCCCGAGAAGCTGAGTTCCTGCCAATAGGGGCGTGTGTTCAGTCTGGGGCTCTACTCACACAGCAGGAGTTTGCTGGGACCACCTCAACGGATTTCCACCGGTGACCCTTGTGACCTCTCCCCCTCTTCTCTCGCTGCCCCCCCTCCCTTTCCTGTTCCAGCTTCTGGAAGCGCTTTAATCATTTTGCTCTGAGCCAGCGACCATAACAGCTGCCTCGATAGGTGCTCCGGAGATGAGAGTGTGAGAGGCGAGAGATTGAAATGGGGAAAAGAGAAGGGCGCAAGGGAAAGCAGTGTGGAAAAGATGATTACAATAAATAAATAGGGTTTCCCCTAATTAGAGAGGTTCATAGTGTAGAGTTTTCTGTTGTTTTATTGGTAGATTAATATCTTACCTCATGTAAAATAAAAGGTAATTGTAAAGAAAAAAGAGATTAAAAAAAAAAAAGTCTCAGTTATGAGAAACAAAATAAATAAAGAAAGAAAAATAAAGAAAATTCTGACTTTTTTCACATGGTGATTGTAATAATGTTGATTTTTCATCTCAGAAATCTATCTTTTTATGTTGTAAGATTGGCTTTAATGCCATAATTATGACTTTGTCTCATAATTGTACCTTTTTGTTGTAATTTCAGCTTAATATGTTATAATGTTGAGTTTTTATTTTTTTAATTTTGACTCATAAATTTGAATTAATATGTGTTAAATATGACATTTTGCTTTTTTTGTCTCTCCTGGAAATGGGCTTTCATAATTTAAGCTCCTAATAAGGTATAAGACAAACAGTCAAAATTAAAAACAAAGAAGTAAATAAAATTATGACTTTTTTCTCATTGTGAAAACTATGACTTTTTTTCTCATAAATGTGGATTAGTATATCATAATTATGACTCTTTTGCCATTTTTTTTTTTCTTTTACTGAAAATAGGCTTTCTTAATAAGATATAAGATAAAGAGTCAAAATAATCAAATAAATAAAAAAAAAAATTATGACTTTTTATCACATTGTGACATGTCATAATGTTGATGTTTGGTAAAATATCTCTTTTATATGTTGACATTTAATGCCATAATTCTGACTTTTTATCTCATAATTTTATCTTCTTCATTGTAATTTAAACTTAATATGTATAACGTTGACTTTTTATCTCTGAACTTTGACTTCTCATAAATTTGAATTAGTATGCCATAATTACGACATTTAGCCAAAATGTTTTTTTTTTTTGTTTTCCTCCTGGAAATGGGCTTTCATGATTTAAATTCCTAATAAGACATGAGATAAAGAGTCAGAATTTTAAAAATAACTAAATAATGAATACATTTATGACTTTTTATCTCATTGTGACTTATGTCATAATGTTGACGTTTCATAAATATATCTTTTTATGTTGTAAGATTGACTTTTAATGCCAAATTTATGACTTTTTATCTCATAATTTTACCTTTTTTTGTTGTAATTTAACTGTAATATGTCATAATTTTAACTTTCCTCATAAATTTTAATTAGTATGTCATAATTACGACTTTTAGCCAAAATGGGCTTTCATAATTTCAATTCCTAATAAAACATGAGATAAAGAGTCGGAATGTAAAAAATAAACGCGTGCGTGTTAGTTGCAGGGTCAGAAAGCGCTTTGATTTCATCAAAAATATCTTCATTTGTGTTCTAAAGATGAACGAAGGTCTTACGGGTTTGGAACAACATAAGGGTGACTAATTAATAACAGAACTTTCATTTTGGGTTCAACTATCTCTTTAATGAATCAATCCATAACAGCAGCATCAATGTTGACATGGTGCTGACGTGTAAATGAATAAAGGATGAGAAGTGAGGGAGAGGGTGAGGAAGACAGGAAATCTTTGTGTTTGTATGAACAGGGAAAGGTATGTGACATACATTATTGATGGTGACACCTCTGCGACACGAGTCCTTTATCATGGTATAGCCAGGCGGGAAAGCGGTTCACACAGAGGGCTGCACACATGCATTCTTTCACTGACGTCTTTCTCCAGGCACTTCCAGGACATTTCCATGAAAACTTGTATGTTAGAGTGACTTTGATTTATACACCCCAAAATCTGAAGAAAAACAACCACAGATTTAAAGCTGCCTGAAACGATGACAGTATTATGAAATGTTACCAAGTTCAGGACCTCTGCATTCACTCTTTAAAAAAAATATACTTTCAGAAGTTTGTTTTCAAAGTCTGGGCCTTAAAGGGATAGTTCACCCAAAAATGAAACTTCTGATTATTTACACTCTTAAAAATAAAGGTGCTTTAAAAGGTTCTTCACAGCGATGCCATAGAAGAACCATTTTTGGTTCCACAAAGAACCAAAGAAATTTAAAGGTTCTTTAAAGAACCATCTTTCATTTTGTTATAGTAATTTTGTGTTGTGCTTTTGTAATTTTTAGTAGTTTAAAAAAAAATAGATTTTCATGCAGTGCAACATTTCTAATTTCTAACTTCAGTTTTTCATCTAATATTTATATTTATTTCAGAAAAGATGCGGAAAAACACCAAGTACCAAAATCTGTCATTTTGACAGATTGTATTACAGAAATTGAGATTTAGAGAGAATGTTAAATATTTTTGCACCAAAAGACGTTTGTTACATGTTTTTAGTACTACTTATATACTACTAAGTAGCATTTGATATATTTTCACTTTCAATTTGAATTTTAGTTTCAGTTTTAGCAATTTTGTGATGTGCTTTTGTATTTTTATTATTTTTTTATATTTCTATTCAACCTAAGTTTATTATCAGTTTATTACTTCGTAATTTTAGTACTTAATGTAGTCAAACATTTTTTTTTTCTTTTTTTTGTTATTTAAGTTTTCATCTAATTTTTATATTTATTTCAGAAAAGATGTGGTAAAACACCGATTGGATTACAGAAATTTTGAGATTTAGAAAGAATGTTAAATATTTTTGCACGAAAAGGCATTTATTGTTACATGTGTTTTTACTAGTACTTATATACTACTAAGTAGTATTTATTAATAATTTGATATATTTTCAATTTCTATGTTAATTTTAGTTTAAGTTTTAGCAATTTTGTGAATTTCTATTCAGCGTCAATTTATTATCAGTTTATTACTTAGTAATTTTAGTACTTAATGCAGTTCAACATTTCTATATTATTATTATTATTATTTTTGTTATTTAAGTTTTTCATCTATTTTTTTATTTATTTAAAAAAAAAAAGATATGGTAAAACACCAAGTACTAAAATCTGTCATTTTGAAGATTGGATTACAGAAATTTTGAGATTTAGAAAAAATGTTAAATATTTTTGCACAAAAAGGCTTTTACAGTTACATGTGTTTTCACTACTAGTTAGATACTACTAAGTAGTATTTATTAATAATTTGATATATTTTCACTTTCCATTTTAATTTTAATCACACAAGATCCATATTTGGTTCCACAAAGAACCATTCCTACCTTTTTATAATCTGAAGAACCTTCTTTCACCACAAAGAACCTTTTGTGAAACACAAAGGTTCTTCAAATATTAAAGAAGAAGAAGAAATGTTTACAGAACCATTTAAACAAAAAAACGTTCTTCTATGGCATCGTGAAGCACCTTTATTTTTAAGAATGTACTCGCCCGCATGTCGCTCCAAACCTGTAAGACCTTCGTTCATCTTTGATACACAAATAAAGAAATATGAGAGCTTTCTGACCCTGAATTAACAGCAAAGCAACTGACACGTTCAAGACCCGAAAGTTAGAAAGGACATTGTTAAAATAGTCCATGTGACATCAGTGGTTCAACCGTAATTTTATGAAGCTTTTTTGCGCAAAGAAATCAAAAATAACGACTTTATTGAACAGTTTCTTCTTTTTTGTGTCAGTCTTCGATGCACGTTAATTTAAAATAAATTTGGAATCAAATTGGAATGTTTAGTAGAATCAAGATCGAAAACTATAATTCTGTATTTCAGAGTATGTAAAGCATCCCATTTGGACCGACTGAGGTATTGACCCAGTTCCCAATAAAGACCCCACAGAGCCCCGAGAACAGGAAAAAACCCTCAAAACTGGAAAGTTTTGTGGAACTGAAGTAAAAAACCTGAATTACTGTGCCGACCCCCACCACCCCTCTCTCTTCTCTTCCTCTCTCCTTTGAGAAACTCTGGGAACTGATTTTACTTCAAACAGCAGAGGCTCCTAAACGGACCAGATCCAATTTGTCTGCGCTTTTCTTTCCCTCCAGAACACCCCCCTCCAAAAAAAAAAAAAAGACCTTCCTAACAAAAGGCTGCTTGTCCTGCCAGGAATTTTCCACATTCCTTGCTCTGGCAGACATTTTTCTTTTCTACAAAGGGCCCTTCGGCAAATTCCCCCTAATCGCAGGGTTTAGCCCAGCTCTGATAGGTGGCATTCATAGCACTGTTTGGTTGGGGAGGGTGCTTGATTTGGAGTTCGAGAAGGCGGGGTGGGCACGAGGGGGGAGGGGGGGAGCTCTCGGACCTGGAATCCTTTCAGATTCGGCCGAACCGGTGGAGGCATTCCAAGGGAGATCACAAAGCCAGTGCTGTGGCCCTGTACCCTGGAGATGTCTGGCTTGTTTTCCCCACTTCCACCTCCAGTTTAACAGAACATGTGGCCTTTATTCATGGGAGCGGAGGGGGTGCAGTTACTGGGTGGCTCGTCTGTGGGGTCCGCCTCTAGTGAGGGAGTCCTTGGATAAGTTTGCCTCATCAAATCAAGCAGTGTTTTTTTTATGTTTCCTGTCTTTGTGGAATTCTTGTCAGCAGCCCTAAGGAGACTATGTTCAAGTAAGGGCCTTTTTTTCCCCACAAACGCAAAACATATGTTCGCCGTTTAAGTTTAAAGTGAATGTGAGCTGCGTTTCATTTTTCTAAACTTTCCCTCTTCATTTTACCAGGCAGTCAGGTAAAATGAATACGGCTTATGGGCAGGAAAGGGTCTCATGGGCTGTACCATGTTAAAGCGCCTCTGTAACAGTGTGGATTTGGACATTAATAAGCTCAGATGGACTCTGTAGACTTTCTGCACTTATTTTGAGGGAAAATCAGCCAAATTCTGCATATTTAAACGGTCAAATATATTAGATGAAGCTGAAAACAGTACACTAGGGATTCACCAACATGTTAAACCGCCAAAAATGCGATAAAACACCATGTACGGTTTACCGCCAAAATCTGCAATTTACCGACTGGATTACAGAAATTTTAAAAATGTAGAAAAAACATGTCAAATATTTTTCAGGAAAAAGCACTATTTATGTAATGCTAAGCAGTATTTATTAATAATTTGAGATGATATATATTTTCACTTTTCATTTTAATTTTAGTTTGTTATAGTAATTTTGTGATGTGCTTTTGTCATTTTAAAAATATTTATTTAATTTAATGCTTTAATTTATTTTCATGCAGTGCAACATTTCAAAAGGTTTTTTAATTAATTAATTTTTTTTTTTTTACTTGTTTTTCATCTAAAATTTATATGTATTTCAGCCTTATTTTAAGTTTGAACAAATGCGGTAAATCACCAAGTACATTTTCCGCTAAAATCTGTAGTTGTGACCAATTGGATTACAGAAATGTTGAGATTTAGAAAAAAAACATCAGATATTTTGCACAAAAAGGCGTTTAGAGTTACGTGTTGGTTTTTTTAGTACTATTTATATACTACTAAGTAATATTTATTAATAATTTAATATATCATTTTCATTTTAATTTTTGTGTAAGTTTTAGCATTTTTGTGATGTGCTTTTATCATTTTGTTTAGTTTTATTTTTTTTTATATTTCTACTTAGCTTTAATTTATTTTTATTTGTTTGCATTTTTTTTAAGTAATTTTAGCACTTAATGCAGTGCAATATTTCAAATTTTCCATGTTTTTTTTTTATTTTTTTATATTAGTTTTTCATCTAATTTTTATATTTATTTCAACCTTATTTTAAGGTTGAAAAATGCGGTAAAACACCAAGTATTGTTTCCCGACAAAATCTGCAAATTTGATAGAGAAATTTTGAAATTTCTAAAAAAAAAAAAAAAAAGTCAAATATTTCAGAAAAAGGCATTTACCGTTTAAACACAGTAAAGTGTGTGTGTGTGCGTGTGTGTTTTTAGTACAATTTATATACAACTAAACAGTATCTGTTAATAATCTGATATCATTTTAATTTTAGTTTAAGTTTTAGTAATTTTGTTT
Source organism: Labeo catla (assembly GCA_012976165.1). Classification (NCBI taxonomy): domain Eukaryota; kingdom Metazoa; phylum Chordata; class Actinopteri; order Cypriniformes; family Cyprinidae; genus Labeo; species Labeo catla. The sequence goes on from VONZ01000241.1 coordinate 815,731, forward strand.
GATGTGCTTTTGTCATTTTTGTTAGTCTTCAACATATTTCTATTTAGCTTTCATTTATTTTTATTTAATTAGTTTTAGTAGTAATTTTAGTACTTATTTCAGTTACTTGTAATGCAGCGTTTCTAATTTTCTTTTCTTTCTTTCTTTCTTTTTTTACTTTAGCTTTTAATCTAATATTTATGGAAGCCCGCCACTGAATAAAAAATAAAAAAAAAGAGTTATTTCTCAGAATCATATAATACAAACTCACAATTCTAACAATTGCAGATCTTGTTAGAATAATTGAGTTAGATATAAACTTGCAATTCTGCCTCTTTTTCTCTGAATTACGATATAAAGTCACGAATGCGAGTTATAAAGTCAAAATAGCGAGATAAAAACTTGCAGTTCTGACTTTATAACTTGTAAGTTTATATCTCATAATTCTGACAATGTTTAGTTTTTATTTTTAAAGTGATTTTTTTTTTGTTTTGTTTTACTTAACTCTAACAACACTGGTTAGGTAGAACTGAAAGCATCTAATTTGTACTGACAGCTTGTCAAATTAGTAAAAAAAAAAAAAAGAAATCCTAAATACACCTGCAAGAGTTGTAAAATGTGGAGAATTTTTTTATTTGAGCTCAAATTCTGCAGTTTTGAATTGAAACCCTTGCTCTTGCGGATTCATTTTCTTATTAATTCCACAAATTGTTTTGTTAAAGAAGCTAAAAGCACAAAATGGAATCTCCCAACATAAGATTCTAAGACAACAAATCGAGTTTCACATATAGATGTCCTCCATTTTTGTTGTTAGGATTCAAAGATCCCAGGAGCGATGAATAAGAGAGACATAAATATCTCTCGAGTGCAGTTTCTTGTAAGAGGAGGGAGGGGTTCCCCACAGTGTAAAGCTTTTAGTAAATGACTCTTGGCGCAGAGAATGGTTTTGGTAAGACATGCCAGGTCCTAAGAGCAGGAGTCTTCCACTAGCTTGGCTTTGCTCTGCCCCGGCACGTTCTGTTCTGGAGCTGCTGAGACGTGCAGCTGCGCGCTCCCAGCTTTTTGCCCCCAGGTACCTGTGCCAGAGGCTGACTTACAACCATTACATAATCTCTTTGTGTAACTGGCCCAAAGACCTCTTTGCATTCTTGAAGAATGAAACATCTCCAAAACCATGTCTACCAAACATACTTTGCAATGATCAATAGTTTTTAAAGATCCTCCCTCCATTCAAAGTAGGATGAGAGACCATGGCAGCAAGAAAACATGTCTACAACAATATGAATCACCTTTTGATACAGAATATGAACTCTGACTTTACTTTGAAAGCTAAGATTTGCTGGAATATTTAATGATAGGAAAAGAGTTTGAGTGCCATTTTCTCACTAAGTTAAAGGTGTATCCTTACTAAGTCCTAGGTGTATATGACTTTTTTTTTTTTCTCTTAGACGAATACAGTTGGAGTTATATTAAAAAATGTCCTGGCTCTTCCAAGCTTTATAATGGTAGTGAATGGGTGTTGAGATTTTGAAGTTCAAAAAAGCACATCCATCCATCCATCCATCATAAAGCCGTTCTGAAGTGAATCAATGCGTTTGTGTAAGAAAAGATATCCTTATTTAAAACTTTATTTGTTTACTACGTCCTACGTCATCCGCTGGAACACCACTCTCTCGTGAATGCTCGTACGACAGTTAGCAAAAGCTAGAAATTACAATTTCTAGTTTTAAATATGGATATTATTCTTACACAAACGCATCGATTCACTTCAGAAGGCTTGTATTAACCCCCCAAAGCCATGTGGAGTACGTTTTATGATGGATGGACGCAGTTTATTGAACTTCAAAATCTCACCACCCATTCACTGCCATTATAAACTTTGGAAGAACCGGGACATTTTTGAATATAACTTCGATTGCATTCGTCTGAAAGAAGAAAATCATATACGCCTAGGATGGTTTGAGAATGAGTAAATCATAGGGTAATTTTTATTTTTGGCTGAACTACCCCTTTAAGAAACTGAGTTTTCTGGCACACCCCTGCAATCTTATGGAAAAAGCTCAAGCTTTCGGAGTCAGGTTGAATAATTGTGTCGTCAAGGTTAGAACAACTTTAAAAAAGGGCCGCCATTCCAGACAGGATTTAATTGGATGTCGAAGATGTTGCTTATCTTATTATTTTAACTCCTTAAGAAAAAGAAATGTTCCGTACTGAAAAGGGAGGAATTGTACCTCAAGTGGTCCTTAGCAAGATGGAGTACTATCTATTTAAAGAAGCATAACGGTATAGTTCAGCCAAAAATGAAAACAGAAAAAAAAAGGATGCCAGATTCTTTTTACCTCTTTGCCATTGCTTTTTATTTTGGAGATACTGTTCATCAGTGTTATCATTCCTGAACACGGTGGGTGTCTCCGCTTTCCTCCGTTTTCCTTGTTTTAAGGCATGCGTAACACTGTAGGCTGGAAAATAATTCACAGTAGTACTTGTTTCCAATGTGGCGGGTTGTGGCAAGCAATGAACTCCGAGGCCAGTTGGCAGTGTGGTGTTAAGAGCTTGGAAACTCACTCTAACTGTCGAATTACTCTTTAATCTGTCACTTCAGTGAGAAAAGCCTTTTTTAGCTTTTAGCTGTTTTTAGCTTCTTGTAAAGGTGTGTTTCTGTAACCGGTAGCAATGTGGGGCACGCAATATCATCCCACAATATCCAGATTTGTGTGGTCAGCTCGTTTTTTTGCAGTCGTTGATTCTTAATTGATTATATTTGGTATGTAGTTACATCTTTAATTGCTATAGGACAGTTGTGTTCATTGTCAGTCATGGCAACTGGAACGTAGCCACACGTTTTTGTGCTGCGCGCTGAATGTGACTCACGACTTGAAATAATATTTGAGCACTTGCTCTCATCTCGTGTTGGCATAAAAATTTAATGGCCTTAACAACCTCTCAGAGTGCAGTTTCTGTTCACTTACAAACACAAGCCTTTACATTGAAGTTTACCTAGTGAAAAGCGAAGCTGTTAAAATGTAACTGTGCAAATGGCTCGCATTCCTCCATTTTAACAGCCTTCGTATTTGCACATAGGGTTTTATTTGAAACATGCATGTAAAAAATGGAAGTTAATTTGAGTGAATTAACAGACAAGGCTTTGTCAGATATTGTATTTTTATAGTTTACAAATATACTTTTTAAAATTAAACGGATGGCTCTCAACTATGAATAAAGTACAGTTGGTCAAAAGTTTTCATTGGCAAAATGTTAATTATTTTACCAAAATAAGTGGGATTATACAAAAGGCATGTTTTTTTTTTATTTAGTACTGACCTGAATATTTCACATAAAAGACGTTTACATATAGTCCATAAGAGAAAATAATAGTAGTTGAATTTATAAAAATGGCCCTGTTCATAAGTTTACATACACTTGATTCTTAATACTGTGTTGTTACAGGAATGATCCACACCTGTGTGTTTTTTTTTTTTGTTTAGTAATGAGTCCCTTGTTTGTCCTGAACAGTTAAACTGTCAGCTTTTCTTCAGAAAAATCCTTCAGGTACTACAAATTCTTAGGTTTTTCATCATTTTTGTGTATTTGAACCTTTTCCAACAATGACTGTATGATTTTGAGATCCATCTTTTTACACTGAGGACAACTGAGGGACTCAGTTACAGAAAGTTCAGATGCTCACTGATGCTCCAGAAGGAAAAACGTCTTTTATGTGAAATATCTTATTCAGGTCAGTACGTAATAAAAAGTCACATGCATTTTATGTGATCCACCTTATTTTGGTCAAATAATTGTATGTAAACTTTTGACCTCAACTGTAAGTTAGGTTAGTTTTAAATGTTGTTTAGCCCATCTTATCTTGAGCCCACAAAGCAATTACTATTTTAAAGAAGGTCCATTGCTCACTAATGACATTTTCACATCACGTTTCACATTTAACTCAATACACAACAAAAGACAATGTTCTCACAAGATAATTAGCTTCGCACCCCAGTTGGTTTCCCTTTGGTCACTGAGCATGACTTCCTACATTAAAACCAGATCTCATTAACAATGAAGTTTACAGAGCTGTGAGACGGAAGAGAAATGTGTCACATTACGCATGAACAGTGATGAACTAGAGTTTCATGAAAGTTTTTGCAATTACTTCATTGCCTCTTTCATGCCTCTCATTTTCAGTTTATTTCAGCTGTCCACAAGTTATCTATAATTAAGACATTTGGATATCCGGGACGTGATGGCTAAATGTATCTCCAGATGATTAACCCAAATTTACCACTGAGACACAAATAGTGTCTGAGAGCTTTTTCCATGTCATTTGATAGCCTATATCCGACGGAGTCATACCCTTCCCTTATTTGGTCCTTACTACATATAGTATTTAAAAATAATGAGTTCATATTTATTTTGTGGTACCTTCTATTTGTGTTACCATGTTAAATTATATAAAAATGTAGTTGAAGTCATAAGTTTACATACACCTTGCAGAGTCTGCAAAATGATAATTATTTTACCAAAATAAGAGGGATTAGAAAAATCCTTCAGGTACTACAAATTCTTTGGTTTTCCAGCATTTTTGTGTATTTGAACCCTTTCCAACAATGACTGTATGGTTTTGAGATCCATTTTTTCACACTGAGGACAACTGAGGGACTCGTATACAACTATTACAGAAGGTTCAAACACTCACTGATGCTTCAGAAGGAAACACAATGCATTAAGAGCCAGGGGGTGAAAACTTTTGAAATTTGAAGATCAGGGTAAATTTGACTTATTTTGTCTTCTGGGGAACATGTAAGTATCTTTTGTAGCTTCTGAAGGGAAGTACTAAATGACAAAAATATGATATTTAGGTAAAATAAGAAAAATGTACACATCTTTGATCCGTTCAAAAGTTTTCACCCCCAGCTCTTAATAAATTGTTTTTCCTTCTGGAGCATCATTGAGCATTTGAACCTTCTGTAATAGCTTATGAGTCCCTCAGTTGTCCTTAGTGTGAAAAGATGGATCTCAAAATTATTCAGTATAGCAGTAGAGGAAACTCTTATGGAGAGCAGTTTTGCTAACAATGATTGTATTGATTGTGTAGGAAAAGCACAACTGTGGAGGGTTTTCTAAAAGATGTCTGAAATCCGTGTTCAGGTCTTCAGCTTCACCTTGTCTTTTTAGGAACATACTGTACATCTTGCTCATTTTGCGCACAAGGGGTTCACAGGAGCCCGGGGTCATTCAGTTTGCAGAAGCGATTTGGTGTGTCAGCTACTAATGACTTAAAAGAACGAGCTTGGTTTTGTGAAAGACAAGGCTGTGGTTTCTCTTTTTGTTCTGAGGGGCAGAAGGGCAAGTGGGGTGTGGGTTTCTGATGGGCAGGGTGACAAGTTCAGTGCTTACAAGAAAAGAGTCTTTCTATGGGGCTATTTTTTGGTGCTTTTGTCTGGCTGGGTTTTGACAGATTCCACGATACGATTCGATTCTGATTCACAAGCTTGTGATTTGATTCAATTCAGTATAGATTACTTTGGATGTATATCCAGGTTCAGGACACGCCTAGTATTCCTTGAGGAAATAAAAATCTCTCAACTAATGCTGTAAAATATACATGAGAGTCAGTTGGTGCTACATTTCTATAATACTGAAGGTTAAATGTAACTGATTTGTATACAAATGTTTAATGAAGTTTTCACAATAATAAAGTTACAACTGCATAATTAAATTTTACGCTACAATATTCTGTTCATTACTGAAAACAGGCTTAACTAATCAATTTTTGGGATTTAAGAATTAATATCATTTCGTAAAAACAAGAATTGATTAAAATTGAGAAATCGATATTGTACAGTATCATTAGTGATGTAACATACAGTGCAGCTTTGGCATCCAGGGTCATCTGTTAGTTGTAAAGTGCACATGGCGTCTTGTATTTCATGTGTTTCATCAGGAAGGTGTTAGAATTCTCTCCCTCGTGTCTTTTGCCGTCTCCAAAGTATATTTGTGTTCGGTCCATCCCATTTGGAATGTGTGCATCATTTTCCCAATTTCCCTTTATCGCCAGCTGCATTCTTTGCCTGCTTCCATCCGGTGTTGACATTTACTGTGTTACAGCCTGATAGCATTCCAGGGAGAGCTGGCACAAAACACACCAGCTGCTCCCAACAATCCCAAATGGTGTGTGTGTGTGTGAGTGTGTGTACTCTATCGGCAGTGGTTGGCTTCGGTTCCAAACACTGGACACTCTCAGGGTTTTATTTTTGCCTGGCTCTCAGAGCAGCGGAGGACTCCTCAGCTGTCAAGCTCCGGTCTTAGAAGCACTTCCTGCGGGGTGGCAGTGCTTAGCGTTTATGATGTAATGCGAGTAGGGCACAATCTGGGCATTGTATACTGCACCATTGCCACTGATTTTTTTGTTAAATATTTTATATTTTTACTTTAGCAATGTAATCAATATTCTATTTATTAAAGCCACGTATGAATCATTTTACATTTATTCCAAACGTATAACTCAAGGCAGTCACAATTTAAACTATACATTTTATTTGTGAATGTGAACGTATGTTCAGCGATTCTATTTAATAGTTAACTTTTACTCTAAATTTCAACTGAAAGCTGATTACTCACTAAAAACTTGTGTTTTCATGCCTTTTTAAGTCTTATTTTGATGTAACGAAGTGGTTATATCTAAATGTGCGAGTTGTTTACTTACTTTTTTTAAATGAGTCTTCTCATTAACGCCATTATATTGTTCATTCAGACTGATATTGTACAAAATGAGTTATTCCCCCATTCATTCTCAATTACCCCCCACCAAACTCACGGCACGCTTTAGAGGTTCTGTTAAAACGAGTGATTTATACACTTTTTAATGCTATATTTTGTAGCGGTTATGTATTGCATTCAGAAAATGATGATTGTTTCTCTTTTTGTCTTTCAGCCACAGCAAGTGGTCCAGGAAAAGCCCGCTCAGGTATGTCAAACAAATCTTTGAATCATATATAATTAATACAGCAGGTGGACATGCATACACACATGCTACTGAAAGCCCAGTTGACTATAAGGGGATGGCAGCTTGCAAAAATAGATTGAGGATGATTGTGTGAGGAAGGGGATTTGCTTTTTGTGTTTACAAAGTCCTTAAAAACCCCAAGTGACTGAAAGGGGGGCATAATTCTGGTTTGATGAGAGACCTGCTTGGTTAAGGCTAATGTAAATCCTATAGCGCTATGTGTGGAATCCCAGTCTTCTTTGGTTTCATCCCCTCACAGATGGATATGCAATCTGGCAGACAGGATTAGTTTTGAAGAGTTGCCCCTTTTTTCCTCTCTTGTCAAAATTCCTTCATCGTATTAACAATGGAGTCGACTCTATAGTCTCTGTGCACAGCGCTACTTTAATGTGCTCATGAAGAAAGACAGCAGCCTGCTGCCTATATGCTGGCTGAATATGACTAAACTATTGATATAAACTATTTATATATAATTCACCATTCTGTCATAATGTGCTCACCCTCAAGTTGTTCCAAACTTGTATGAATTTCTTTCTTCTGCTGAACACATATGAAGATGTTGGTAAATGAAATGTTGGTAATCAAATAGTTGATGGTAGCCATTGACTTTCAAAAAATACAATGGCTGCTGTCAACAGTTGGGTTACCCACATTCTTCAAAATATCTCAGCAGGAGAACAATACTCATACAAATTTGGAACAATTTGAGGGTGAAACAGAATTTTCATTTTTGTGTCCTTTTAATGGTGATATTTGCTATATGTAGTCTTGGTAGAGTGGAAAGACCCTAACAAAAAACAGCAGCTTGAGATACAATTCGTCACTCTCCCACACAGTCTTCCACACATTTACTAGGAATCTGCTCACCTCCTCTTGTTCGCTGGTGCGGACCAGTTTACGGTGTGAATGCATAACTGAGGCCTGATTTGTTGCTATGTGGGAACGCACAGACCCTGATGGCTTACGCCACACTGGAAGGCCTAGCACATACATACTCACGCACATACATGCACACAGGTATCTATACGTAGTCTGAGATGGTATCTCTGAACCGGAAGGCAAAACTGTTTTTTCAAAACTGCGTATTTTTTAAGCATCTCACGCCATGAGCACTGATTTTTTTTTATGTCGTTATAGGTTTAAACCTCGAGTAGTCTAAGTCTGAGATGGTATCTCTGAGCCAGAAGGCAAAACTACCGGCATCATCTTGATTCATTATATGCAGTGAAATTCTTCCTGAAAGCAAACATTTTTAGCCATTGCGTCACTGTTTTTTTTTTAAGCATCCCGCACCATGAGCACTGAGGTTTTAATTCAACTATTATTTTCTCTTGTGGACTATATGTAAATGTCTTTTATATGAAATATCTTACTCAGGTCAGTACTAAATAAACAATAACATGCATTTTGTATAATCTCTCTTATTTTGGTAAAATAATTACCATTTTGCAGATTCTGCAAGGTGTATGTAAACTTTTGACCTTAACTGTATGTCAGGCTTTTATGGCTTATATAGAATACAATCTCATACTCAAGGAGCAAAAAATACAGATAAAATGCATGTAAAAAATTATTACAAAAAAATATTTTTTACTGTGATATTATTTTTGACCACTTTCAGTAGTGTTCTTGTTAATATGGTAATATTAGTAGTGTTCAATTAGTTTATCTTAACAGCGCTATATTATAATTAGCTTAAGTGCCTCTTTTAGTTACAATGTCAATTTCCTCCAACTTCAAAGGAACAAAAGATCTGCCATAAACCCACAGGGGCTGTTAATTACTATTGCTGAACCATCTTCTTTCCTCGTTGATTTTTTCCCAGTAACAGAATTCCATTAAAGTTTTAGTGTTTTCCGAGTGCTGTAGATGTGCCTTTGCTCTCAGAATGAAAGAGCGGGCGATGATGCATGAGAATGTCATTTAATTTCGATTTTAAAAAAATGGAACGTTTAGAATAAATCTATATAAAAAATTTAGAATTCTGAAAAATGTATCAGTTGCAGTTCAGTCGATATTCCATCTGAGCACATAAGATTTTAAAACTAAGCTGGTATTTTCTCCAGTCTGTGTGGCACTTCATTTGGCGGGCAGGGGTGTCCGAATATGATTAAAGAGTTTTTTTTTTTTTCTTTCCTCCCCCCTCCATCTCCATTCTTTCACTCGCCCATGTCACACATGGTAGCGCTTAGCTGGTCCTTCACAGCTGAAGTGTCTGCCGCACTAATGAATGGAGTTTGGCTCATATAATGCAGACAGGCTTTTGCCACGGCCTTTCCCCTGAATGGGAGCAACACAGCGACTTGGGAAAGGAAGAGGGTTATAAATTGTGTCAGTTAGCCTCCCCAAATAAAATGAAGCCATGTGGAAAATGAAATCCATTTCATTTTGAAGAGTGCCCAAAGCCAAGCGGCTCCCCAGCCCCCATTCAGCACCTTCCTCCCGTTTCAATGGTGGTCATCTCGGCAGCAGCTGTGGGACGTTCGCTGTCTGAGCTCATGAAAAAGAACATTTGTAACCAAAACAATCATTAAAAAAAGAGAAAATATAAATGCTAATATCTGCGCTATTTCAGTCCATCTCACTGCTGTCAGTCGTTTTTACGCACAACCGTGTTCTGCTTTGCAGCCGTCTTTTTGTGGTGACTGATGGGCGACCACTGTTGTGTTTTGTAGGAAGAAGAAGAGGAGGAGGCGGAGCAAGAAGAGGACTAAGCAACCACAGGATTTTACCTCTACCTCATCCAGCTGTCAGCTCTCTCCAAGGGAAAAGACTGCCTTGACCACTTATTATTGACTTCCCACTTTCGTTTTGATCGTTTTCGTTTATTTTCGTTTTTTCGCATTGGTTTATTTGGGTTCGGTTTCGTTTTGTGATCAACACACACAACACCTCAGAGCGTAACCCGAAAAAAGACGCAAACGCAAACAAACATCTTGCAGATGACAATTGGAGCCGCCTTGCTGTTTCCACTTCCCACAAAAACTGCTGTAAGCACAAAGGTGCAGGGGTTAAACACACAACATGTGCTTCAGCGGTTCTTTGCGCCTCACACAAACACACACACACTCTTGTTGACTGATTTTCCAGGCTACATTGGTAAAGAAGAAGGTGAAACTGTCTGGTTTTGTCATTCAGCATGTGGTGCTTCTTATATCCGGGTGGAGCTTTAAACACGCCCGTTCGCACAAGAACCTCCCCTCTCTACAGTACCGTACCACCAAAGACCATTTTCCCTTCTCTGTCCACTTCATTTTGATGTTTTGACCAAAATGACAGTGAGCTTTAAAAGTATTTGCCTTAAAACTGCAAACAGAGCCTTAAACCTATTAGTTATTAGCTATAATTGAACATTTTACAAGTGGATACCTTAAAATTAATATTCTGTCATTATTTACCCACCCAAAACTCATTGGACTTTGTTTCTTCTGTAGAACACAAAAGAAGACGTTTAGAAGAATGTTTAAGCTGGTCTTTTCTATACAATTTGTTGACCACGCTTGCCGAGAAAGTACTTGAGTGAATAACAACTTAAAGTGGAAGTGAAGGAGTCAGACAAGTTTAGATTATTAAGTAAACTGATTTCCACTTTAAATAAAAAAAATATATAACAAACACGAATAATGTAACTATTTTAAAGAAAAAAGGATGTTTTTTATTGCTTTTAAAGCAAGGGCACTGCCATCTTGCAATACCACAGTGTGTGACGTTACCAGTGAAGCAATATAAGCATTTCTTTACTTTTAAAAAACTGATAGTTCCGGTCCTTGATTCTGATTGGTTGAGCTGCATTCAGAGCTGTTGTAAATTACGCTACAAACATACACCTTTGTTTACGTCTGTGTGTTGCTCGGCCACTTTGTTGCAACCACAACTGTTTCTGAGGAACTACATTGTTTGGCGGAAGAATATTGTTTTATTTCGTGAAACCTTACTACGTATATGGAATAACCATTTTATAGAAGCAGTAAGCCATGTGAAGCTGTGGTTTACAGTGAATTTATAACAGCTAAGGGGGTGCTTTGCGTCGTGCCTAACAATGCCCTTTAGCTGTTTTAAATTCACTGTAAACCATGGCGTCTTGGGGCTTATTGCTTTATTTGAACACAGAAATGTTATTTTATAAAACAGATAGTCCAGTCCTTGATTCTGATTGGTTGAGCCGTGTTTGAAGCTGTTGTAAATTAAGCTAGAAACATACACCTTTGTTTATGTCTGTGTGTTGCTCGGCCACTTTGTTGCAACCACAGCTGTTTCTGAGGAACTACATTGTTTGGCGGAAGAATATTGTTTTTATTAATATCATTACACTTTATTTGCTTTGTTTTATTTTGTGAAACCTTACTATGGTATATGGAATAACCGTTTTATAACAGTAGTAAGCCCTGTGAATCTGTGGTTTACAATGATTTTATAACAGCTAAGGGGGTGCTTTGCTTCGTGCCTAACAACAGCTGTTATAAATTCACTGTAAATCATGGCTTCATGAGGCTTTTTGCTTTAATAAACAGTTATTCCATATACGTAGTAAGGTTTCACAAAATAAAACAGAGCAAATAAAGTGTAATGATATTAATAAAAAAAAAATCTTCCGCCAAACAACGTAGTTCCTCAGAAACATTTGTGGTTGCAACAAAGTGGTTGCCAAGCAACACACAAATGTAAACAAAGGTGTATGTTTGTAGTGTAAATTATAATTTAAAACTTTAAAACACGGCTCAACGGCTCAACTATACGTTTTATAAAACATATTTTATATACACCTACCAATACAATTAGCTTACCAATGTTAACAGGACACTAAAACTAATCATTTTGGGCTCAACAGTTTTTAAAGTTTGCAAGATACATGTGTTGAAAGACTAAAGAAATGCTTATATTCACTGGCCAACGGTGTAAACCGACCCTCTGACGTCCAAAATCTATAACAAAACACTCTTTTTCTTTAAAATGGTTACATTAATCGTGTTTGCTAATATTTTTTATTAAAGTGCTTCACTTCCACTTCAAATTTTTATTAGTTTTGATTCATTTAGCTGTCGTATGCTTTGAAATATTTTTTTTTTTCACCATTCACTTTCATTGACAAAGAGCAGCATGAACATTCTTCTAAACATCTGTTTTCGTTTTTTCCAGAAGAAAGTCCGTCATACAGATTTTTTGCAAGTAAATAGTAACAGAATGTTTATTTTCTGGTAAATTATCCCTCTAATGTCCCTCGCGTCCTTGGTGGTGATTTTCATCCAAACCGATAACCGTGAACATTAAATGTTTCGTTGAGACACCGTTTTCAGCATTACTGCAGAACAGTAGTTCTACTGTACATATCTTCGCGACTTCGGCTTTGCTTAATTAACATACATACGTGTACATAATTGTGTTTGTATTTCCTTGTATGACATAGCTTTAAGAACATAATTTTTTGACAAATTCAGTGAAAGGGAAATATATCAACTCAGTCAAGACCTAAACCTCAAGAAACATCCAAACCACAGGAACAAAAACCACACAATACCTCATTACACACAAAAATACCTGAATCGCAGTGACGGCGTCGAACGGCATTCGGCGAATCCTAGTTTGCGTCAGCGCTGTCACCAATGCAATATCTCCTCACCGTTTCAAAACTACCTCTGATTTCTTCAACCAGCAAACCAGCTCGAAAAAAAAAAAAAGACACGCGCTGCTATAGAGTTCTCATTACAAAGCAGGGGATGGCAGCGAGTGCCAACGTTGAAAACAAAAACCTTGTTGTAAGAGCAGGCGAACGCTCTACAAAATGTTTTTTGTAAGAGTCGGGCAGGTAATAACTGAATTCTGAGGTCTGTTTGTAGTCATGTGTAGAACTAATCATGCAGCTAAGGGAAAAAAAGTACTGTGTTTGTTGTAGTTAATTCTCTTTTTTCACATTAGCATATATCTGACATTTGTAACTAGACACTCTGTCTCTGCAGCTGGGATGTCTGTTTTACATTTTTAACTTGAATATATATTTTGTACTGATTACTCAATGGTTTCTAAGGATCAAGTGCTTGTATGACACTAAATGATATTGTTGCGAACGGATTTTTCTTTTTTCTTCTCTATTTTTTTCCTCTCCACTATTGCTCTGAATTTATAGTTTTAGTTTCTTATGTACTATTCAAAATATGTACCTCAAAAAAAAAAAAAAAAAGGAAAAAAAGGATAAAAATGGACTAATAATCAGCTGACAAATACCTACCTCCAGTCTTGAAAACGGAACGATTTTTTTGCCTGGTTTCTTTCAGTACGAAAGTACTGAAAAAGACTTTAGGACTGCACAAGATCCTGTTTTACAAACGTTTTAAATTTAAATGAATTTTGCTTCAATTTAATTCAGCTGGGGCTAAGAAAACTACACGTACACACACACACAAATACACATCACTTAAAAAAAAAGACAAAAACAAAAACAAAAGAAACTTGAAACACTCTTTCAGGTTTGAAAAAATATGTTCGGGTTTTGTATATTGCATATATGAATATGTTTTTTGAAAATTAGTAGATATTGAGATATACTTGATTAGCGTTTTTTTTTTTTTGTGTACTTTACACAAATGTGATTTTCTTTTTTCAGATGTATATGTAATGCTTATGTAGTGAAAGAATACACATTTTCAGCCTGTCACCATGAAAACTTAAAAAAAAAAAAAAGTTTGCATGGTAATCTCAACTGGGCATGAGGTAGAGCCTCAGAGGAAGCTAATGGAACTGTTGGCATGCCCCTTGAACTTACAATGGCATGTAATGACCGTCTTTATATGCGGCAGCTTGGCTTTTGCCACAAACCAACATTGAACGTTGCTCAAACACTGTAATGCTACTACCTAAATGGTTACAGTTCTTGTAAAAGTGTCAGTTTTCAAATCGGACCGCTTCTTTACTCTCCTACGAGTTCAACAGATGAAACAGTCGCTTGCTTAAGCGGACGGACGGCGTGTCTCGGCTTGACCTCAGCGGTTTTAACGCTGTGAGATCTGCGCTTTCGCAGCGCTTTCAGCCGTCCTGAAGCTTGGCATTGTGTTCATATACTTCCTATGTTGGTTTGAATGTGTATCCACAGGAGCCACTGTTCATGTGCTTTCAGCTCTGGGTGTCTTAATGAAGATGAAGTTGTATTTTCATGACAACATGTTCTAGTACAATCGAATACACTTTTCTACCTCCGAGAGGGCCTCCTGTTACCTCATTTTTCAAACTTACTATCTGCTTAAATTCAGGTGCCTGAGTCCAGAGAGAACGGCGTAAAGTTTTAAATTTATATATAAATAAATATATATTCATAGTTTATTTTTGTGTGTTTTCGGGGGGGATTTTTTTATACGACTGTACCTCTCTGCCTCTCAGTCACAAGTTAGGTGAGACTGGACAATTTGACTTGTTTTTAAAACGTTGTCTTACATTTATGCAATGTTTTTGTAGTTTCTGCGGCTGTGGAGATGGAAAAGTATCACTAGGTGGTTACTCTCAGCTTTCTTCACTTGATATAACTTGTTTTCTAACAATTATGGCTGTTTCACTTAGTATTGCTGTTTGTGATTTCACTTAAAGTTGCTTGCTTGTTTAAAAAAAAAGGACAAAAAAGAAAACGTATTAGAAAAAATGTCCTCTTTATACGTATCCACCTCTTTATTCAGCACAATAAAAAAGGTGCCTGTGACCGTTGTTGTGTATGAAGTTAATATTACCACTGCATGCTTCATCTACAAATGTCTACAAATGTTCATCTCCTTTGTACTAGTTTTACATGTATTTATATCTACCGTAACTTACAATGTTGTTACATCATTTTGCTGCTTATTTGCATAAAGCATTAATGATTTTTGTTAAGATGTGGTCACATTTACCGCTACTCTTTGAAATTTACCAGATGAAGTCTAGTCATTTCAATATGATTCCACATTAGTGGAAATTTTGCACGAGGGCAAAAAAAACCCACACACACTATGGAAGCCTGCTTCCACCACTGAATAAATTAAAAAAAAAAGTGACAGAAAGTCAGAATTGCTAGATACAAACTTGGAATTGCGAGAAAAAAGTCAGAATTATAAGATACAAACTCGCAATTGCGAGAAAAAGTCAGACTTGCGATATACAATCTTGCAATTGCTAGAAAAATTTTAATTGTGAGATAAACTCACAATTGTGAGAAAAAGTTAGAATTGTGAGAAACAAACTCACAATTGCGAGAGAAAAAAGTCAGAATTGCGAGATACAAACTCACAATTGTGAAAAAAGTCAAGCTTGCGAGAAAAATTTGAATTGTGAGATAAACTCACAATTGCAAGAAAAAAGTCAGAATTGTGAGATACGAACTCGTAATTGCCCGAAAAATTGGAATTGTGAGATACAAACTCGCAATTGCGAGAAAAATTTGAATTGTGAGATATAAACTCGCAATTGCGAGAGAAAAAAGTCAGACTGGGAGATAAAAACTCGCAATTGCAGAAAAAGTCAGAATTGTGAGATACAATCTTGCAATTGCTAGAAAAATTTTAATTGTGAGATAAACTCGCAATTGTGAGAAAAAGTTGATTTGTGAGATATAAATTCACAAATGCAAGAAAAAAGGTCAGAATCATAAGATACGAACTCACAATTGTGAGGAAAAGTCAGAATTATGAGATATAAACTAGCAATTGCAAAAAAAAAAAAGTCACAATTGTGAGATGCAAACGTATGTAAGAAAAGTTTTTATCTCGCAATTCTGACTTTATTTCTCGCAGTAGTGAGTTTTAATTGCCGTCTCTCTTTGAATATGAATGAACTCCAGTCATTTTATCACTAAAAATCACTGTCCATGTGAATGTGCCAATATCTTATTAAAAGTCCACTTTGGGGGCCGCTCACACAGAATGCGTTTTTCAATTCAACGACGCTACTTTACCATTGTTTTTCAATGTAAACATGCTAGATGGACATTGTGCTTGCATTTTGCACCAAAAAAAAAAAGTTTTAATACAATGTCTCGAAGCCCAATTTTTGACACTCACAAGTCTTCATGTGATGTAAATGTGCATCATTTTAAACTAAAAATATTTGTCAAAAACACCATTTATTTCTTTATGGTTAAAACTTTTATTAGGGACTCTAATTCCATTCTTAACATACACGTATATGTACACAAGCCAGCACTGAAGTGTCACAGGTCATTCCGGGGCAGGACAGTGAGGCTGCACGTTTAGAAACACAGAGGCCATGTATGGAGCTTCTAGGTACACGATGTTACGGAATTTAGACGACTGCTTTTTTTCCCCTTCTCCCTCTCCCCCGTTCCTCTTCCACACACTCTCCCCCTCTTCCCAATTCCGAAACATCTCTTTAACTCCCGTTCTTTGGTGTACTCACAGGGGAGACGTAGCCCACCCTGGAGCCCCTGACCTCTGCTCCGCAGCAGACTCTGTGAATGGGACGGCGGCCCCCACTTCAAAGCTCTGCCGTTCTTTGCGCTCTGACAGGGCGCCTCACTCATCCCCCCCCAACACTCCCCTCCTTTTTGCAACCCCCCACCACACCTCACCTCGGCTATTTGCCCCTATCCACCACAGTAGTGAGGATTTGGTTGTTAGTGCCAACTCGCATCGTCAAGCTGCTCAGTAATTCCGCCAGATTGACCCACGTAGAGGGCGGGAGGAATGGGTGGAGAGGGAGTTCACTGCTACCACAACCACGTTCAGAGGTGGTCTTGCCACCTCTTCCTCTTTTCTGTGTAAAGAGGGTCTGCCTTTGTGTGAGAGAGGAGAGGGTGAGAGCGTTTCCCTCCTTTTTCCTGCTCTCTCATTAACAAACATCCAGCTGTTCAGGGACAAGGCCTCGGACAAAAATCTGGTTCAGTTACTCTGCAGATAGCACACTTTAGAAAGATCTCACCACTCCTTAAAAAATGCACTAATTCTTATATGGATTCTTGGTCCCACTTTATATTAGATGGCTTATATTAGATTAGTGTTCATACTGTATTGCAAAACACTTTAGCTAATATTGTGGTGGTATACGGGTTAGAAACAGGTTTGGTGGTATGGGAGCATGAATAATTAATAACGTTATTTTTTTCTGTATTTACACTGTTTTATCATTGCTTTTGTGGTTAGGTTTAGTAACGTGCAATTTTGTTACATTTGGAGATCATTTTGTATTCAAAATAACATTAATACTCAAAAATGATCTACAGAATCTTATTGTCACTGTGTATTGTGTACCACGTATTCAAGTCTCTCTGCTCCGGTGAGTGCTGCGTTACTAATTATGTAAATATGGTGTGTACATGATATCTGTTGCATTATTTACTTAGATGTTTTTGAGTAATACATACACTTTAAAAGCATGGTTTAAATCGGTGCTATTTTGTGTAAAATCAAAGTAGTACCAAATAAGCTTTGACTAATTACAAAACTTGTACTGGCTGAATTAAAGTTACTTATTTTCTTTGTTAAATACTTAGGTAAGTACATTTTACTCGACAATAACAGGTCAATTGTACAAAGCCGTAGCAGTAAAATTGACTTCAAATGTGTCAGTGCAAATTGTTATGAAGATTTTATCAAGTACAAGTTTTTTTTCAGTGTAGGTTAAATATATTTTATACATAAAATTCTTGTTTAAAGGATGTTTAAAAAGGCAAAATTACAGATTAAAGGCAAAAATATATGCTTCCCCTTCAGTTTGCCGCCATTTCTGCCATTGGTACGCTAAAAGCAGACTTTATTTGCTATTTATTATGTCAATGCGCCATTACAGTCTGTAAAACGGGTCCATTGCTTAAAATGATTAAAAATATGACCAGTGGAACAGGTAAAATATATTTTATAAGTAAAAGCCTTGTGTGAAGACTGTTTTGCTCTTAAAACAAGCCAAAAATACCGATTAAAGGCGAAATATGCAGTTTGGCGCCATTTCTGACGTAGAACGCTAAACGTACGTTTACGTAAATAGAATAGCATTGACTGTGCATGTGACTAACGCCATCTCCCGCTGTTTTTAAAACCGTTTTCAGCGTAAACGAATCTCTTGTTAGCGATGCGACTCGTTCAGCTTCGTTTTTTGGGTGTCATGCATGAGGGCCGCGTTTTTAGACGCTGTATCAAGAAGTTTACGCGTTTTGAAATTCCGTCCGCGATTTTAAACGCAAGAACGCCTTGCGTTTAAACGGCTCACACTCTCCTTTCTCTGTGTGTCTGAGGTGAGTTTCATATAATTGTTCGTTTCTTGTATCTTCCACACTATAGGATGTCCGTCCAGTTTGCTGAGCAAATAAAACACACTTCCTGTCGTCTCTTGTGTGTCTGGGTGCAGCTGTTGTATCCCTGGCGCAGACTCAGCTATCCGCTTCAGATCCTTTTAAATCCCATTTCATGCTTTTCCGTATAATCCTTACACCCAGATATCACATTATAATCTTATGTATAAGCCTATTCAAATATTAGCATATTTTCCTTACGCCTCGTAATTGTGTACAAGTGTAAACGGGTAGTTGACATGACGTTTCAAACAATGTCGTGCAATGTGATGTGATGCTCCGTCTTAAACTACATTAAACTACATTTAAGTCGAGTGTAATTATTATACATGCAATTCCATACGGAATATTAGTAATTTTAAAATGAAAGAGAATGTGTATAGTGCTTTATAAATATTATAAATGATTATATACTATAATAATTATTTAAAGCGATTTTAGCATTTGTTTTAAATGTCGACCCAAGTTTTACAGTGAAACCATGATGAAGAAGCTGCTTCAAGCAGAAAGAGAGTGTACTTAAGATGACATTCCTTTAAATGGATTATTGATTGTGCATGAAGTGCAAGCCAGACTCCTTCCGAGTCTTCGAGTGGCATATCTAATCCCAGCACATTTGGACTTCATATTCAAGCCTTCAAAGTTCAAAACAGCTCAAATCGAGGTGAGTCAGCAGCACATTTGTACACTAAATTCTACACTGGTGAGATGTCTGAATAGCCCTTCATCACACGATCCTCCTCCATTCAGAAGTGTCTGTTTATAGGAATGAGTCACACTGGACATCAGAACTTCAAGCTGAAATCCTGCCTGCTTCCTTCTGAATATGGAGCGGATGTGACCGTGTCTGGTTTCCCCCAGCCTGTGTGTGCCAGAGGCCGGTCGTCGCTGAATCTGTGCCGGAGCTGCGTTCAAGGTGGGCGTGTGTTTTTCTGAGTTCCAGAGCCAGTGTGTGGAGAGGTGGAAGCGTGGACGGAATGAATGGAGCGAGTGGGTGGCTGTGGGGTTGTGTGTGTGGGTGTCATTCCAAGTGAGATGACTGTCTCTGTGTTTGGGACCTGATGAAATGGAGTATGTTTGTGACTGTGAGTGTGTGAGAGCACATTTTCATGTAGCTTGTACTATGAAAAGGTAATTAGGGCATTTGAAAAAATCCAAAACCCTAAATATGTTTGGATTTGTGTATGCACAATGTCATGATACATTACATAATCTAAGTACTGGTTACGGTTATTAGAGTAGTTATTGGTGGTGGTTGAGGAGATTCACCCTTCTATGTAAAGCGCTTTGAGTGCCCAGAAAAGCGCTATATAAATGTAAGGAATTATTATTATTATTATTAGAGTGTATAGTCAGTTTTTTTTTATTTGACTGTTTTTGGTTTAGATTTTAATATTTTTATATTATATTTTTATCGACTTAACTTTTAAATTTATTGTAACTGTTTTTTTTTTTTATATTTTATTAAATCTATTTATTGTCAAGATCATTCAAAGCCTGTTAAAAATATATAATAGTAAACAAAAAATTGTGCAAGAGCTAACTGTAAACAATGAAGAAAAATATGATTAATATATTTTAAATTTAATTAGCATATGAACTTTATATATACATACAAAAATGTCATTAGAATTTAGTGTATAAATTACTGTGACTGAATAATTTTTTTTAAATTTATTAGTAAATGTACAATTGTGTATAATTCATCATGATTTTACTATTAATATTTATTGTTGCTGTAATTTTTTATTATATCTACTTATTATTAAGATAATGCAGAGCATGTCCAAAGACTCTCTAAAAAATATATTTAAGAGTAAATTAAAAATTATTTAGGGGCTAACTGTAAATGGTGAAGAAAATTATATGATTAATGTATTTAATTTAATTACTATATAATATACTATATACTATATAATATATATTTAATTAATTTGATTAATTTGAAATATTTACATTTATGATATTAAATATATAAAAAAATAAGAAATACATTTGCAATTATAATTTAGTTTTTAAATGTTAAATTATTGTGATTTTACTAATAATATTTATTGTTACTGTAATTTTTTTATGATATCTATTTATTATTAAGATAGTACAGAGCATGTCCAAAGACGAATATATTTTATTTAATTAATATTAGAAATGTGTGTATATATATATATATATATATATATATATATATATGTATATGTATGTGTGTGTGTGTGTGTGTGTGTGTGTGTGTATTTAATTAATTAATAAAATAATTTATGATATTGAATATATAAAATTTAAGAAATACATTTTTATTATAATTTAGTTTTTAAATTACTGTGACTGAATTATATTTTGTAATTTAATATTAAATGTATAATTGTAATAATGTATTGTGATTTTACTATTAATATTTATTGTTACTGTCACTATTTTTTATAATTTATTAATATTTAATTTACTTTATTGCTGTACTTAAAAAAATATATATATGATTTTTTTTTAGCATTTTTATTTATTTTTCTTTTTTCTTTTTTGCAACAGATGACACTTATGTAATGAATAATGTACAATCAGTCAGGGGTCTCGTATTATCCAGAAGGGGTTTATTTTGCGAAATGACCGGCTGACTGCATGCTACCCTGCCAATTATACAGCTAATTACCGATTATTATGTCATCAGAAAAAGAGTGTAAAGTAATATAAAAGAAAAGAAACTATAGGAGATAAATACATAGTTAACTGGTCACCATATAAAAATATAGACTGTGACTTACTGTCCAGAATCAAGTATTCTGGAATATTCATATCATAGTTTGAAAGACTGAAACACAAGCTTTTTTAATTCAACCTCAGTGTGTCATTTATGTGTAAGACCATTAAACTGGGTTTTTAACTCGGCTACATAAACATGAGTATGATTTTCCATCTTTAATGCGTATTTATGAATGGTTTTCAAGCCGTGAGTGCTACTTAGTGCATCGGGCTGCATGAATATGTGTTTGTTTACGCCGTATGACTGATGAGTGTTTGTGCACTTCTGTTTGAGGGTGTGTCTGACCCGAGTGTCACGGCGTCACTGACTCACGCCGGCGGTCCTGATTCATCCCGCCGTCACCAGCACCGTGAGCTCGCGTGCCGCTCCGCACAATCCGGCCGCGCTCGCACAGTCATCGAGGAAAGATTTCCCTTTCCTCCTCTCCCACTTTCTTTCTTGTTCTTGGTCTCTGTGAGTCATCTTGGTTTCATTTTGCCGCCCCCCTCCACCCGCCACCCAACTCGCCTCCATTACCGCCTCCTCCCTCAATGGGTCTATCTCTCTTTTCACTCGCCTGTCTCATTCCTTCGCTCCCTCTCTTTCCCTTTCCTTCCTGGCTCTGTAAATGACCTCATTTTAATGAAGCACAGTCTTGGCGGGGAGACCAAACCGCATGGCTGGAACCTCCCTCCCTCCATCTCTCTAAACCACCCTGTACTCCAGAATCTGGCTTTCATTCCCAACGCTAATAGAACCGACCGGGAAGTCTGGGAATTCTAGAGTAACTCCAAGAATTCCACGACAAATGTTTGATTGCATTCCATCACTTATGGCAACAACACCACATGTAATAAAACTACTTTCCGTGGCTCTAGCTGCAACATTGTCTCATAAACTAGGAGACCATGTACACAGTGTGGTCCAAAAGTCTGAGAATGAAACTCTGATTTAAACAACGGAAGGTTTTAGGATTTTTTCACCTTTCAAACAAGGAAACATAAGATAAAGAAGAGATATTTAAGACACAGTTAAAAATAAAGTTTCTTTATTCTTATGCGTCTCGACGATTCCACCAAGAACCTTTAACATCCATGAAAACTTTCCATTGCACAAAAAGGTCTATATAGTGGAATAACATTCTTTACACTAAGAAAAAATGGCACCCTTAGTGAAAGGTTCTTTAGTGAACCTTTATATTATTGCAATTTAAAATAACATTTCTCTCTTTTTTTATTTCTGTGATGCAAAACTGATTTTCATCAGCCATTACTCCAGTCTTCAGTGTCACGATCCTTCTAATAAAATTCTAAAATGCTAATTTAATATTATCAGTGTTGAAAACAGTTGCGCTGCCTAATACTTTTTGGAACCTGTGATACTTTTTAGGAATTTTTTAATTAATAAAAAATTAAAAGGAACAGCATTTATTCAAAATAAAACTCTTTTCTAACAATATATGTCTTTACTGTCACTTTTTAATTAAACACATCCTTGCTGAATAAAAGTACAAATTTCTTTAAAGGAAAGAAAGAAAAAAATGTACTGACTCCAAACTTTGAACGGTATGTGTATTGTTACAAAAGATTTCTATTTTAAGTGAATGCTGTTTTTCTTGTTTTATTCATCAAAGAATCCTGAAAAAAGTATCACTGGTTCAAAATAAATAAATAATAAATAAAAATTAACATTGATAATAAATCAGCATAGAATGATTTCTGAAGGATAATAAGACACTGAAGACTGAAATAATTATGCTGAAAATTCAGCTTTGCATCACAGGAATAAATTCTATTTTAAAGTACTTTAAAATAGAAAACCACTATGTTAAATTGCAAAAATATTTCGAAATGTTAAAGTTTTTTTCAGTATTTTTAATCAGTTGAACACAGCCTTAATGAGCAGAAATGACTTTAAAAAATTGCACTGATCCCACATTCTTAAAAAATATCGTTTTTTTGTTGGCATTGAAAGTTCCACGAAGAACCTTTAACATCTGTGGAAACTTTTTATTGCACAAAAATTTTGTTATATTGAAAAAAAAGGTTCTTTAGAATATTTAAATAGTCTTCACACTTCGAAAAAAAAGTTATTTTAAGAAAGGTTTCTTTGGGAAACCCCAAATAGTTCATCTATTACATCACTGCAAAACCCCCTTTTAGAGCATTTATATTTAATAGTGCAGATGTCTCTACGCCTTTTTTTTTTTTGTAGTTATAATAACTATTTTTGCACGGACAGACTGCAAGTGTGCTTCTATTGTCAGTGCAAAGAGTAAAATCCCTCCTATAAAGCCTGATGGTTTTGTTATGGTCTCTGTCTGCAGCCTTTATGAGGTTGTGAACGCTACCACATGCTTGCACAGCCGTCCCAGTCGGCTACACCGCAAACTCTCAAGATTTGTGGCGCACTCTAGATAGAGACATGAAAAATGAGACAGGTGCAGAATGAGTCAAAACAAGGTGGTGTTACGTTTGAGTGAACATCTACCTGAGCAGAGAGCCGTGGCTTCCTCTGTTCGACATTAACTGAAGGCTGCTAATTGAGCTTCAATTACAGATTAAGCTTTGTGTTGGATAGGAACATTAACTACACTGGATAGAGACTTTGATGAAAAAAAATCACTTTTATGATATTTATGAAAGGATGTCATATGACCAAGTCAGCCATTAGATTTTATAGCTTATGGTGAACATGTTTTTAAGTTCTGGTGGTTCGAATCCTATAAAAGTTACAATGATACAACAACATAAATCAGTCTAAATCTGAAGTACATTCAGTAGCATGTCCAAACCTCAAACTTAGTTTTCACTGCCTGGCTCAAGACTTAATTCTGTGCATGATTTTAGTTTCACTTTCAATGCTGGTGCAATGCTGACAGCTAGTGGGAAAAAGTGTGCCATTGCAGGCCGCCCTATATTTTGAGATCTACAAAAGTACCAGTCTAAGGGTTTGACCACAGAAAAAAAACATCACCAGATAATCAGATGACATTCGTTTGCAGGTTTTTATTTTCGGTTTTAGATATAGAGGCAGTATTGGGTAATAGTCATCGTTCTCGATATTTACTTCCGTATATGTAATATAACGTACAATAAAAAAAATCCCAGGGGTTATCACATGATTTCCCAGAGATGTTGTTCGAGCATTGGAATCTACTTTCGCTTTTTGTTTACACAGTAGCCAAAATGTATTTAGATACTTAAGCCACAATCAAACATTGATGAATTTCATTGCATTAGATATGATATAAAATCAACTGGCAAGTTCATATAGGTGTAGAAGTCATACAATATAATGCTATATGGAGTAACCACATCAGTTATGGACAGTTTAGTTAAGCTTAACCACTTAGAAACATGCTGTTTTTTTTTTAACACACACTCTTAAAAATAAAGGTGCTTTACGATGCAATAGAAGAACCTTTTTTTGTCTAAATGGTTCCATTAAGAACCTTTAACATCTGAAGAACCTTTATTTTTCACAAAAGGTTCTTTGTGGCAAAAGAAGGTTCTTTATATTATTAAAAGGTAAGTAAGAGATGGTTCTTTAAAGAAACTTTAATTGGTTTTGATGGCAAGAACCTTTTAAGCACCTTTATTTTTAAGAGTGTACTTGTCACTTATTATTTGATAGCATGAGATGTCACAGCATTTGACTAAGTGTATGCTAATTATTTATCAGAAAACGAAATACCATTTGCAAAGCTGGCAAGTCATCTGAAATGTGCCCAGGCTGGTAAATCTGCTTTGGTTTCATTCAAATGCACAAGGAAACATCCTTCAAGTTTGAACTTAAAGTGAAAGCACTTCCAAAGCAGACTGCACAAAAAGTGCATGAAGTAGAGTTTTATACATTTTTCCCAGCAGTTTAATACATTGGATTACAGATCTACACAAAGCACGGTGTCATAATATTGTGCTTAGTATCCATAGAGACTGAGATGAAGAATGTTGTGGCAGGGAATCTGGCATCCAGGCCAAGCCACAATTCATATGCGTTTCTTTATTGCTCTGACTCGCCAGTATATTCCATACAACTCAAAAGCCTAAAGAACAGGGATAACTTTAACATTCCTACGGCTGATGCTTTATTTAGCTCTTTATTTAGATTTTTACCAGCCTTAGGTTTACAGATTTAGCAACTCGCTTTGCTTTTTTTTTATGTTCTCTTGATTTGGTCTAGAAGCAATCTTCTTACAAAAATTGATAGTAAATTTCACACATAATTAACTGCACAATAATGCAAAATCTAAAATTTAGAAGTAGAAAGTGTAATCCAGTACTCTAGTAATCTGTTTTATTTACAACTTTGAAAAATAATTTTTACAATGTAATGGTGAAAAGGTGTCTGGAGCACTTGGAACATTAAAAAATATAGTTACGTGATACAGTAAGTGACTGTATTGTATGTAATTAGAGTCTTGTTTGCTATAACGATTTCTATACTACGCAGTTCATTGAAATTGTCCTGCGGTATGAGAAATTTATTTTTAAAACTACAAATACAGCATTTTCTATCGATTGTTAAGAGATATTAATTAAAAATACATGTATTAAACGTAAAATGTTACTTAATATATCATTTGCAGTAACACTTTACAGTAAGCTAGATTAGTTAACTACATTAGTTAACATGAACTAAGAATAAACAATGCTTTAACAGCATTTATCAAATCTTAGTGAATTTCCACATTTTCTAATGCATTTTTTTAAATTTATTTTTTACTATATGTTTACTATTTATTTATTTTATGCTATATATTGTTTTACTAACGCATTATTAAAATCACAAGTTTTGTTTGTTAACATTAGTTAATACACTGTAAACTAACATCGACAAACGTTTGTTTATGTTAGTTATACATTAAACGCAGTTCACTACCCTTGTTATTTTAAGAAATAAATATTTAAATAAATATTTTAAGAAATTTGGCATATATTACTAAACATATATATCCTAAAATGCTAACAATTTACAATGTTTCATTTCCATTTGTTAACGTTAGTTAACAACATTTGTTAACCTGAACTAACAATGAAAGATAATTGTAAAGCATATTAATCTTAGTTGATATTAATTTCAATATTTAGTAATCCGTTTAAGGTTAATCTGTTAATGTTATTTCATGGGCCTGAGCTGACATGAACTAAGAATTGTATTTTTATTAACTAATGTTAAAAAAGTTGTGTGAACACTATAACAAATAGTATTGTTTTTGTTAGTTAATGCATTAACTAATGGGACATTATGGTAAAGTGTCAGCACTATTATAAATATTGTTTTCGGTACTTTTGGCGCTGTTGGTGTGCAAAATGGTGGACTGGTTATGTTTATGAGGACAACGAAGGAGGAGGAGTCTTTTTATTGTTTAGGTAAGTTAGGGTATTTCCAAAGGAATTGTTTTCTACCAAACCAATGCCACAGTCTGTATAACCTCCCTATATAAAATCCGCCTAGTGACAACTTGTAGCAATTTTTCCATTGGCTATCCGTCATTTTGGAGGCTGAGCTTGTGACAGTGCATTTAAGGTTACTGGTCGTTTACTTTCGATATGAACTGCATTGGACTTGAGAGGTGAAGCATACGCTTTTTAATACTCGTGACTAAATCTCCAAAAATGAGAGCTATCATCACTTTCGCCCTATTCTGTGTGCTGTACATCACTGTACAGGCCAAAACATGTAAGTAATTCATACTGAATATGTAAATACTGTATTGTGTTGTTTGTTTATTGTGTTGTGTTAGTCTGTTGATCACCTCTGATATCTTGCAAGAGAAGTTTCCCTTAGGAATTATTCAAGTAAGCTAAATATGTTTAAGTACTATGTATGTATCTGTCTATAGTTATAGTTAGGTGGTTTAATCAGTATTTTTAAGGATTGTTTCCTGGTTTTAATTTGAAATAGGTTAAAAACAGTGCGTCATGTCGGCTAAAGTGGTTAAATTTGTATTTAGGTCATACCTAAATATGTTACCTGCTGCTAAACACAGTATTTTTTTTTTCATTTTTTATTAATTGCATAACCTGTTTACAGCTTGCCAGCGAGTAGTAATTCTGACGCAGTTTGTGTTACTTAATGATTTGTTATGTTTGTTATCATATTTTTAACTTTACATGTTATTTTTGTAAACTAATATTTGAAATTATACTTTCAGCCAATCCCAAGGTCCAGGTGTACAGCCATTATCCTGGAGAGTATGGAAAGTCGAACACCCTCATCTGCCATGTCAGTGGCTTCCACCCTCCTGATATCACCATTGAACTGCTGAAGAATGGTGAGATTCTCCCTGAGAGCAAGCAGACTGACCTGGCCTTCGAAAAGGGCTGGCAGTTTCACCTCACCAAGAGCGTCGCCTTCACACCAGAGCGAGGACATGATTATACCTGCAAAGTTCGACACATGAGCAACACAAAAACCTATTCTTGGGGTAAGTGTAATGTGCATGTTTCTAGAAGATACCTTGTGGATTGACATTGCACGTGTATTGAACATCTCATGTTTTTCCTCAGAGCCCAACATGTAAAGCGAAAGCCATCAAAACCATCACCTGGCAGACAAAGCATGGTAAGTGTTAGACTACCTTGTTTATTATTAATGGAAAATATAGCCAAATACCATTTTTTTCTACCATTAAAATGGCATTTCAGAATTGTAAGATAAATAAAGGTGTGTTTTTTTTTTTTTTTAGGATGCTTTCATGTTTTGGACTTTTACCATCATCTGCAGAAACCATATTATCATTCTATTCCAATATTACAAACCTGGCTCAAGATGCACAATTCACACAAATGACTCTGCAACTTCTGTGATTCATTGATTTTAGTTTTTCCTTGAGTTGACATTCTTTTTCTCCATGAGAGTAAGAATAATTTAACCAAAGCAGCTGCTACATGTTTTTGGATGAGCTTTGATCAGTTTCTGGGTTCTTTTCACTCTTTCATCTTTCTCTGTGTAAATTCTGTGTAGGACATGCGGTAGCAGGCACTTGTATATGTAAAACAAATAAGGCAATAGGGCTAGTTATGCCTATTTTGGGGCTTTACTTTTGTAATTAAATTAAAATATCACACTCAATTCTCTCTTTTTAAAACAGTTAAGACTACTGCAAACCAGGTATTTAATGAATATGAATAATTCAATTTGACACTTTGTTCTAGTGAAAATGTAATTGTAAGTGGGGAAAATAAAAATTTTAAAAACTAATGCAACAGTTGTGTTTATTTGCTTGTTTAATAGTCTGCTTTAAGACAACATTATAGCGAGTTTCAATTTTTTGCCTAACCTGAAACATTAACGTCTGCCTAGCAACTGTGCAAACAAGGCGGTGATTGGACTACAAAAAAAGGCAACAAGTAAGAGTTTCGTTTTCTAAAAGGCTATTAAAAAGGCGATATCCTCGAATGTTGTGTTATGTGGCGTTTTTACCTTTTATCAAATTTGTTTTATGTCCTGAAGTGCGTTTGGCAGAAAACGCAAGCAGTTTGTATAAGGGCGCCATTGCTAGTCTGCCTCGCACTGAGATAAAGTCACATGACTTCCTCAAAAACGTGTGATGGTGACAAGCCTCTGATCTTCAAAGAGCACAACTGACATCAAGTGGTCATATTAATAAAACATAATGCAACGAGGAAGTTGAAATGCTGTGAATCATACTGCTTTTGTAATTTTAGGGACATTTTGTAAATAAAGATGTATGTGTTTTAATATCTAAGTGAACTGACATTTATTGGTGCACAATTGATTACTGATACACATTTAAGAATTAAAATGTGTAAATTTGTCAAGCTAAAGCTTTAATTACATTTAAAAATCTTATTAAAAAGAATATATGACATTTTTAACAATTTGTTTAATTTATATTTTATTTAATTTTTCATTGAAGTCTTTGAAGATTCTCCTGTCTCTCTATTGTTTTGCAGTTATAAATAAACTTTATCTCTGATTACAGAAGGATTGTCAGACCTTCAAATCATCTTTTTAGTTATGTACAGACAAAGTATCAATCTCACATCATTTGTACCAATTTTAATACAACTGCATCATCGTATATCAAAACTATCTTCACATATTAGTTGTTGTTTTTATTTTATTTTATGTTAACCTCTATGTATATTCATTTTATTATTGCCTTTTATTTTACTGTCAATTTTCCTTCAACGCAGAAGTAAGCCTATGGGCGAGACTTCCGGTTCATTATCCGCGATATAGGGAAATAACGAGAACAATAACATGCTATAAACTACAAACCAGAGTGTTCATAATTAAGATAACACATTAAAATAAAATGGTAAGACACACCCATTTGCAATATCAAGCAACAAAAAGCAGTTTTGTACAGACACGGAGGAGACCCGGAAGCCAGACCCATAACACTTACAAATATTAAATTAATAATGCAATAGTTATTAAATTATTAAAGCAATAATAAAACCTAATTATTATTATTATTATTTATCTATTATGATATTTTTTATCTTCTTCTTATATAATCTATTAATCATTTGCTAAATTAATTGCTGGATTTTTGCGGGGTTTTTTTGTTTGTTTTGTTTTGTTGTATGGGTTGCCACTTTTCTCTTACAAGCAAGTGCTCTCTTAAGAGTATTAGTCAAATTATTTAGAGGAAGTAGGTGGGGTTTGGGAATTTCCGCGTTGTAGCAAGAGTTACCAACACAAGAGAGCACTGTAGAGTCATCAGTCCGAAAGGAATGAAACATCTAAACAAACTTCACACACCTGTGTAGCCAAGACTAGCGAAACATGTCAGGTAAAATAAATACGTCGACGTTCCTCTTCGACGTCCCGCCGGTGCTGATGGGGAATTTCTGTAAGCTGATGGACAGCGGTGTCGACGGTCTGGGATGGAGAGCTTTAGGTAATGTTAAAAAACGCACGTTTCCATCCTAATATAACTTTGTACGACCGTTACCTGAAAGTATGAGGGTCAGCTATGACCATTTTATCAGTTAATCTTTATTTCTTATCTTTGGGAATGTGTCAATGTTACACAGCCGTTCACTCTTAAAGATTTTTTTTTTTTAACTTTATAGTTAAAAATACTTTATAGTTGGTCCCGACTTCATTATCTGGTCCAAGATGGTCTGTTAACAACAAACTAGCTTCAAGTTGAATCCACGATTGGTTTTCAGAACATTGGTCAACAAATTATGATGAGTTTGGACCAAACAGAAACTCAGGCGGTTTAATCCAGGTATTTTAAAAAAGCGATGTTCTTCAAATCTAGTGGAAAACATATTTTGATATTTATTTCTTACAGCAAACCACATCCTTCCCAGTCAGCTGGAAGTCAGATACGCTGAAATGTACGTAGCTGCTGGGAAAAGTCCGACCCAGGAGCTCATGTGGATGTGGGCCCAGCAGAATAAAACAGTCGGGGATCTTCTGAAGGTTCTGGATCAGATGGGTCACGCTCGAGCCAGGAGTCTTTTCCAAACCGAAGGTAACATCTTCATCATAAGAGGCTATGAAAATGTACAGTTGGTTATGCCAAAATAGCTACTACAGTTATTGCATACAATCATTTATTAAAGACAAAAAGAGTCAGTATCATTTATTGTTTTATTAGTAGCGATTGCTAAGTAACTCATATATTGGTGGAAGCTGTAGGGGTTGTTTACATTTTACTGCCTTCTTTTAGCTTCCTCTTCTTTAAGCTTTCTATAGCATATATGATTATTATAGTGTTGTAATGCATAGTTTACTTTAAAGAGGAACCTGACAAACCTAAATATGAAGGTAACTACGAAGTGAAGCAAAACAAAACAAAACAAAACATGTCATTTAAATAACCACAACTGTGAACATAAACCACAGAGAAGTTCTAATGAATTGTATCGAATTGTATCACCCACAAAACCACAACTGATCACAAACAACATATAATGAAACTAGTGATACTGCTCTGAAACCACTGTATTACAACAATAACCCCACATATTTGATCTTTGGTAGATTCCTGCGTACTGAAGTCATCCTCGTCCCCTCTCTTTGCCACGGTAATTGATGTATTTTTTGATACTGTTATCAACCTGCAGATTTGTAAAGCAGATGATGGTCAGATATTTGACTTTATTTAAAAGCAAAAAAAAATGCACTTTAGTAACATTATTTTTATATATTATGCTTTCACATTCACCCTATCTATATTTTTAATTTTTCAATCAGGATCTGCCAAACACTGAGAAATCCTGTCAAATGTCTGCTCCTCATCCGGAGTCTGTGTTTGTTAAAGGTAATTTGTATAAGTGCATTTAAACTTGATATTTATTGTCTTTATGTCAGTTAACATTACATGTTGCTGTAAGTCAGTGCCAACTCTACTCTTCTTTCTTGATATTAGATAGAAAGTTTCATTTCTGCTTGAGTGGTTTCGTAAGGATATAAGATTAAACCTTCTTGCTCATTTCAGGTAAAAAACAGAAGTATTGCATTACATTTTCTGACGTCATAGAAGGAACGAGACATTTCCACCCGGATTTAAAAATACGATCGAGCACATTCTCCGAGGTCTACTGCGGCAAATGGGGAAACAGATCTTTTGCTGTGAAAGTTTTCAAAAAGGTCATACTCTATTAATATCTCAAAACATTACTTAAATCATCATTTACAAATCATTCACAAAGTAATATTGTGTACTCGGCTAGTATGGACCTAGTGTTCATTTTCACACCAGTTGCCTTTTTTTTTTTTTTTTTTAAATACATTAATCTGCCATTATATTATTGTGTGTTCTTTTCTGATACTTTTTCAATTATTAATTAATAATAAAATAATAAAAATACAAGACCATAATAAAATAGTTGAAATGATATACGGACAAATTATTATTATCATTATTATTATTAAATTAATCTGCCATTCTATTGTTTTATGTTCTTTTTTGGCAATTGGTCAATTATAAATTATTAATAAAATTATAGTATAATATAATATATATATATATATATATATATATATATACATATATATATATATATACATATATATGTGTGTGTGTGACCCTGGACCACAAAACCAGTCTTAAGTCGCTGGGGTATATTTGTAGCAACAGCCAAAAATACATTGTATGGGTCAAAATTATAGATTTTTCTTTTATGCCAAAAATCATTAGGAAATTAAGTAAAGATCATGTTCCATGAAGATATTTTGTAAATTTCCTACTGTAAATATATCAAAACGTAATTTTTGATTAGTAATATGCATTGCAAAGAAGTTAATTTGGCCAACTTTAAAGGCGATTTTCTCAATATTTAGATTTTTTTGCACCCTCAGATTCCATATACTGAAATAATTGTATCTCGGCCAAAGGACATTATTATTAGTATTATTATTATTATTATTATTATTATTATCATTATTATTATTACATCAATCTGTCATTCTGTTGTTGTTTGTCATTTTATTTGGCAATTGTTCTATTATAAATTAATAATAAAATAATATAATAAAAAATACAAGACCATAATAAAATTGTTGATGATATAAAGATAAATAATATTATTATTATTATTATTATTCGCTTGTTCTTTTTCGGCAATTGTTCTATTATAAAGTAGTGATAAAATAATATAAATACAAGACCATAATAAAATTGTTTATGGTATAAAGACTTATTATTATTATTATTATTATTATCACATTCATCTGCTATTCTATTGTTTTAAGATTCTTTTCTGGCAATTTTCTGGTTTATTATAAATTATTATTAAAATAATATAATAAAAAAAATAAGACTATAATAAAATGGTTAATGATATAAGGGCATATTATTATTATTATTATTATTATTATTACATTATTCTGCCATTCTATTGTTGTTGTTTTGTTTTTTTTTGGCAATTGTTCTATTATAAACTAAAATAAAATAATATAATAAAAAATACAAGACCTTTATAAAATAGTCAGGTCCGAACTAATTAATAACTGATTTCACATACACAAATCAGTGTTTTGAAAAACGCTTATCAGGTTTTTTTTGTTTTTTTAACAGGAAAACAAAGCTGATTGGAAGGCATTGTGGGAAAAATTCACCAAAGAAATTGAAGTTCTACAACTGTAGGTTCAGTCAGTGCGTGCTTGATCATGTTCCACTGACTTTTCGAATGGTCTTTATTATTTTTTAATGGTTCCCATGTTTGTCTGTTTAGCTACCAGCATCCTAATATCTTAGAGTTATGGGGCAGCTTTTCAGAGGCAGATTGTTTCTGTCTTGTTTATCCGTACCTCCATAATGGATCGCTGTTCCACAGACTTCATGAGGTAAATCTCCTACCAGCAAACTGTAACATGTTCAGTCATAGCAATCTAAAGTTGACGTTTTTGTAATGTGTACACTTGTCTTACAGGAAGTTCAGGGTCCTTTATCATGGCAGGAAAGGCTGAACATCATCAAAGGCACCGCAAAGGCAGTTAACCATCTACACACTGCACAACCGTGCATGGTTATTTGTGGAAACATTACAAGGTGCCAGTGTAAAGCCGTATCTCCAGCTTCTAGATGCCCAGTGAAAGATGCTGCTTTGAAACAAGCTTGTGTTATATTGTGTTCACAGTTCAAACATACTCTTGGATGAGCGCCTGCAGCCCAAATTATCAGATTTTGGATTAGCTCGTCTCAGACCGCACTCTGTCGATCAGAGCTGCACTATTGTCATGGATACTGCCTCCCATAGCAACCTTGGCTATCTCCCAGAAGAGTACATCCGTGATGGCAAGCTGTCAGTCAAACTCGACGTGTACAGCCTTGGCATGGTGAGTGTAGCATCCAGACCCAGGCACAATTTGCACAAAGTCTTATGCCTGCTTTTTAAAGGGCGCCTATTATGCAAAATCCACTTTTACATGGTGTTTGGACATTAATGTGTGTTGGCA
Source organism: Labeo catla (assembly GCA_012976165.1). Taxonomy (NCBI): domain Eukaryota; kingdom Metazoa; phylum Chordata; class Actinopteri; order Cypriniformes; family Cyprinidae; genus Labeo; species Labeo catla. Next base: position 849,601 of record VONZ01000241.1, read on the forward strand.
GTGTGTGAACACAATCACCCTACAATGATAAAAGTCCACCTGCTCCTTATTTTTTAACCCCCATCAGATCAGTATTACCAATATTATGTGAAAGGGGATATAATATGTGTCCTTTAAAGTTAATGATTCAAGTACAGAAAACTGGCGATTAAAATCTCTTTGTCATTTATTACTGGCCTGTCATGACTGGGTCAACATAATTAACCTTTTTTTCTTAATTTCTTTAAATGTTCTTTTTATGCTTGTAGGTTATATTAGAGACATGTACTGGACAGAAGGTGAGACAGGAGTCAGGAAAAAGCCTGTTTTTGGTAAGAAGAAACAAGAAGTAATTTTACTTGAGCACCAAGTCAGCATGTAAGAATGATTTCTGAAGGATCGTAATGAAAATTCAGCTTTGCCGTCACAGAAATAAATGAGATTTTAAAATTTATTGAAATTGAATTTATTATTTTAAATTGTGTGTTATTTAATTATCAATGTTATCATTATTATTATCAATATATTTTATTTGTATAATTTATTTGTTATTTAATGACCTTTTTTCTTTACATTTTAAGTTTCGCGAATCTGTTAATATAATTTGTACTTTACATTAAAGAGATAGTTCACCCAAAAATGAAAGTGATGTCATTGATTGCTCACCCTCATGTCATTCCAAATCTGTAAGACTGTCATTCATCTTCAGAGCACAAATTAAGATATTTTTTATGAAATATGAAAGTTTTTTGACCCTCTATAGACAGCAATGCAACTACCACGCTCAAGGCCCAGAAAGATAGTATTCTTATAAATGTGTGACGAAGATTGACACGTAAGAGAAGAAATGGTTGAGCAAAGTCGTTATGTTTTTCCTTTGTGCGCAAAAAGTATTCTTGTAGATTTATAAAATCGTGATTGAACCACTGATGTCACATGACTATTTTAATAATGTCCTTACTACCTTTCTGGCCCTTGAACGTGTCAGTTGCGTTGCTGTCTATGCAAGACCAGAAAGCTCTCAGGTTTCTCTCAAAAATATCTTTGTGTTCTGAAGATGAACGAAGGTCTTATGGGCTTGGAACAACATGAGGGTGAGTTATTAAAGACAGAATTTTCATTTTTTAGTAAACTATCCTATTAAAACAATTAATAACAGAACTTTGCCTTTTACTGACTACTGGTATTGCATTTCTTTAGAGAGACATATTGCATTCAGAATTTGAGGAAAAAGGCTCTGTGGATGCCTGTCTGCAGTTTTTAGATCCCAAAGTTGAGCATTGGCCTACTGCGGTGGCACTTTGTCTGCTCCGAATCGGACTAGAATGCACAAGCAGCAAAATGCGAGCAAGGCCTAGCATGGAAATGGTTAGTAAATATTCTCACTTACACAAACATATAAAGGGTTTTTAACATCGTTGCAAACGTATTAACAATGAAAAGCTTAAATGATTCCATTGCATAAGTATTCATACCCATATCTGGGACAGCTGAAATTTTGAATGGGTATTGAAAGGAATTTGCCACAGGTTAACGTTACTCAAAGAGTAGTAACATCTACATAAGGTAAAATAAAGGTGAACCTTCGCAAGGCACTGTAAACATATAGAAACTGTATTCCTTTTCAGGTGCTTCAGAGGCTAAACCAAATTCTTCCCACGCCCACATCCCCTGAGGACCAGCCGCACACCCTAGATGATACGATTCCTCTTCAGTGGCCACATAATTGCCACAGTCCACATCTAAGCATCCCTGTCGAAGTTGATGAAATGTACAGCCCGCTTGAGGAACCACAACCTCCCAGACTTTCCAATCTGGCAGAGCCCTGCGAGTGCAGCCAGTCTGAGGTCACTTTCTTGAGTGTTGGAGATCCCAACTTGTCACATTCCCTCAGGGAATGTCTTCAGGAAAATGACAGAGTGGTTTCAGCATCACAGAGTACCCAGTCAGACTCTGCAGCTCCCCTGGACTTATATGGGAGCTGGCCGGTGGAGTGTAGCTGTAGCGCTGGAACAGAAGCGCAGGGGTGCGAGGACTGCTGTGCCAATGGCTTCAGTCAGTCTGTTTTATATGTCACTGTAGGCAAGTAGAGTCATTAGAACATTCGCAAAAATCTGTCTAGATGTCCAAATTCATTGTCCGTACAAACTAATTCATGTTCAAGCGGGTTTAGAATTAATATCCACTATTTTTCTTTTTCAGATGATGATTCCCAGCTCTCTCAGTATGGCATTACAAATCCAGCAAAAGAGAAAATAAAGAATAAAATTCATCTGTACAACCAGGGGATAATAAAAACTGAAGAACTTCTTTCGCTTAAGTCGGAATGATTCAGCAATAGGTCGGGAAAAAAATCTGGAATTTTAATCAGCAGTGGGGAGTGTTGGAGCTCATTTAAAAAAAAAAAAAAAAAATGTTTCTGCAGATTTAAAGATTTTTAACAGTATTTATCTGCTTCAAATGAAAGTAGTTTAGAAATGTACATAACTTATTCCCAAACTAAGTTTTTAACATTAAAAAGAAGGTGAATGTGGGGATGTTACAAAAATTGGTTCTTAAAAATATTAACCATAATATATTTTACACTGACATACAACTACTATCTCTTTAGGAGATTTAGTTTTAGCCTTTCACTTGTTTGTATTTCGTTAAAGCATATTTTAATGTGTAAAGGCGACGTCTCAGAAGTCAGAAACACGTCCAGGTGTTCATAATAGTGCCTACAAATCTCCATGCTTCAGTGAAGCTCTCTGTAGTTTGTTTGTGACTGAATTAATTGAGAAATTCTAATTTATGTGCGTACAAATTTTAACCAATAACAAATAATGTAGAATGTTGTTCGCACAATTAAATAAGCAAATAAACTTGATGGGGCTTTTATTTTCAGGATATTCCTTCTGCCAAAAAAGCGTAACGCTTTGGCGGCTGTAAGCAGGAAAGGAAACCAAAGTTGGGATTTTTTTTCTTTGAATGCTGAGGCTTCACTTTTAAACAGCTTTTTCCGAAGAAATTGCTTCTTTTAGTGAATCGACAACCTGATCGCTAATTTTCAACGTGTTTTACACTAAGGGCGGCCGTACACGGTGCGAATTCGGGCCACGCACACGTCACGAGTGACTTTGTTTACGGACGCAGTGGTACACGGCACGATTTTAAAACCTGCCGATTTCCGAGGCAATGTCCTCTTTCTCGACAGTCCAAATTCTCCGTGGCGTTGCCATGTTCATCTTTCTTCTTCTGTGGTTTTCTTTTCTTAGCTTCTGATTGGTCATTTCCAGTTTGCTCAACAAATCGGCTCGTTCAACAGCACACACGTCACGCTTTCAATCCGACAGCTCCCGAAGTTTTTTGACATGTTTAAAAATGATCGTGAGGTCGGGAAGTGCTCGTAAGGCACTCTGCTGGTCTCGTAATTTCTCACACACCATACGAGCCCCGACCATACGAGAAGAGACGATTTCCTCCGATAACCAAAAAAAAAAATCGCATGCGAGCTCGTACGACCTCAAAAATCGCACCGTGTACGCCCGGCTTAAGCAGTATTTTCGTTGGGAACTGTATGTAGATTTTACCTTGTTTTTAAGAGAAGGCAGATTGGGAATGTCGCAACAGGTAGTACTCATTTATGGCACTATTAGCAACAGATTTATGTCGCATTAATATTTAATAAAAGATATGTAATATTGTGTGTTGTCTAAAATATCGATTTTTCTTTGGTTTTCAGGTTTTACCTTAATGAATAAAGGACACGAATTATTTAATTGTTTTATTGTTGTATGTTGTTTAATGACAATAAAATGTTTTCTATGGATTTAAGGTGATCTCTCTCCCTCTCTCTCTCTCTCTCTCTCTCTATATATAAAGGTGTTATGTCTGTGCCTTCCAACTTTTAGCAATTATTTTTAGTCACTAATCATGCTGCTCCTGCAGTGACCAGTAAGTAACCAGAAATTCGCGCTTTTTTTCTGTGCAACGTAAACTGTAACCGAGTAGAACTGTGAAAACAGCCACTGACGTCACTGTAATTGGCTGATGTGTCTCGTGATCCAAATTAGCCGTTGAAGTTTTTTCCAATGAAAAGTAATACAGCCCCTTTCATTTCCCAATAAAAAGACAGTCTGCTAAAAATCGTCATCTAGAACAACCGCGAAATTCAAATAGGAACCTTCCATTTCTTTGATTTGAGTCAGAATGGGGCCTCCAAGTTTCCCACAAACCATAACTGGTTACATTATACCAAAAGATGATGATGAGAAAAATGATGTAGAAAACGAAGATGAAGAGGAAATTCAGACAGAATTTCTGGACATGAAGGAGGTAAACTGTGTCTCATCTGGAGGAAAAGTGTTCAAGTCATCCGTGCCGGCATCTAAAGAAGGTAATGCAAAACACTAATTAAATAGACAAATTTCAAAGCGAACTGCTAGCACAACATTTAATATGCTCTTTAACCAGATTAGTTCTGTTTTGTTTTTTTGTTTTTTTGTCCAAAAAGAAAGAAATGACACAAATGTATATTACTTTTTGTTCTACCTTGTTTAATTTAAGGTAGCAATTCTTTGAAGTGTATTTATTTAATTTTGCATTATTATTATTATTGTACATTTTAGAATGTGAATGAATATAAATAAATCAGAAATCAATTTTGGTCACAAGTGTTGTTAGTTGATAAATAGGTTAACAGTAAAAGTAACAGTGTTTAGTGATTGTACACAGGGCGGCTTCTGATCATTTTGGCACCCTAGGCAAGATCCGTGGCGCCTTCCTCGCTTTCCTTTTTCATAACTAAACTTATAAGATCATAAGTTACGTTTTTTTCAAATGACATAAGCATTGAAATTATTTATTTAGCAATTTATGTGCATGAACAAATTTTTTTTATGTTCATGCCACTTATGTTCTCTATTAGTGATTCACACTGCAGTCTTTTGTCTGAAATCTAGCAGCAACACAAATGTGCGGTGGTTTAGAGTTATTTACGTTAAAAAATAAACAGATTTTAAGTTTGAAGTGCGCCGTTTCCAAATCTAAAGCATTAGTTGCAATGTTGTACACTGCCGATTCATTTTTAAAATGTATATTATGCAATAAATATTCAGATTTTTGATTGCTCTCTTTTTGATAACATTTTAAAAAAAAATACATAAAGTTAAAACGTGATTAGTTATTGCTAACTATGGTAATGCAACTTTAACGTCATTGGTACCCTTCCAGCTGTTGGCACTAGACAACCGCCTAATTCACCTATGCCAAACTGCCCATAATTAATTATATTTAGAGCGTAAACTTTTACAGGTAAAAGTAACATAAACTTTACACTGTTACATGTTAAATTATCTTGTTGCATCTCATACCTGAAAAAGAGACTAAAATTGTGCATCATTTTCATGTTTTGCAGTGTCATTCAAGGCTGGTGATGAGAAATACAGGGTCAGGGGTCGTTTTCCCCTTTGTGATCCGTGGTGGGAGGTGACCTGCACAGTTCGTCATGGCAATAATAGATGTTTTTCTACCGTCCCCTCCAGCTATCCCGCCTACAGTCTCTGCACCAATTGTATGGATTGTAGGAATGGTCACTTTTTCTTAAAGAATGTGGCGCAAATCCTATGTTTGTTAAGGACTTTATGGAGTGGTTGCCCAAAGACAGCCAAATGGAGCTTATCAATGTGTGAAATGCACTGCAGGATTTTGAAGATTCAGAAAAAAAGCATGAAGCTATGGCTAAAGAGCTCAAGTCAAATGTCCTGAACTCAGGTTAGATCACTCATTACATATTTTCATAACACTTAAAACAATTTAGCACTTTGATTCAATAACTTTTTGAAGGACCACTCCAATCTCTGCTTAAGCAGATTGTGGTTGAAGTGATCTGTATTTTGAAAAAATATAAATGTAAGAATGCAAGGCATTGAGCCTGGCAGTTATTATTTGATTTTGTGTCTGACATGATTGTTAAAAATGACATTACTGTGCTTTTTCCAGCATGTACCCTCAAATCATGAAATACTTACCAACATTGTTACCAGGCCAGTTTATGGACATAATAAGCGATGGAAAAATGAAAAACTCACAGGACACCACTGAAGAAACTTCACAGCAGCAGAGTAACACAGATGTATTGGAGAATCTGGAGGAGTTAATTAAGACTGATGTTTGGAAGTTGGGCTTCAACAATGTAAGCACAAACTGTCTTTTTTCTCCAAAACCCAAATATTATCTGTTGTGTGGTATCTTTTTGATCTGATTGTTGTCTCAATGTTATCATATTTTTTACAGATCATGTTTAAAGAATTCCGGATTGTTAGATGTGAAGCAAAGCTCAAGGCTTTTAAGGTTTGTAATTTGCTCAGCAGAATGACTAAAGAGCAGCGTAATGGCTTGAAGTTGTATGCAGAACTGAAAGACTACTTCCGAGAAACTGGCAGCACATACATTGAACAGAAGATGCTGCTGCTGAAGAAGATGCAACAGTGGAATATTGCAGATGAAGGGTTCTCATTCCTTCACAGGCATTGCGCGCTGATACAGGACAACAAAAAGGTGTCACTTCACAACTTCTTTCACTATGAGAAAGGCATTGCTGAAAGCTTGAAGGCCCTGATTGAGGGAGAACGCTGGATGATCCAGTTGGATGTGGAGGAGGTTCTTCAAAGGAGATTAAGGGAGATGGCTCGTGATGACTTAACTGACTCTGCTATAGAGTTAGACGAGGATCATGTCCGAGCAGCAAAAATGATATGCGAAAACCCAGTGACGGTGATCAGTGGAAAGGGGGGTTGTGGAAAGACCACATTGGTCAGCCTGGTGTTTAAGGAGACCATGGAGAAACAGACCAGAAGGAGTGAAAATGATGAAAAGCCTCCTATTGAAGTTCTCCTCACTGCTCCTACAGGGAGAGCTGCTTCACTTCTTACTTAAAAAAACGGTTGCACTGCTTATACTTTGCACCAGGTATAGCCACATTGTACAAGTACAGTCAAATGAATGTTAATTTGACTCCTGCATGATGTTCCTTCTTGTATGTTTGTCATCTTCTTCAGGTTTTATGGAGTTTCATGAACAGAAAAAAAGAAGAAAATGGAAATTCTCGAGAATGGATATTCTCAAAGGTGCGGGCGTTGGTGGTTGATGAGGGGAGCCTTGTGTCTGTTTAGATGCTTAACTCCATTCTCGGCATGCTTACCAAACACGCAAAACTCCAGAAGTTCGTCATTTTGGGTAAAATGGATGTGTATCAGATGTCAGTAATGGAAATAATTTCAAATATCAGTTATGGGAATAAACAGCTGTATTTTATTATTGTTTTTTTTTTTTTTGTATCTGCAGGAGATTTGAGGCAGTTGCCCAACATTGAGCCTGGAAATACTCTGTGTGATCTGTTTGAAGGTCTCGGGAAGTGGGCCATTGAGATGCGGACCAACCATCGTGCCGAGTCTGAGCTCATCTTCAAAAACGCTGGACTGTGAGCAGATTCTCTAAACTCTGAAGACTTAATGTACATACTATGTACTTATTATAGCAATTACAATAATTGGGTAATAAATAAAAAGTATTAACCCTGAACCTAACTTTAACCCATGTAGTTAGCTTATACTACCCATAATTTTTTGCGTACGCACGCATACTGTAAAATAAATTGTGACCAAAAATAGGCCACGTACATACTGCAGATAAATCTGGATGTCAGTTCACCTTTACTCCAATCACCTTCTGTACACACATAATTCTACGAAGCCCCCGAAGGGACATGGTGTTGGAAAAATTTGGGTGAGACAACCTCATTTACAGAAATTCTATGCAATGTGTACAGAACTGAACTGAACAACTAGCTGTTAATGACGGTGTCACGAAAAGCACGCCAATGTGCGTGAATAGACCACAGTTTTGGGAGATCTGTCCATACAGAACGATAATTTACGGGATTCACTCCCGCATTTAAACGCGGGTGTCACTCCTTAAACTTGCAGTGTGTATGTGGCCATAGTTCATACACTCCTCAAAATAAAGATGAATAGAAGAACCTTTTGTGTCTAAATGGTCCCATAAAGAACCTTTAACATCTGAAGAACCTTTCTGTTTCACAAAAGGTTCTTTGTGGTGAAAGTAGGTTCTTCAGATTATAAAAAGGTAATAAAGAGATGGTTCTTTAATGAACCTTTGACTGAATGGTTCTTTGTGGAACCAAAAATGGTTCTTCTATGGCATCGCTGTGAAGAACCTTTCAGAGCACCTTTATTTTTAAGAGTGTATAGCCTCCTATGTAATATAAACAAATGTTAATGATATTTCTTGCTTAATCCTTGTTGTTGGTACATTTTATTCATCATCTTTCAGCATCTCAGAGATGGGTAGAAAAAAGCATTACAGTCCTCTGCATTTTGATCTCACCATAAGCATAACAAGACCCTCCACGGTACCATCTGACAAAAGGTTCATTTTTGTCGAAATCAGTGAGCGAGATGATGGTAAGTGAGCAGTTTACAACGAATGATTTCATTATGACATGTTATAAGTAGAATGACATGAAATGTTTGAAACGAAAACATCTCCAATCCGCAAAACTGGTATTTAAATATATTTTTGTTGCGTAGCTCTCCAGGAAGCCATTAAATTCTTACTTGAGAAAGCTCCTGGTCTCGATGATCAAAAATCATCACAGATTGTGTCATTTATGAGGTAAGACCTTATTCAAAGGTTAATAAAAGAGGCGATATCCTCTAGTTTGGCCCCCTGTCACTTACAACTCATGACAACAAATGTAACTGGGTCTCAAATGAGTGAGCTGTATGGTAACCTAGAATTATTGCTGTTGCTTACAAGAAGGACTGTCAGTTGATCAATGAGGTTTGCTGCAAGCATTATTCTGGTCATGTTATGATGTAGGTAAAAGGTAAAATACTAAAATAATTCAATTTCATCAGCTTCACTGGTTCCCTTTTTTAACAGTTTGCATATGTATTTTGATTCCGTTAGGACTCATGACAAGAAAATTAACTTTCAAGTGGGGGATAAAGTTTGCTGCACAAAGAATGGCTATATCTCAAAAACAGAAGATGACACGGATAAGGTTTGCTGCACAATGAATGGCAATAGCTCAGAAACAGATGATGAGAACATGCAAGAAGAGCCTGCACATGATGCTGGAACTTCGCAAGATATTCCAAGTACCCGAAGAAAAAATGAACAGAAGAAAGTGAAAAAAGAAAGAATGTGCAATGGGGAAATTTTCTTCATTAAAGCGGTGAAGTGTTTGGATAAATCTCTTGATTTGATTTTATTGTTGTTTTTACAATGCCAAAAAGCCTTTTAATCTGAAATATCTGAGTAGAAATATCTAGAGTAATTACCTGAGTTTGATTGGTGCATTTTTATGGTATTTTACAACCAATTACAGGATGTAACTGTGCACCACCTAACCCTAGATGATGGAAATGGCCGTGTGGTTACTTCTAACTACAGTGAACTACAGAGAGAGTGTAAACTGCGCCATGCATGGGCAAGAACCATTCACACCTTTCAGGTCTCCAGTTCACACATACACTCTTGATCCTCCTAATAGCCCTTTAACACCTAGTATCAGCATCTGTCTCAGTTTCATGCTGTTTTGTCTTCACTTTAGGGCTCGGAGGCTGAAACAGTTGTGTATGTTCTTGGAAATACCTTTGTTCAAAACTGGCAACACGTCTACACTGCAGTGACACGCGGTCAGAAGCGTGTATATGTGGTGGGTAGAGAACGTGATCTAGAAGGAGCCATTGAGAAATGGACCACCCCTCGTAACACGCAATTGCGTGCCTGTGTCAAGAAGATAGTTCCCAAACAAGTTGTTAAAGACTCTTTCACTCAGTCTGATTGCAGTCCAGCCTCAAAGCGCCAGAGGGTAAACTAATAAAGGTAACAGAGTAAAACATCTGTAAATGATCAAATGTACACTGATATTGTTTTTAACCTATGACCTACTCTTGCTCTAGCAAACCACTTCAGAAGAGCCTCCATTGGAAAGCGCAAGCTGAAACTCCAAATCTCTTCCCTGATAATCCCTAATTCAAGTTTTTATTTTTAAAACAGTGCAAATACAAAGTCTCAAGATATTGATTCCAAACAAATATGCTTGAATGGAAACTATTCACTATTGCACTATTTCTGTTTCAGAAATTCTATAATCAATTTTCTTTTTATTATTGTTAACTTTCTGAAATTAGGTAGTCTTAACAATGCATTCATATAACTGATTATGTTACTAACATGAGTGGCAGTGTCTCCCCTGGCACATGTGACCCTGGACCACAAAACCAGTCTTAAATAACATGGGTATATTTGTTGCAATAGCCAACAATACATTGTATGGGTCAAAATGATCAGTTTTTCTTTTATGCCAAAAATCATTAGTATATTAAGTAAAGGTCATGTTCCATGAAGATGTTTTGTAAATTTCCTTCCTTAAATATACTAAAACTTAATGTTTGATTAGTAATATGCATTGCTAAGACCTTCATTTGGACAACTTTAAAGGTGATTTTCTCAATATTTTGATTTTTTTTTTTTTTGCACTTTCAGATTCCACATTTTCAAATAGTTGTATCTCAGGCTAAATATTGTCCTATCCTAACAAACCATACATTAATGGAAAGCTTATTTATTCAGCTTTCAGATTCAAAAACTAACCCTTATGACTGGTTTTGTGTTCCAGGGTCACATATGAATATTCCTGCATGTGATTTTGATATGCTTTTAATACTCCAAATATTAATCATGTGATCAACATGCTTTTTGTATTTTTTGTGTTAAGTTTCAATTACGCCATCTATCCTTTTATTGTTACACAATTCAAGAAAATCTTACAATATAATGTATTTGTTTTCACCTCTGCATCCCCTCTATTCTACTTTTTGACTGTGGACATTATAATGGTTTTTGATGGCATGTTTTTAATTTATTTTTTATCATTATTACTTCAAGTCTGAATGGCATGTAGTGGTACATGTACGTCTAACATTTCATCACAACTATCAATTCAGAATGAAAATTAAATGAATATTAAGAATGATTAAAATGATTTCTGTTGATTTCTGTATTAATCACACATTAAATACATGTTTAAATACATTTGTCTTTCACATATTTTCCTGTTTGTATACGCCCTTTAGTTTGTTATACAAATATAAGTTGCAGCTGCTGACTGCAGATACATTGAGCTTGAAATGTTACATTTGGGGACCAGAATAATATTTTACAATACGCTTTGTGTGCAACTAAGAAATAAAAATTATATATATATATATATATATATATATATATATATATATATATATATATATATATATATATATATTTTTTTTTTATTTATTTATACCCGATAGTTCGATTGCATTTGACAGGAAGGACAGTACAGGAAGCCTCACATAAAATGATAGGACTTTTATTTTGGCGTGATTTGATTGGCTGTTGATAGTGTTTACAACGACGCATCAAGACGTGAACCGCGAACTGTCGAATTCTTCAAACTGACTTTTAGTTTGCATGAGTCAGCATGGCGCTGCGAAGTCCCACCGCTGGATTTAAAACCATAACTGGTTATATTTTACCTGAACGTCACGCTGTACAGTCAAACCAAGAAGACGTTTCAGAAAGTGAAGATGAAGAAGAGGAAACACAGCCTGAGTTTTTGGACATGAAAGAGATGGACTCTGTGTCATCTGGGGGAAACATGTTTAAATCTTCCGTGGCGGCGTTAAAAGAAGGTAGAACAACAAATTTACCAACAAACGTTTGTTATCCTTTGTATTTTGTTTTGTATTTTGTTTTGTATTTGTTTTGTGTCACAAGGCGAGCAGATGAAACGGTGTTTGCAGCAGTGTCACATTAAAAAACGCTTAACATGTTTACAATTTATATTGCTACAAGCAACCATGTTTACTTTTCACACGGTTGCAAGTTACGAAGAAACCATGTTAATATTTTGCGTTGTAATTAGAAACAAATGATCCCTGTTTAAAGGCTCGTTAACCATATCCATAAGTCGGAAAACATAATACATGTATACTTTTTAATATTTTGTATTTTATATGGTATTTTGGCGTAACAAAGTAATCATGTTTTACAAGCTACACTGTTACAAGAAAACATTAACATATTTACAGGTAACTTAGTTACAAAAGAAGCCTGTTTACAATTTACACTGTTTACACAAGTAGAAGTGATTATATTTACAGTTTACGTAGTTACAAAGTAAGCTTGTTTACAGTTTTCACTGTTAAAGTGATCATATTTACAGATTATGTTGTTAGTAAAAACACACTGTTATGTTTAATCAATTTTTTAAAGTTAACACTTTCATTTAAAATCAACATATCGTGTCTCGCTTATTCAAAAGAAGCTTACTGGTGAACCTGGACCACAAAACCAGTCATAAGGGTCAATTTTTTGAAATTGAGGTCTGAAAGCTGAATAAATAAGCTTTCAATTGATGGATGGTTTGTTAGGATAGGACAATATTTAAAAATCTGGAATCTGAGGGTGCAAAAAATCTAAATATTGAGAAAATCGCCTTTAAATTTGTCCAAATTAACTTTATAGCAATGCATATTACTAATCAAAAATTAAGTTTTGATATATTTATGGTGGGAAATGTACAAAATATCTTTATGGAACATGATCTTTACTTAATATCCTAATGATTTTTGGCATAAATGAAAAATCTTTTTGACCCATACAGTGCTTTGTTGGCTATTGCTACAAATATACCCGTGCTACTTAAGACTGGTTTTGTGGTCCAGGCTCACATTTGTACATGAACTTACTTTTGTTTAGGGACCAGAATGCTTCATGCATGTCTTATCGTCTTTTTTTTGCAGTGCCGTTCATGGCTGGTAATAAGACGTACCGGGTCGAGGGCCGTTTTCCCCTCCATGATCCCTGGTGGGAGGTAACCTGTACAATTCGCCAAGGCCGGCACAAAAATTTTGTCAAAGGCTTCCCCTCCTACAGGCTCCGGACTGATCTGAGATCAGAGGGCCGGTCACTTGTGTCTCTTTTTCTTACAGCATGTGGGGCGGTACCTGACTTTGTTCAAATGTTTATGGAGTGGTTGCCTAACAGCAGACACGTAGAGCCTGTCAATGTGCTGGACGCTCTGCAGGAATTTGAAGATTCATCACCTGAGAATAAAGCTGTGGCTGAACAGCTCAAGTCAAGTGTCAGTCGCTCAGGTTAGAAAATGTATACCATGTTTACTGTTTACTACACAATGTGATTAAAAAATATGTTTTATCATAAAACAATGATCTGAAGTTACTCCCTAGATCTTAACTTTAAGTTGACACTTGCATGCATAATACAGTTCAAGTCAAAAGTTTACATACACCTCGCAGAATCTGCAAAATGTTCATTATTTGACCAAAATAAGAGGGATCATACAAAATGCATGTTATTTTTTTTATTTAGTACTGACCTGAAAAAGATATTTCACATAAAAGACGTTTACACATTGTCCACAAGAGAAAATAATAGTTGAATTTATCAAAATGACCCTGTTCAAAAGTTTACATTGATTCTTATTACTGTGTTGTTACTTGGATGATTCACAGCTGTGTTTTTTGTTTAGTGATAGTTGTTCATGAGGCCCTTGTTTGTCCTGAACAGTTAAACTGTCCACTGTTCTTCAGAAAAATCCTTCAGGTCCCACAAATTCTTTGGTTTGTCAGCATTTTTGTGTATTTGAACCCTTTCCAACAATGACTGTATGATTTTAAGATTCATCTTTTCACACTGAGGACAACTGAAGGACTCATATGCAACTATTAGAGAAGGTTCAAACACTCACTGATGCTTCAGAAGGAAACACAATGCATTAAGAGACAGGGGTGAAAACTTTTGGAATTTGAAGATAAGGGTAAATTAAACTAATTTTGTCTTCTGGAAAACATGTAAGTATCTTCTGTAGCTTCTGAAGGGCAGTACTAAATTTAAAAAATATGATATTTAGGTAAGGAAAATCTACTCATCACGTTTTCTTCTGTAGCATCAATGAGCATTTGAACCTTCTATAATAGTTACATTACAGTCCCTCAGTTGTCCTCGGTGTAAAAAAGATGGATCTCAAAATCATATAGTCATTGTTGGAAAGGGCTCAAATACAACACAGCTGTGGATCATTCAGATAACGACAGTATTAAGAATCATGTGTATGTAAACTTTTGAACGGGGTCATTTTTATAAATTCACCTATTATTTTCTCTTGTGGACTATATGTAAGCTTTTTTTGTAAAATATCTCATTCAGGTCAGTACTAAATAAAAAATAACATGCCTTTTGATCCTTTTTATTTTGTTAAAATAATTAACATTTTGCAGATTCTGCAAGGTGCATGTAAACTTTTGACCTCGACTTTAAATATGAAAAAGTGATGCTAAATTCATAATCACATCCCTGTTCTTTAAACACAAATCAGTTGCTTGGACGCATGTGAGAGCTGCCAGCTTGTACCCTGAAATCATGAAATACTTACCAACATTGCTGCCAGGCCAGTTTATTGACATAATAAACAAAGGAAGGATGGAAAACAGGCCAGAAACTTCAGAACAAGATGATCCTACTACACAAAAGCAGAAAAATACAAATGTATTGGCCAAACTTGAGGAGCTCATTAAGACTGATCCATGGAAGTTGGGTTTCAACTATGTAAGATTGCAACTTTGGTTTTAAATCTTAAGCTCACTTTATTTCCTTCATTCTTTGGTATTAACCTGAATTAATATTCTAAACTTTTTCAACAGATCATGTTTAAAGAATTACATCTGGTCCGGTGTGAAGCACAAATGGAGGCCTTCAAGCTTTGCAATTTATTTTGGAGTATCCCAGTGCTGCAGCGTAATGCCTTGGTGTTGTATACAGAGCTGAAAAGACACTGCAGAGCTACTGGTAGCACATACGCCGAACTCGAGATGCTGGTGGATAAGGTATCACGTGAGACGGGACATCTGGGTGGATGGGAAGCTGTGCATTTTCTTGTGGAGCAGGGGGTGCTGAAACAGGAAAGAAAGTGTAAGAAGGTGTCACTTCGGAACCTCTTTGGCTATGAGAAAGGCATTGCTGAATGCTTGAGAGGCCTAGTTGAGGGAGACCCCTGGAACATCCACTTGGATGTGAGAAAGGTTCTTCGTGAAGCTCAACTGAATAGACTAAGGGCAAAAGCCTGTGAAAAACAAGGTATGACTCGTTCGATGAAATTTAAGGCTGATGCAGAAGCACAAAATGGCATTGTTCAGGAGGTTAAGGTTGAGCAGATGGATCTTGCTATTCCCCAGCCTGGTACTTCAAACATGGTCCACCACAATGGAGAAACGACAGCGTGTGAAATGACAAAGCTTACTATTAAGGAGGAAAGACTCCCTTCAGATTCAGACACCTCAGATGACTTTGATATTGATCCCGCAACTATAGAGTTAGATGAAGATCAAGTGCAAGCAGCAGAAATGATGTGTGCCAACCCGGTGACGGTGATCAGTGGCAAGGGGGGTTGTGGGAAAACGACAGTGGTCAGCCTGGTGTTTAAGGCGGCCATGGAGCAACAGACAAGTGACAGGGAAGAGGTGCTGCAGGCCTGTGAAGTCTTTCAGAATGACTCCCAGGGGTCCAGTAATGGGCTGCTGCCAGACGTTCAAGAGGAGAAAAAAGATAGTGAAGGGAGTGACAGTGATGAAAAGCCTGTTGAAGTTCTTCTCACTGCTCCTACGGGGAGAGCTGCTTCACTTCTTACCAAGAGAACTGGTTTCACTGCTTATACTATGCACCAGGTATAGTCTGTTAACCTAACAACTTTACATTATATAGTATTTCTTAATATAACCTTAAATAACTAAACCATAAACATTTTACACTATTAAATAGAATTTAATAATAGCTTTACCCTACGTAAATAATATGACGTTGCATTTCAAAACTTACGCATACACTACATAACATTCATGACATAATTTTACTTCACATGATTTAAACTATACATAACATTACTTTTCAACTTAACATAACTTTACATAAAACTGTATTTCATAACTTCACATAGCATTTTATAACAATGTTACATGTCTTAAACTACATTAATTACATAAAATGTTATAAAAATAATGTAGTATTTCTCAACATTATATGACTTAAACATTGCATAACATTTCAGAACATAAAGTTACAAATGCATAAATGTACTCTACATAGTATTTCATGACATTACATTTAAATAACATTTACTTTTACTTTAGAGTATGTGACAACATTTCATACATATGCTTGTACAACCTTTGTCAATAGTTAATGCACTTTTGTTGTTTTATCATATAATCAATGAATAAATATTGTGCACAAAATGTTAATTTTAGCATATACACTGCCATTCAAAAGTTTAGGATCAGTAAGATTTTTTAATGTTTTAGTTTTTTATTTTTTTAAAGATGTTCCTTATGCTAATCAGGCTGCATTTATTTGATCAAAAAAATCAGAAAAAAAACTGTAATATTGTGAAATACTATTTCAATGTAAAATAACTGTTTTCTATGTTAATATATTTTAAAATGTAATGTATTTCTATAGTGCAATGCTGAATTTTCAAATTCCAGTCTTCAGTGTCACATGATCTTTCAGAAATCATTGTGATATGCTGATTTATTATCAATGTTGATAATTTTGTTGGAACTTGTGATACTTTATTTCAGGATATTTATTTAAAATACAGATCTTTTGTAACAATATAAATGATTTTTGAAGGATCATGTAACATTGAAGACTGGAATAATGGGTGTTGAAAGTTCAGCTTTACATCACAGGAGTAAATTATATTTTTAAAATATATTAAAATAGAAAACCATTGTTTTAAACTGTAATATTTCACAGTATTGCTGTTTTTTTCCCCTGTATTTTGAAATGCAGCTTTGATGAGCATAAAAGAATTCTTTAAAAAAACATAAAAACTCTTACTGATCCCAGACATTTGAACGAAAGTGTATGTGTTTCAGTTGCTATAATTACTTTGTATTATTTACATATCACAAAAAAAAACACATTTATTTCAGGTTTTATGGAGTTTCATGAACACAAAAAAAGATCCAAATGGAAATCCTGAGGCATGGAAGTTTTCGAAGGTGCGGGTGCTGGTAGTCGACGAGGGAAGCCTGGTGTCTGTTCAGATCCTTCACTCCATTCTCAGCATGCTCACCAAACACGCAGACCTCCAGAAGTTCGTCCTTCTGGGTAAAGGCATATTGCATGCATAATACTTTCTTATTTAGGGCTTATTTGCTATGAATTTTGTCAGCAGCTTTGTTTACAGCTGAAGTAACTTCTTGTATTACTGTTAAACACAAACATTTATTGTGTGTCTGCAGGAGATGTGAGGCAGTTACCCAGCATTGAGCCTGGAAATACACTGTACGACTTGTTCGAAGGTCTCAGGAAGGTCCGTTGGGCTATTGAGATGCGGACCAACCATCGTGCCGAATCTGAGCTCATCGTCAAAAACGCTGGCCTGTGAGCAAATAGTTTGTATTATAAATGTTTTATTGGGTTATATAAATTTATACAGACTTCCTAGTTTTAGTTCCTTAGTGATTTGCAGATTGTTGTGTGTAGGTGTGTTTATGTGGACTCAAACCTTTATGTGTTGTTATTTCCATAAACTTTCAGCATTTCAAAGATGGGTAAAAAAAAATATTACAGTCCTCTGGAGTTTGATGCCACCATAGACATGATGAGACCTTCCAAAGTGCCAGCTGACAAAAGGTTTATTTTTGTGAAAACCTGTGGTGACAATGGTAGATTTGGTAAGTAAGCAGTTATGAAATATGTGAACATTTTTGATGTTTTTTACTGGATTTGTTCTTTTCAAAACTCTCAGGAACGATGTGTGGTATCTGTGACTGTGCCTCAGAAGCACATCCATTGCATCTGCATTAAAGGTGTGAACCTGAAGGCCCATTCAATCAGAATAACAAAAGAAACACACTTGGTTCACACCTTGGTTCCTATATGTCTAGCATATTGCAGTTTTTCAATGGAGAGTTCCTGAAATACACTTCCTGTCATCTGTGACACATTCAGCACTTTCTTTGGTTTGAGATCAATCTTCAATACATTTCGAATACATCTTCTACTGTTTTGGACCCCCCACAAGCACCTAAGTGCCAAAACAATAGAAGATCTAACACTGAACAGTAACAAAAGGATGCTTTATATTTGCTATAATGGGCAAAAAAATGTTTTTAAAGTTTTTTATTAAACATATGTTGCTGCACAGACCTCCAGAACGCCATTATGTTCTTGCTTAATGAAGCTCCCGGACTGGAGGATGATAAATTGTCACAATTTGTGGCTTTCAGGAGGTAAGACAGAGTTCACTTTGTCACACTATGCTCAGATGTCTTTTTTGTTGATTTTAAAGCTAAGTTTTTGTTCTTATTGTTCACAGGATGGACTGCGACTTGATCAATGAACTTTGTTGCAAACATTACTCTAAACATATCACCAGGTGTGTATATTTTTTACACCTTTCTGGGTTACATTTTTATCAGAGTATTTTGGTTTTAATATTCAGGTTGGTTCATTTCAGGATTTCCAAAAAGAAATTGAACTTTCAACCAAACGACAAAGTTTGCTGCACTAAGAACGGCTACGTCACAGACCGCGAGAAGAAGCCGGAAGAGACTTCTTTTGATACTCCCAGAGCTGTACACGATAGCGCTAGATCTTCCCATGATAATGCCAGAAGCCGGAGCCAAAATGAACAGATGAAAGAGAAGAAAGAGCGACTGTGCAATGGGGAAATTTTCTTCATTAAACATGTACTGATGTTTTATTTATCAATTTATGTTTTCATTTAATAATCCTAAAATTCTGGCTTGAGAAATATAGTCTTCTTATGTTTCTAAATTCTAAATGCTTTGTTTGAGTAAGTGAAAATTCCATAAACTTTCATTGAGGGGGTGAAAACTTTTGAAAAGTGAGACGTATGGTGTATTTAAGCTTTACAGCTCCCTACTGGAAAAACTGCTAAAACCAGCCTAAGTTGGTTGGCTGCTTTGGCTGGTCTCCCAGGCTGGTTTTAAAGTGGTTTTGGCCACTTTTAGCTGGTCAGGCTGGTCGTAGTTGGTCAAACTGGGAGACCTGCTGAAAGACCAATCAAGCCTAGGCTGGTTTTAGCTGTTTTTTGTTAAATGAGATGGGGTTAGTTGTTTTTGCTGTTTTAAGCTGGTTTGTTTTTATTGAATCAACTGGTTTTAGCTGGTTGTTAACCTTTTTTTCTCCTATATCAGATGGTTTCAGGTGTTATTTTTGTTGTTTTTGTTTTTTGCTGTTTTTACTAAATCAGCTGGTTTTATCTGTTTTTTAGGTTATTTATTTATTTATTTATTTTTTGCCAAATCAGCTGGGTTTAGCTGGTTTTGTTTTAACTTAATTAACTGGTTAACTTTTGTGTTTTTGCTAAATCAGCTGGTTTGGGGTGGGAGGTTTTTTAGCTGTTTTTGCTAAATTAGCTGGGTTTAGCTTTTGCTTTTGCCAAATTCAGCTATTTTTTTTAGCTGCTTTTAGCTATTTTTTGCCAAATCTGCTGGTTTTAGTGGTTTTGTTTTAACTTAATTAATTTTTTTTATTTATTTATTTATTTATTTTTTATCTGGTTTTATCTGGTTTTTAGCCTGTTTTGTTTTGTTTTGTTTTTGTGCCTAATTCGGCTATCGTTTTAGCTGCTTTTAGCTGTTTTTTGCTAAATCTGCTGGTTTTGTTGGTTAAGTTTTTAAATTATAAATTTGAGATATATATATATATATATATATATATATATATATATATATATATATATATATATATATATATATATATATATATATATATATATATACTTCAAAATAAGTTTTCAAAGCAACTTTAATTTCACTTTACTCGTCTAGTTTAACTTGCCCTTGTTATTCTACATTAATCACAGGATGTGACTAAGGAGGACGAGGAGAAAAAATGTAAAAAGATACGCCTCTTGACACTAGATGATGACAATGGGCGTGTGGTGACTTGTAGCTACAGAGAACTACAGAGAGAGTGTAAATTGCGCCATGCTTGGGCGAGAACCATTCACACCTTTCAGGTACTGATGCTTTTTGTTCATATATACAGACCCATTCACACCTGACATTAGCATTTGTCTCAACTTCATGCATCTAATTTGTTTTCTCACTTCAGGGCTCAGAGGCCGAAACGATTGTATACGTTCTTGGAAACAGCACTGCTCAAAATTGGCAGCACGTATATACCGCAGTGACACGTGGTCAGAAGCGCGTGTATGTGGTGGGTAGAGAGCGTGATCTAGAAGGAGCCATCAAGAGATGGATCACCCCTCGTAACACACGGTTGTGCCGGTTCGTCACAAACGTAGTTTCCCAACAAGGTGCTGAAGACTCTTTGACACAGTCTGCCTGCAATCAGAGTCAAAACACACCTGTGAATCATGGTTTTGGGCCTTCACATTCTACGCCAGTGGCTTCGCAGACTCCTAGTCGCTCACAAAATCTCTCCAGACCTTCATGCGTACGACACCTCTACAAGGAGGAAAATGGAGAAAGCGATCAAACATCTAATACCTCATTACAAGAAGATGTGGCATTCAGTCAAACCTACTCTTGGTCGCCTATGGACAGTTGCTCTGAGCCAAGCAAAGTGCAGGATGAAAATGCATCCGAAATTTCCAATCATGTTGAAAATGCACCGTTGTTAGCAGCGATCAGCTCTTCCTCGAATGAATGCAGTAGAGGCTCTAAACGGCTAATTCCTATAGACACCTGCACTACGCCCACTAAACAACCAAAGGTAATGGATGCACTAGAACATCTGGAAATGATAGACAAAAAATGTGCAATTATGTAACTGTGATCAAAAAACAGTTTTGCTGAATGCTTTATAGATCTCATTGATCTCAGGTGTCAAAGCTGTATTCGCCACATTAGTGCAAATGCATTATGATGATCAGAGAAAAAACATGTTTTTACACAAATAAATGATAAATTAAATAAGATGCAACAAAGAAAAGAAATAAAAAGTGCAAAAAGTTGTCCATGTAATACCAAAAACTCAACTGAATGTGCAGAAATAGCCATTTTATTGGGATTGTGTCAGATGTTTAAGATTATAAAATACATTGAGAAGTCATTTCAAAATATGTAATATAGAACCTAAGTGCAGTACTAAAGGTTTTTGGCTGAATGTGCATAACATTCTGTGATCTCCTCTCCAGCAAACCACTTCTGAAGAGTCTCCGCTGGCCAGCACAAGGCTGAGGCTTCTGTCTATTTCGAGTCCCAGCCCCAAATCCAGCAGGCAGCTCTTCCCAGATAACTGATGTTCTCACAGGGAACAGCCTTAGAGTGGTCAGTGCCTGACCCAACATTCCAGTGTTGGAAAGAACTTACTTAATGCGGTTAATTTGGTTTTTCAGAGGGTTTGTATGAACATGAGCTTTTTACATAGTGATTACATGATGACTTCTGTTATTTAAAATGGTACTTTAATGTATGATAATAATCATAAGAAAAACAATAAGAATAACTGTATCATATTTTATATTGTGGCTCTGTGAAAGAAATGTGTGAGTTCTATCTGCTGTCGGACATCCTTAGAAAAGGATTACTCTTCAATCATATTTAGGTAACAATTAAGTAAAAGCATGATAAAATCCATACGTAAATCAGCCATAACTCGTCCTTGTTAATGTGATTTTTAAAACACTTTTATGTATTTAACTCTAATCTTACTGGCAAAAATGTTATTCAGGATAATTTCTTGTTTAAATACCCTCAGTGTTTCTATAATGTAAATCACAGTTTATATCTAGTAGGGCCACAGAAATTTTTTGATCCTAGATTGAATATTTTAGGATGCCTTTTTAACTGTTTAATTGCACTTTAAAATTTCATTAGGGTTTGTTTGGTCGTTGAATTTTTATTGTTGTCATAATTTCACTTTCTATTTAAAGCCTGAAGAATGGACAGGTTTATTTCAAAAGCTCAGTATGATGGTTGTCCAACAATAAACCAGAATGAACAGTAGCATTTTTTTGTTTATTCAAGTTTAAATGCATGCTTGATCTACAGTTGAGGTCAAAAGTTTACATACACCATGCAGAATCTGCAAAATGTAAATTATTTTACCAAAATAAGAGAGATCATATAAAATGCATGTTGTTTTTTTTTATTTATTACCGACCTGAATAAGATATTTCACATGAAACATCTAGCCCATGAGAGCAAATAATAGTTGAATTTATAAAAATGACCCTGTTCAAAAGTTTACATACGCTTTATCCTTAATACTGTGGTGTTATCTGAATGATCCACAGCTGTATTTATTTATTTATTTTTGTTAGTTTGTTTAGTGATAGTTGTTCATGAGTCCCTTGTTTGACCTGAACAGTTAAACTGGCCACTGTTCCTCAGAAAAATCATTCAGGTCCCATTAATTCTTTGGGTTTTTCAGCATTTTTGTGTATTTGAACCCTTTCCAACAATGACTATGATTTTGAGATCCATCTTTTCACACTGAGGACAACTGAGGGACTCGTATGCAACTATTACAGAAGGTTCTAAAGATCACTGATGCTTCAGAAGGAAACATGATGCATTAAGAGCCGGGGATGAAAACTTTTGAACAGAATGAAAATGTGTACATTTTTCATATTTTGCTTAAATATCATATTTGTTTTACATTTAATATTGTCCTTCAGAAGCTACAGAAGATATTACATGTTTTACATACAAAATAAGTTAAATTTACCTTGATCTTCAAATTCAGAAAGTTTTCACCCCCGGCTCTTAATGCATTGTGTTTCCTACTGGAGGACTCATGGACTTATGTTTCTCATCTTGTCCTTTACATTTCATCCTATCTACCTTATGTCCAGTATGCATTAAACATTTGAAATTTAAGTAATTTCAAGCTGCATGGGTAAATCTTGGAAATATTTTACACTGAATATGAGCACACTTTTCTATGCATATTTTCTCAGAAAAAGAGTATGTCAATGTCAGAAACTCTCTTGTCTAAGAGAATCTGTGTTACTTGTTTAAAATAAGTATATAAATATATTATTTCCCTTAAAAAAGAAATATCCCACTGCTCTAGTGTGGTTTTCGAGCCGTCACAAGTTAGTAAATACAAAAAACGTCATCATTCTACGCCTTGCGTAGTCGTGAAATGATTGGCTGAAAGAGTTCTGCGGCGACGTATCAGTGACGAGCAATCCCGGAAGACGCACAATATCGTCAAAGCTGTCATTGTGCGGTGCTTGTACTGCCAAATCTGTTCGTTTATTTTCATTTATTTGTATCCAGTGATTTATATTTCATAATGTCCGCTAGAAATCCAGGAATGCATCTTGGTGAGCCGTTTTCTATCGTATTATTATATTCGCCAAAGCAAAGCTTTTACGTTAATCTGTACCGCTACATTTTCCACGTGATAGAGAATTTAATTAAAGACAGAAGACAGAAATTAAAGTTTTTTGCAAACTACGAATGAGATACAGACATAGTGGTGCAATTTATTCTATACGTCTAACACTGAACAAATAAAGTGCAAAGAATATTCTTAGTCTATGTGTAGTTAATTTTTAACTCCATCTGAACTTATGAACTCCCTAATTCAACCTTCTCATGGCCTTTGTAGTTAATTCTGAATCTTATTTTGGATTTCTTTCTTGCAGCTATACAGTTGTTTTCAAACTATATACAGATGAAATGCACTTAATGAATCTCATATGACTTGGGTGTCTCATGACTCAACATTGAGCAGAGGAAAATAAGACTAAACTAATTTTAAAACCTCTTTTGTTATTTATTCTTGGTTTGTTTTAGATCTGGAATGGGTGTCGAAAGTCCGAGTCAACACTCAGGCTGTTCTTAAACGAGCTCAGCAGATCCAGGGACGCAAAGTGGCTAAAAAACAGTGGCAGGTAAACACTTGCTATATTCCTGATTTTGCTTTATGCCAGCTTAAATACATCTTTATTGACCTGCGTTGTTATTGTAGGCTGCCTGGCAGCTGAAGGCCGTCACATGCATTGATTTGACAACCCTCGCTGGTGATGATACACCTTCCAATGTCCATCGACTCTGTATGAAGGCCACTCAGCCGATCCGTCACGATCTGCTGAAGAGCATGGACATGCATGACAAAGGTCTGTCACAAAGATGCCTCTGTCTGGAGGATTTTTAGATATGTCACATCCTCCCTCTTGGTGCACATGAATGACTTATTCCGAATTCCACATGTTATATTGCAGTTTGTAAAACAGTTAACTGTAACAAAAAAATGTATTTAATACAGTTTAAACCTGTCAAACAAATGTATCATAATTTATAAATTAATTCAGAAATTGAGATTTACTACTACTAGTTTAAATCGTATCAGTACTAGTACAGCTTAATTACAAATAAAAAGAGTGGAAAGAGGGGAAAAATCACTATTGTAGCCAAAAATGCTAAATATTTTTCTTTTTCATGGCAGTACATGTTTCAGATTAAGGCTGTAAATGTAACTTTTATTTTTAAAACTCTACTTAATTTTATATTTTATTAGTATTTATTTATTTATGAAAGAAATAAATAAAACAGTTAAGTTAAATTGATTTTTAGTAGAAAAAAGTGTTGAATATTTTTCCTGTTTTCATGGCAGTAGATGTTTCAGATTAATGCTGTAAATGTAAGTTTTATTTAAAAAATTTCTGAAGGATCATGTGACACTGAATACTGGAGTGATAATGCTGAAAAATTTAGCTTTGATCACAGAAATAAATTCGATAAATATTTAAGTTACATTTACAGTTGTACTATGAAACATCTACTTCCATGCAAAAAGGAAAAATTGTTATTTTTTTATTTCTTTATTTATTTGAAAGAAATTAATCAAATTGTAAAGTTTAATTGCTTATTAGTAGAAAAAAGTGTTGGAATTTTATTTATTTATATAAGTATATATATGATCATTTAAACGACTGTTAAAATAAATAGATAACTAAAATATTTTTTTATAATAAAAACGAAAGCTTTTAATAAACAAAAATGGATAACGCTAAATACAAAAATATATGTGACAAGAATAGTACAAATATAAATGCAATGTAAAAAGTATTTTTGAATTAAAATTCTGTATTTTTGGAAGGCACGAATAAAGATAATTTAAGCAACTGTATGTTAAAATAAATAAATACTTAACTAAAATATTTTTAATAATGAAATACTAAAGCTTTTATTACACAATAATGGATAACCCTAAATACAAAAACATATATGACACAATAATAGTAAAAATATAAACACAATGTAAAAACAATCTCTGAATTTAAATTAAAAAAAAAAAAATACATACATATATATATACATATATATATATATATATATATATATATATATATATATATATACAATTTTAGTGTTTTTAATCAGTCAGTAATAATTTTACCAGGCCCCAAATCTTTGAACGACTATATATATTTGACTTATTATACTATTTTATTTTGTTAATGTTATATTATTCTGTACAGTATATCTTTTATTGTATTTATGGTTGTCATTGTCAAAAGTATAAGCATAAGCATGTCACTGTAGATCTGCCCATTAGAGGGAGACAAAGCTCTTTTCACAGAATTTGATTGGCTGAAGAGATTGGTGACATAACAATGAACAACTTTGCTGAATAAAACAGTAGTATGCCACATAATAAACATTAGACATTAATTGAACTTTTAAGCATTTTTCTTTATATTTTCATTTTGCATTTTATTTTTGTACAGTTGTGTCTTTATAATAAATTTACCTTCGTTTTCCATGACTTGAACACAATGTGTATGTGCACGATTTCAGGAATCACGACTGCAGCAGTCTGTGTGTACCCATCACGGGTGGCTGATGCTGTGAAGTCTCTTAAAGCAGCTAACTCTAGTCTTCCTGTTGCATCTGGTAAGCCGTTTGAAGCTGCTTATCTTAAATCACGTTTCACTCCTTTTTCAAACATCTCCCAGAGAGGGTGCAACCACGTTGTCTCACCTCACCCGTTTTTTCTCATTTTCTTTGCTTCAGTGGCCACTGGTTTCCCTGCAGGACAGACGCCACTGAAGACCCGTCTCGCAGAGGTCCAGATGGCCGTAGAGGATGGTGCTACGGAGATCGATATTGTCATAAACCGGACTTTGGCACTCACTGGCCAGTGGACAGGTGTGTGTAACCAGAGCATTATATGAATTCAGATCAAACTCCTACCAAAAAAAACATCTTAAAACAGTCTCTCTCAGACTGAACAGCTGACATAACCATCAGCATGTTTTTTTTTTAATTCTAGTTTGATAGTTTGTGAACATACAGCTGGCTGACAGTTCATTTTTGTCTCCTCAGCTCTCTACGATGAGATCCGGCAGTTCAGAGAGGCCTGTGGAGACGCCCATATGAAGACCATCCTGGCAGTGGGAGAGCTGGGAACATTCACAAATGTCTACAAAGCCAGTCTGGTGTCCATGATGGCAGGTGAGAACATTTAATGTGGATCTCAGAAGTGTAATATAGTTGTAAATTGCAGAATGTTTTTATGAGGACACTGCTTGCACTTGCAGTTGTGCAGCCTTGAACTTAGAAACCATAAAAATATCTAGGTGAATAATTATTTTACATTGTAATTTCTAATAAGTCATTATCAAAGATGTCTTTCAAACTGTTTGTTTATTAACAGGATGTTGATATGTAGAATATACACGTCTCTTTCACCATTTTGCATCTTTGCACTTTGATTTGCTTCAGTGGAATTAATATTCTGTATTACAAATGTATGTAAATATCGGGGAGCATGATGCAATGCATATTATTATTATTATTATTATTATTATTTTTATTTAAAAAATACATATTATAAAAAAAAATAGTGTAGTATTTATTTATTTTAATATATAATTTTAAAAAAAATTTAATTATTCATGCTTTCCAGAAATATCTAAAAAAAAATTTATTGCATTTATATTTTTAATATTTTTGTCACATATATTTGTATTTAGTGTTATCCCTTATTGTGCAACAAAAGCTTTAGTTTTTTATTATTAAAATATTTTAGTTAAGAATTAATTTTACCATCTGATTTTTGTAACACATAATTGTTTAAATTATAATTATTCATGCCTTCCAAAAATATATAAATTTGAATTTTAATTCAAATATTTTTACATTGCATTTATATTTTTTGTATTTTTTTGTCACATATATAGATTTGTATTTAGCATCAACAATTATTGTCATAAAAGCTTATTGTTATTATTATTATTATTATTATTATTTTTAATATTATACATACAAATGTAGTTAACATGTAATTATGTAACATATAATTGTTTAAATTAGCATTATTAATGCCTTCCTATATATATATATATATATATATATATATATATATATATATATATATATATATATATATAGTGCAAATTCAGAGATTTTTACATTGCATTTATATTTTTAATATTTTTGTGTCATATATATATTTTTGTATTTAGCGTTATCTATTAAAATAGAAGTTTTTAAGTTTTTATTTAATTATTTTATTATTAAAAATATTTTAGTTAAGTATTTATTTATTTTAACATACAATTGTTTAAATTATCTTTATTCATGCCTTCCAAAAATGTATAAATTTAAATTTTAATTCAGAGTTTTTTGCATTGCAATTGTTTTTTTAATATTTTTTGTCATATATATATATATATATATATATATATATATTTCTATTAAAAGCTTTACTTTTTTATTACAATTTTTTAAAGTATTTATTTTAACATATAATTGTGTAACATGTCATTTATGTATCACATAATTGTTCAAATATAATAAAAGCTGTCGTTTTTATTATTTAAAAAAAAATTGTCAAATATTTATTTATTTTAACATAATTTATGTAACAGTTATTTAAATGATCATTAATACGCTATTAGGTCACTAAAGCGTAAAATCGGACAATTATTTATTTATTTTACTTTAAAAAAATTAAATTAAAAAATAATTTGAATGATTAAACATACAGTTTAATTTCCTTTTGTCAGAAGAATACACAAATACTTCTGAGTGTCTGTGCAGTAACAGCATTCACAAGCAGAGACTAACTTCACAAGCTAACCAGTTAAATTTAACCTCCTAGTATGATCAATACTAAGAAGTGATGCTTGCCTTAGCAAGTTTGATCATTTGCCCACAGCGTGGCGCCATTGCTCATAGTTCCTGCGCTTCGCATCCAGATGTCCAAACACACAGACGCACACACACAGGCCAACGACTGTATGCTTAAATAGCCATTGCACATTAAGCCGATTACTGTACCCAATTGTCAGCGGCTCTGATAGGGATCGTTATTAAAATGCATTGCTTTTGTCGCGGCGCTCATTCCTTAATCTCCCCTTGTTCCTATGAATTGCGTATGAGGTTTCTGAAATTGAATGATAATTTCACCTATTAATCTGCGACGCCGGAGCTATTTTACTCCCACGCTCTCCGGCAGTGTCCCCCCGCTCCGCCGCAAATGAATAGAGCTTCATTACTGTCGCCCGCGTTTAATAACCGTTATCCATTATCGTGTAATTAAGACTCCCCAGAACGAATCTCAAGGATTATGTCAGTTTGAGGGAGAGGGTGAGCAAGAGAGTGAAAGAGTGTCGGAGGAAAGGGGAAGGGGTGGAAAAAAGAGTGGAAAAACACATAGAACGTATCTTTAATGAACTGGAAAATGTTCATCTTGTTCTGCGCCGTAATGAACAGTCATTAGACGTGAGGAAGGGCAGGCGGGACTCGGGTGCTGGGGGTTAGAGCTGGTCCACAGTTTGTGCTTCATCCATTAGAAGCGTCATTTTATCTTCTATTTTTATCGGAACGCTGATAAACCGTAATTGGCTATGAAGGAGAGGAAGGGAGAAATGAAAGCTCTTATTGATGAACGAACGCACACCCTCTGCGCCCTGCCGACGGGACCATATGTTCTTGTCTAGCCGCCCCTGCCCTCGCGACTAATGTCCTGTCGGGGTGCAAAAATCTGACGCCTCTCCGAAGTGCTTGAATGGAGGTGCTAAAAATGTGCAGGACGTTCTATTTTCAGAGCTCGTCGACCGAGTCAACTTTGACCTGTCCGTCTCAACAAAACAAGTGTCGGATGGACGTTTTTTTTTGTTGTTAAGGAAGTTACATTTAGAATTGCTAAACGGTGTGATCTGGAGTATGCAGATGCATTCTGACAATTAAAAAACATGAATGTCATGTGGTGTAATCCTCAAGTACGAATTAGTAGCGTATTTTCTTTCCAACTTGAGTATGTGCGATTATGTTCAACAAGCTATGTTCAAAAAAATTCTTAAGGGTATATGGAGTCACAATATGGTTAATTCAGGTTGCTAAATGTCATGTGGTGCAACTGCAAAATAAAATGATATTTACCTCAAAATATGAGCCTCTCAAATAAAAGCCTCTAAATCCAACTGACATATTTCTTTAAAATTAGCATTTCTGGCTGAAATTAAGCGAGTTTGAAGTAAAAGGATTTGATGGAATTACAGTATGTGTCAGGAGCATTCACTCAGTATCTTTATCTCATTTTTAACCAAGATGGCTTTTAGCTGGTTTTGCATCTGAACTTGCATCTAATATATATATATATATATATATATATATATATATATATACTGCCCTCAAAAAGTTTGGAAACACCCCTGGCAAAGTGTGATTTTGCTCGATATCAGCATAAATCCTTATCATTTTTTGGTGCAAATACATTAAAGTAACTTGACATTATCATTGAAGACCAGCAATAATAATTTTTATTTTGGTTACATAATAATGGCAATATATACGTGTCGAAGTCAGACATGCCTCTTTGCCAGCTGTGATGCCTGGTTACTTTACCCAAGATTTTTGGGTCAGCACACCTTAATAGCTTCAACAATTGATTGCCAATTAAGTTTGTAATACAATGAATTTAGGCCCAGATTATGCAGAGCTGTAATAGCTGCTAATGGTGGATATTTTGATGAGTCGAACATTTACGTTTTTTTGTATGTATAAACTGTTTATGTAATAAAATATGTTTTCGTAGTTTGTGTTGTCCCTTATCAGTGCACAATTATCACAAATTAAACAGGATTCATTCCAATATTGTCCAAAAACCCCACTTTTCTAGGGCGTTTCCAAACATTTGGAGCGCAGTGTATATGCTTTTTTTTTTTTTTTTTTTTTTTGATTATTTGGTCAAAACTTCTTTTTAAATAATAGTACTATTATTTATTTATTTATTATTATTATTATTATTATTAATAATAATTTTATTTTTTTTTATCTCTTTTTATTTTTTTAACTAATTAAAAGAGTATTCATTTTATTATTATTATTATTATGTAATTTGTTTTTAATTATTAATTTTATAATTGTGTATAATTATGTAATTATTATTTTATTAAAGTTATTATTATTTATTAAAATGTATTCCAAGCTAATTAAATGAGTTTTCTCTTAAATATTCTAATTTTGTAATAATTTTATGATTTTTTATTATATATATATATATATATATATATATAAAAGAGTTATTATTGTTAGATTTTTTTTTTTTTTGTAAATTGTATGGCAAACTAATTAAAAGGGTTTTCTTTTCTATGTTAATCATTTTAAGAAAGTAAATATATTAATGTATGTAAATATATTTTTATTATATTTTATTATTATTGTGTGTGTGTGTGTGTGTGTGTGTGTGCGCATGTGTAATGTGTGCCAAACTACTTAGTCCTTGCAAAATATTCATAATGGTTAAAATCATTTGAAGAAAAATGTGTGTGTATATATATATATATATATATATTTATTATTATTAATATTATCATCATACTTTTGTTTTATAAAGTGTGTGCCAAACTAACTAAAAAGATTTATTTTCAAGATTTTAATAATTTGTTAAAATAATTTTAAGAAAGGTTATATATGTATAATTATACATTTTATTAGTAGTAGTAGTAGTAGTTGTGTTTTTTCTCTTTTTTTGTGAAGTGTATGACAAACTAATTAAAGGAGTTTTCATTGTGTTATCTTTGTTATTAGATATGTTATTTCTATCTTTATGTTTTTAATATTAGTAATTTTAAGAAATAAAACACACACACACACACACACACACACACACAGAGAAAATAAATAATTATCTAAATTGGCTTTTTTTGACCTAAATAAGCATCAAAGCAGACCAGACTTCATGCCAGTAGTTAAAAGGTTTTGCGTCTCCTGTACTTTCTAACCACTAGGATCTGACTTCATCAAAACTTCAACCGGCAAGGAGTCTGTCAACGCCACTTACCCCGTTGCCATAGTAATGGTGCGTGCCATCCGTGACTACTACTTAAGGACAGGCCATAAGGTAAACGACCCATTGCACCTCCAAATCACCTTATTTTACATAACTCATCCAGGTTGGTGACTGATGCATTTGTTGATTCTCAGGTGGGCTTCAAGCCTGCGGGGGGCATCCGTACGGCGCAGGAGTCTGTGGTGTGGCTGACCCTGATGAAGGAAGAGCTTGGAGACGAGTGGCTAAATCCTCACCTTTTCCGACTAGGAGCGAGTAGCCTGTTAGCTGACATCGAACGGCAGGTAATTAAACCAACACAGTGTTTCACACTCTCAAAGCCGCTCTATTCTGGCTTCAGGTGTGATAAACTGATAATTACCAGCCATTATGGACGGAAACAGACACTATTCAGGGAGTGCGGCGTCGTGACCCTGATCTCCTCTGGTGAATAGGATATAGATTAGCCCTTTTATTTATGTATTAGGGTAAATGCAGCTGCTTCGACAAAGCTTTTATCAGCTTTTCTGAAGCTGAATTATGTTTTTTAATCTGTCTTTTTATTATTACAGATTTACCACTACGTGACGGGACGCTATCCAGCATATCATGAACTTCCTATGGCCTGAATCTGAAAAATCTGGGGAGATTTGAGCTAATTAAAACTGTTCAGATCAGCCAGTGATGTAATGGAAAGAAGTCATGTTTATGAGGTCAATTATGAAGAAAAGTCCTAATGTCTTAAAGGGATAGTTCACCCAAAAATAAAAATTCTGTCATTTACTCACCCTTTACGTGGTTCCAAACCTGTAAAAGTTTTCTTTCTTTTGTTGTAGAATGTTGGTGACCAAACAGTTGACGGTAGCCATTGACTTCCATAAATACTATGGAAGTCAATGGCTACCGTCAACTGACTAGCAGCATTCTTTAATTTTCAGCATTTTCTGGGTGGACTGTCCCTTTAAATCTAACATCTATCATAAACTTTGAAGTTATTTTATTATTGCAAGAGCTTGAGATATGAATGTCTTATCTTATCTTGTATTAATTAGCTTGTATAATAATTCAGACCGAAGAACATTTCTGGATTTCTGGATGACATGGTGCAACCTGAACCATCAGAAGTAAAAGTGCTCACTTTACGTCAGCGCAAAGTCCTCTTGCATCACTTTCTTGTATCTGTGATTCCCAGCAGTAGTTGTTCCTCAGACAAGCGTACAGATCTCGTAAGCTGCACCTGGGGTTACGCTATCACTGTCCGAGCCTGATGTTATTTGACTTCCGCTGAGCTAATTTCATTAATCAAGTGCTGGATGTCAGAAGTGTGTGTTTGGGATTAATTAAGAGGGGTTAAGAGAGTTTAAATGATCAGATAAAGCCGCGTGCCAGTTAGAGCTTCGTTTGAAGACGGAGAACTTTCTTTTTCTTCTCGCTCTTTCTTCTTTAATTAAGAGATCTTGGGCCGTGCCCTTGACTGGGATGGAGGATAAATGACTGAATTAATTGTGGAATGGGGAATGAGCCAAGAGGTGCGAGCGGAGCGAGAAGGAAACTTCAGTAAATTCAGTCCGAAAAACTGGGGCGCAAATAGATTTGTATTCACAGAGAAGCGATAAAGGTATTCTCACAAAAGCTGAATAATACCTGCATAAGCACTATTGTAGGCCTGGTATTAGATTTCCTAAGAGAGCCACAAACAGCAGGATCCAGAATGAATCAACTAATTAATGCTCACAAAGAATTATTTAGAAAGCCCAGATTTGAAAGAAAACAAGGGAAAAAATTACATTTAAAATATAATATTTGTATAATATCTGTGTGTTTGTTCTTTTGTCTGTCTGCCTGTCTATCCTTCTGTCCATTTTTCTGTTCTTCTCTTCTTTTGTTTATCCACTCATCAGTCTGTACATCTGTCTAATTTTTTGTCAGTCCTTCTTTCCACGTCTCTCAGCTCCTCTGTTTGTCTATATCTGTCTATCCTTCTGATCATATATCTGTCTATCCTTCTGTCCTTTGGTCCCTCTATTAATTTGTCCCTTTTTCTGTCTATCCCTATCTGTCTGTCTATCTATCTGTCTATCTATCTATCTATCTATCTATTCTACTGTCTGTTTATCTCTCTGTCTTCTGTCCTTTCATCCATCCATGAATCTGTCCATATATCTGTCTCTCCCTCTGTTTGTATATCTGTCCTTCTGATCATATATTTGTCTATCCTTCTGTCCTTTTGTCCATCCATCTGTCCATCTATTCATTTGTACCTTTTTCTATCTATCTATTTATCTATCTATCCTGCTGTCCATTTATCTGTCTTCTGTCCTTTCATCCATCCATGAATCTGTCCATATATCTGTCTATCCCTCTGTTTGTATATCTGTCCTTCTGATCGTATATTTGTCTATCCTTCTGTCCTTTTGTCCATCCATCTGTCCATCTATTCATTCGTACCTTTTTCTATCTATCTATCTATCTATCTATCTATCTATCTATCTATCTATCTATCTATCTATCATCTGTTTATTTGTCTATCTGTCTGTCCTTTGGTCCATCTATCCATCTGTCCATTTTTCTATCCATCGCTGTTTGTATATCTGTCTATCCTTTTGTCCACATGTCTGTCAGTTCATCTTTCTTTATATCTATCCTTTTGTTTGTTCATTTGTCTGTCCTTCTGTCCTCTTGTCCATCCATCCATCCATCTTGCTGTCTGTTTATCTATCTGTCTGTCCATCTGTCCTTTGGTCCATCCATTTGTCCACCTATCCATCTGCAGTTTTTCTATCCATCTCTGTATATCTGTCTATCTTTCTGTCCACATGTCTATCAGTTCATCTGTCTTTCAGTCTGTTCCGTTCGATCTGTCTGTTTATCTGTCTATTCCTCTGTTTATATATCTTTCTGTCCATTTGTCCATCCGTTTGTCCGCGCATCTATCCATGTCAATTTTTCTATCCATCTCTGTTTGTATATCTGTCCATCTTACATGCCTGTCAGTTCATCTGTCTTTTTCTCTTCTACCCTTCTGTCCGTTCATCTTTCTGTCCTTCTTTCCTTTTGTTCATCTGTCTATCTATCGTTCTATCTATCGTTCTATCCATCATTCTATCTATCGTGTTGATTGGCAGCTGTGTGTTGTGCCTGTGTTTCATTAGCAGTGACTCTGGTAGTTTATGAGGCCACACTGGCAGGGCTGAGTAAGAGTGATGGAGCCCCAGCTCTCCGTCTGGCTCTCCCCACCTCCCTCAGGCCATGACAGATTAGCTTCACTTACATAAAGGCATGTAGATCATCTGCAATCTGGACCCGTGGCCCGCGCCACCAAGCCAGATAACGCTGAGGGATTGAGTTAGCCTTCAGATTGATTCTCCCCTCCACAGACAAACACTTCCTCTCCTTTGCTTTCTTCCCTGTTTTCATTCTAGCTCTCAGCTCT
Organism: Labeo catla; assembly: GCA_012976165.1. NCBI lineage: Eukaryota > Metazoa > Chordata > Actinopteri > Cypriniformes > Cyprinidae > Labeo > Labeo catla. The sequence continues at coordinate 884,384 of VONZ01000241.1, forward strand.
CTTCTACTCAATCACGTTCTCTCCTTTAGGCATTGTACCAGCTCCAGTTGTGCTTTGTATTTCATACGAGCTCATATAGCTGGCAGATATTATATGTGTGTTTTATTAATCTTCGTCCTCTCTGCTTGTCCAACACAAAACAGCACTTTAATCATGTTTTCAAAGCCCAAATCAACAAATTTGGCTAAAGAAAACATGAAGAAAAATGCTGTTGTATATTATACAACACTTAAGTGCCAGTAAGTTAATCTTTAAAGCTGTATCTTGATATTTACGGCAAGTAAAATATAGTAAACATCTATTTTACTCAAAGAATGGAAGTAAAACATATATATATATATATATATATATATATACATACAATACATTTATATATATATATATATATATATATATTTTTTACAAAAATATTTTAATATATGCAAATGCCAAATGGAGACATTATTTTAAGATTCAAAGAGTTTAACTGATTCACAAAAATAGCTCAAATTTATCAATTGCTTCTGAAGTTTGTCTTACTGTGTCCTTTGTATTGCCAGAAAAAGTATTGTGAATGTAGAGTGAATATGCAATATATGGTCCAGACCTAGTTTTATCAGTTTTTGCCATATATCACATTTCTCTTTCTTTCAGATCTTTATGAACACATCCATTTGTTCTAGCAGTCTAATTTGATTATGAGGTCATGCAGTGAATGAAATGTAAATGAACCCAGGAAACAGCTGAAATGCCAAAGGGAATGACTGAATTACATGTGAATTATTCATTAGAATATGTAGGTCTACTGTTGAAGGCGCTGTTTTGCATTTGAAGTGTTTCATTACATTTGACATACAATCTGATACAATTCCTAAAATCCCATAGAAATCTTGTAATGGTAAAACTTTGTGGTTCACAGTAGCGTTCCCAACGGGGTCCCAAATTAACACTCGCTAAGCCAAATGTAAGTGAAAATTGGCTTTGGTGAGTAAATAGTGCTTTCTAGCTGGCTGTAACTCCAACATAATACGTGCTTTAAGATTTGTACGAACGGTAATCTGATCTTCGATGTGATCGATGTAAATCAAAGACTTGTGGCAACACGTGGAATAACTTACAGAATTATAAATATATGAAGTACTATCTAATATTATAATATATAAAATTATGCAAAATAATTGTTACAATTTATGAGCGCATTTTCTTTCTCTTTTTTTAAGTTTTTTTATTTGTTTGTTTTTTGCTTTTTTTGTTTATGGTATTTTGTTTTGATTTTATTTCAGTTATGAGCTCATTTTTTGTTTTGAATCTTTTTTTGTTTTTTTTTTTTCTGTTTTGTTTTCATTGCAGTTATTTTAGCTAATTTGTTTTTGTTTTGTGTTTCAGTTCTGAACTCATTTTTTGTTTTGAATGTTGTTTTTTTGTTTTGTTTTTAGTTTAGATTGTTTTTGTTTTGCTTCAGTTTTGAGCTCATATTTTGCTTTGTGTTTTTTTTTTTTTGTTTTCATTGTAGTTATTTTAGCTTGTTTGTTTTTGTTTTGTTTTTTGTTTTGTTTCTGTCATGAGCTCTTTTTTGTTTTCAGTGTTGCTTTTTTGTTTTTGGCTACGATTTTTTTGTTGCAGTTATTTTAGCTTGTTTGTTTTGGTTTTTGTTTTGTTTCTCAGTTATGAGCTGATTTTTTTTTTTGTTTTTAATGTTGTTTTTTGTTTGATTTTCTCCTCATAGCAGTTACTTTAGCTTGTTTGTTTTTGGTTTTGTTTTTTATTTCAGTTATGAGCACATTTTTTTAATGTTTTTTTTTTTTGTGTTTTTGTTTTCATTTCAGTTATTTTAGCTTCTTTGTTTTTGTTTTATGTTTTGGTTTGTTTCTGTCATGAGCTCATTTTTTGTTTTCAGTGTTTTTTGTTTTGTTTTTATGTTTTTGGCTGTAATGATTTTTCATTGCAGTTATTTTAGCTTGTTTCTCAGTTATGAGCTGATTTTTTTTTTTGTTTTTAATGTTGTTTTTTGTTTTCTTCTCATGGTGGTTACTTTTGCTCTTTTTTTTTTTTTTTCAGTTATGAGCCAATTTTTTTGTTTTGAATGTTTTTTTTTGTGTGTGTTTTTGCTGTTTTTTTGTTTGTTTTTATTGCAGTTATTTTAGCTTGTTTGTTTTTGTTTTGTGTTTGTTTTGTTTCTGAAATGAGCTTATTTTTGGTTCTCAATGTTCTTCGTTTTGTTTTTGGCTGTTATGATTTTTCATTGCAGTTATTTTACCTTGTTTGTTTTGGTTTTGTTTTGTTTTTCAGTTATGAGCCCATTTTTGTTTTGAATGTTGTTTTTTGTTTTGTTTTTGTGTTTTTGCCGTTTTGTTTTCATTGCAGTTATTTTACCTCATTTGTTTTTGTTTTTGTTTCGTGTTTTGTTTTAATCATGAGCTCATTTTTTGTTTAGGTATTTCAGCTTTATTTTAGTTTATTTTCAGTTATGAGTTCATTTTTTTTTGTTGTTGTTGTTTTTTTTTTTTTGGTTTTTTTTGCTGTTATATTTTGTTTTCATTGCAGTTATTTGAATTTGTTTTGTTTTGCTTTCGTGGCAACGTGAAATATTTCTTGCATGAAGCTTCCAAAATTATAATAAGTGTATAATCTAAATTATTCAAGGTTGTTGTTATTATTATTATTTATGTGATTTATAAAATGGCTATGAATAAATGCATATTAATAGGTGTATATATAGACTGAAAATGGATCTCACTTTCCACGCCATTGGCAGCTGTGGCAAAAAGTTCATCTGGACCCTGATTACCAGCATTATCAGTCCAGGTTATTACTAATAACCTAACGTAGAAGGAGTCAATCTGTCATGTATTTTTAATCCAGTATATGTGGCATAGATTAGGTGGCCTGTGCAAACGCTCTTGTATATTGTGGCAGTAACCCGGTTTCTGAAACAATCTGACTGACTCTGTCAGCTGGTCGCCACTCACTCACTCGCTGACAAATGTCTTTCTTCAGATTGATTGCTTTTCTGCTGTTTTATTCATAAATGTTTTTTCTTTCTCTTTGTTCCTTGAAGCAGTTGTGAAAAATGGTGTGCTCACAGTGGTGTTTCCAGGCTAAAAAATCATTTTTAATGACACGTGAGTCACCTGTCAACTACATTCATCACAGGCCGGGATTTTGCGTGTTGGAGGTTTGTGCGTGTGCTTTTCACACATTACCCAGCGGCAACGGCAGCCTAGCTCGTAATCAATTGCTATGGAAACATGTTATTCTGTGTGATTAATAGCATACACACATCTTGTGTTTCTCTCATTTGTCTGAGAGTTGCTTAAGGATGCTTAAACAGTAATATCCAGCGCTGTGCTGCATTCATTCTGATAGCGTGTCTTTGCTTATCGTTGGCAAGTCATCTCTCGGCTGTTGAATTTTAACATACTGAGAGACAAAAGAGAGCAAAACGACTGTAAAAGATCTGTGACAGAATGTCAGAAGTTGTCTTCGAAGCGCAGCCGGTGAGATTATGAATAATTGGTAGCATTTGTTGAGCTGACATATGACAGTGAGGCCTGACAGTTTTGTGTCAATTGCATGTTAACATGCTTGTTTTGACATCCTCGATTTTGGAGTTTGACAAAACTGATATTGTCCATTTATGTGTACGGTGTGGGCACAGTGTTAGGGAACCTGCTTTTGACAACTTAACTTTCCAAGCTACATGCTGGTCATAATCGACTCTTATGCTGAATTAGCTGTCAGTGACTAGCTATAGCTATTTTTCTCCTGTAATAAATCTTTCTTTTTTGGTATAAATATGATTTCTTTGATCTTTTGGATCTGCTTTGACGATCCAAATTTTTGACGATTTTTATTTTGACAGCCTGAGGCTCTCTATCTGGAGCACTTTTTTCTTATTTTATACTATATCTTATTCATTTTATTTTCATATCAGTTACATGTGCTTCTCTTAATTATTTTTATTTTTTTGGTTTGTGTTTTTTTTTGTTTTGTTGTGGTCTGATCTACAAGAAAGTTGATCAGTATTTCCATGTTTAAATTAGTTTATTATTATATTATTAAAATATTTTTATTCAAAGTGGCAGGTCTGCCTGAAAGGTTGAAAGGACAGATATGTAAATTTTATTTTTATTTCAGTTATATGTGCTCATTTTATTTAGTTTGCTATGATCTGCAAGAAATTCTTTCAGTACTTTTAATGTTTAACTTCAGTTAATCTATGATTTTTGTGGTCTCCCACTTAATATTTCCTTCAAAGGGGAAGATCTGCCAGAAGGGTTAAAAGGACAGATATTCAAATTTTATTTTCATTTCATGAATTTCTGATTTTATTTTATTTTATTTTATTTTTGAATTTAATTTTTTTATTTATTTTTTTTATAAGATCTGCCAGAAGGGTTAAAAGGACAGATATTCAAATTTTATTTTCATTTCATGAATTTCTGATTTTATTTTATTTTATTTTATTTTTGAATTTAATTTTTTTATTTATTTTTTTTATAAGATCTGCCAGAAGGGTTAAAAGGACAGATATTCAAATTTTATTTTCATTTCATGAATTTCTGATTTTATTTATTTTATTTTATTTTTTATTATTTTATTTTTGAATTTTATTTTTTTATTTATTTTTTTAATAAGATCTGCCAGAAGGGTTAAAAGGACAGATGTTGAAATTTTATTTTAATTTCATGAATTTCTGATTTTATATATTTTATTTTATTTTATTTATTATTTTATTATTTTATTTTATTTTTTTATAAGATCTGCAGTTTTTATGGTCTCCAACTTAATATTTCCTTCAAAGCGGCAAATCTGCCAGAAAGGTTAAAAGGACGGCTAGAATGAAAAATAGTTTGGGAAAATTAATCCTGCACATAAAAAAAGCTGTCCTTCAAGTACACATCAAGAAATTCCATTCAGCCACTGGAGTAAAGATTTCTTTTGTTTGCTTGGGGTTGTAGGTCATCAAAACTCGCACTTTGCACCTCATCAATGCAGTAAAAGTGAACCAGGCGGAGAAGACAATTAATCTCTAACGATATTAATGATGCAATTAGAACGTATACTAGCTTTTCTCGTGAAACTGTTAGCGATGGCTGCTATCCGGGGACTTCACTAGTGTCAGTGCGAACCCTCTGATGCTGCTGTGATGCACACAACAAAAGAGCCACGGCTCGCACGGCGCCGCTCGTGCAGGAGTGTCTCTCGCTGCGTGCCGTTGTCTTTGAATGTTGACCTTGGCACAGAGCTCCCTAGCGACCGAGTAGTGAAGGAATACATGTATACGAGATCAAACCTGCGCTCGGGCCTCACCTGGCACTGCCGGTATGATGTCTGACTCTCCGAAGAGCCTTTGCCCCAGCCGCACTTGTCAAACGCTGCTGCTCAAATTAACGAGGAAAAGTTAATTAGCTTTGATCTCTCTCAGATATGCAGAGGATAAATTATTTGTCATTGACAGATCAGCCAAGTATTTATAATCCATTAAAATGCTACAGGGCTGACGAAATGGAAGGTGAATGGCTTTTACAAAGACTAACGCACGTTTAACTGTTGGCATTTACCCAATATCAATAAATCCTCATTCAGGTAAAAGGTTATGTAGGCTGGCAATAGAAAACTGTAGCTAGAAGATAGAAAAGTTAGTTCAACTATGTTCTTTTAAGCTTTAATTAAATAATATAGACTGTTTATTGTGAATCCCAGCTGAAAGAAATTAATTTAAATTTTATTAAAGTGATAGTTCACCCAAAAATTAAAATTCTGTCATTAATTACTCACCCTCATGTCATTCCACCTTGTAAAACCTTCGTTCATCTTTGGAACACAAATTAAAATATTTTTGATGAAATCTGAGAGCTTTCAGACCCTGCATAGACTGCAACGCAACTGACATGTTCAAGGCTTGTTAAGATAATAAAGACATTAAGTAAAAAAAGTGTGATTAATATAATTTATAAAGCTTCGAGAATACTTCAGAAAGCTCAGAAAGCTTTCAGATTTCATCAAAAATATCTTAATTTGTGTTCCGAAGATAAACGAAGGTCTTACGGGTTTGGAACGACATGAGGGTGAATAATTAATGACAGAATTTTTATTTTGGGGTGAACTATCTCTTTAAGCAAATCCTCCATATTGTTCCTGGCCAGTTTCACTAGCTGTTGCTATATCATTTATGTTAGCATTTACATCTAGAACTGATGTTGTGGAAGATCCTGCCCTGGCCAGCTAATCTAAAGCTTTTCTTAACTAGTTAGCATTATGCTAAGCTAGTGGGTGCTCTGTTAGCTTGTTAAACAAACAACCTAGGCCTGTTGGGAAAAATGTGCCTGTGGTGACATTTCTACAAAATGATAGAAATGTGTTTCTTTCACGTTTTGCAAGAAATGTCAATGTTAGAAGTTTACAATGTTAGAAAATCCATACATATGGAGCTAGTTATGTGCTGCAAACATCAAAAATGTATTGCAAAAAATAATGTGTTATGAGGTCAAAAAATAGCATTGTACAAGTTTTTATTAATCGATAATCTTCCCCTAAATAATTTGTGTGCTAAAAATTATTGGCGTTTTACTACCACTGTGTTCATTTCAGCTGGAAACTGAACATATTGATGATTAAGATGTATTGAAATAGTTTTCTGTCATTTCTTCTAGAGATGGGCCCGAATCCGAATACCGTTCGGGAAGCGTAACCCCATTTATATTGTTGGATAAATATACTTTATATAAATTACATACTTCAGAGAGCCGCTATTAATATGCAAAGCATTAAAATCGCTTTTTGAATTTGCGCTCACATTTTACTTTCACTTTCGAATTCGCAGTCACACGTACTCTCTCTGTTTACTATGGAGCAGCTGTACTTACAACACATTTTACAAGATTAGATGTTTGTCAGTGGTGCTTAGCAGGGTTGCCAGGTTTTCACAACAAAACCCACCCTATTGATACTCAAAACTAGCCAAATGTGACCCTGGACCACAAAACCAGTTCTAAGTAGCACATGTATATTTGTAGCAATAGCCAACAATGCATTTTATGGGTCAAAATGATCACACTTGTATGCCAAAAATCATTAGGATATTAAGTAAAGATCATGTTCCATGAAGATATTTTGTAAATTTTCTTACCTTAAATATATCACAACGTAATTTTTGATTAGTAATATGCATTGCTAAGAACTTCATTTGGACTTTAAAGGTAATTTTCTCAATATTGTGTATTGTGTAATATAGTTGTATCTCAGCCAAATATTGTCCCATTCTAACAAACCATACATCAATGGAAAGCTCATTTATTTAAGATTTCAGATTATGTATACATCTCAATTTTAAAAAAAAATTACCCATATGACTAGTTTTGTGGTCCAGGGTCACAAATCGTGGTTTGAGTGGGGGTGCCCTGTTAAAAATGGCGTTTGGCGGGGTAAAATACACATTTTTTTGGCAGGGTACCGCTTGTTAACTTAACGTTTCAGAGGATAAATATCACATTTTTGGGGTAGCTTAAAAGCACGGACATGAAAAACAACCCACGGCAACAGTGTTAAACGAGCCCGATTCTGTGGAAGACTGGTATCCATCAAACATAGTTGATAATTGGTGCTCTCAAGTTTCTTGATAAGGGAGAAACTTCTACAACCTGATGTACATTAACAAGGTCATATTTCATGCTGGCTTAGGGGTTTTACCAAACAAAAGGCCAAATTTGCAGCACAATCAATATGGAAATACTTGTCTGTGCTCCATATAAATGAAAAAAGGCTGTAGAGGAGGTTCAGGTGCTGGAGATGAGTTTAAGGGAGGGGCAGTGAAAGATCAAGCTCCGTTTGCAGATTACAACATTTGATGGATACTCCGAAAACATGCTGGTGATCTTTATTGATTGTCTTGGTTCTAATCAGTGAGTGTAATTATTGACTCGTGGGGTCGTTTGGGTGATTTTATAACAGCCGTTTTAAAATTAAAGTTTGCATGTCATGAAATGAGATTAGATTGGACCAATTTGCCTATTTTAAAATTTAAATGTATACACCCAGGCTTTTGGGCAAACCTTTCCCAAAGTAAAATCAAACAACACTGAAAGTGTTCATATTACACTCGTACTTTATTTACGTAGATGGTTCCATGAAGAACCTTTACCATCCATGAAACCTTTCCATTCCACCATAGATTTTTAAAATGTTCAGATAAAAGAACTGTTTACTGAAAGGTCCTTTGGGAAATCAAAAGCAGTTTTTCTATTGCATCACTGTTAAAACCTCCACTTGGAGATTTTATTTTTAAGAGTGTACTTTTGTAGAGAGGTTCTTCACATGAGCATGTGTATCTAGAGAAGCTCCCCGCTCACGGTGGAGACCGCGTACAGGTTTCCCGAGGTGTTTTACCCCAGCTTTAATCTATATTAAATGATTTAGTTTCACTAGATGAAAGCCTGTTGTTTGTTTAACAAAACTTTCCCAGGTACAGTCACTGCCTGAAGCCTGAACGTTCAATATGCACAGAGAGAGTTTGCACAACCCAGACATGTTTTTCAGGCATTCTTGGTTTAGAAATTGGCATCAGTGTTGCACATTCTTATATATAAAACATATGTTTGTGCATTGCTATAGCAGGGCAAAGTCCACACATTAACCTTTTCAATAGTCGTAATGTTAAGAAGAGATCTGGTGGCATGTAAGAGACGGAATAATTGTTTGGAATTGGGGATTCTCAGCGGACTCTTCTGAGCTTGTCAGCTGGTGTTTGAAGTGTGCGCTGACATTGGGAAAAACTCAAGGGCAGGGGTTGAGCAGGAAACAGGCTCTTGAATGAAAAAGGGAGGGGAGCGGAAGATAACAGAAGAAGAAAAACAAAGACAAAGGCGACTTCAAACAACTTGTAAGTGGCGTTTGTGTTTAAGTTGCTTGTGTATGTTTGTATACATGTGGAGAGAATTATTTCTTAACTTTTTATATTAAATATGAGCTATAACAGTTTCCCTCAGAGATATTCGAAAGGCTTAAGAACCTCAAGGACCCGGCAAAAGGACCTTGAGTTTTCAACCTGCTTGTCAACCAACATCAAACAAGATGGAGAAGGATACCTCACTTAGTCTACACTCAGGTGTGTCTCTCTTCATCTGAAAGTAAAGAAAGGAACTAGTGTAGTTTTAGGACTTTTGAACATGATATGAAATGCCACAGGGCCTGTAAACGTCCCTTCTGGGTTGGGATGGCGTGCAGTTGATTGTCTTGTTGTGTCCATAAAAGCCTGCCGCGGCCAAGAAGATGCCCTTCAGTTTGAGGTAATGTTTTTGTAGGCTTTTTCGAGTTTATCTAAGTTAAAGTTGTACTCAATAGCACAAGTTCTGTTAACCATTGAAGTACAAGAGACTGTGCTATATTATAAAGAAAATGTAGTATTAAAGAAGTTCACTTCCAGAACAAAAATTTACAGATAATTTACTCACCCCTTTGTCATCCAAGATGTTCATGTCTTTCTGTCTTCAGTCGATAAGAAATTGTTTCTTGAGGAAAACATTTCAGAAATGTTCTCCATATAATGGACTTCAATGGTGCCCCAAAGTTTGAACTTCCAAAATGGTTTAAATGCAACTTTAAAGGCCTCTAAACGATCCAAACCGAGGAAGAAGGGTCTTATCTAGCGAAACGATCAGTCATTTTCAAAACAAATTGACAGTTTATTTACTTTTTAACCTTAAATGCTTGTCTTGTCTCGTCTCTGCGATGCACATGCACAGTTAGGGTATGTCGAAAAACTCCAGTCTCGTTTTCTTCTCTAACGTCAAAATTGTCCTACATTGCTGTTTAAGGGCGTTTGATCTTCTTTGCATGTTCACTTTGGGTCGGTACTTCTGCACAGACATAGGATGATTTTGAAGTTGGGAAAGAAAACGAGATGAGAGTTTTTCAACATACCCTAACTGTATTGACTGGTTTGAACCAGAAGTTCACGCAGACTTGGACAAGACGAGCGTTTGAGGTTACAAAGTATATAAATTGTTAATTTGTTTCAAAAATAACCGATCACTTTGCTAGATAAGACCTTTCTTCCTCGGCTAGGATCGTTTAGAGTCAATTGAAGCTGCATTCAAACTGTATTTTGGAAGTTCAAACTTTGGGGCACCATTGATGTCCATTAAATGGAGATAATTCCTGACTTTTTTCCCTCAAGAACATAATTTCTTATCGGCTAAAGAAAGAAAGACATGGATGACAAGAGGAAATGAACTTCTTTAAAATCAATCATTTGCCATTACAAACATTTGTTAACACTAACTCTGAAAGTATTTGTAAATATCCAAGATTTAATGTCAAAGAGAATAATAGTGTTTTCTTATGGGAACTGTGTATATACAGTGTCAAACGCTGTCGTTTTAGGCCTCTCACAACACATGCTTGACATTGAAAGTCTGTGCACTCGAACCTGGAACAAGGGGATAAATTATAGCAAACAACAAAAAGTTGCATGAAGTTTCCCTTGGTGTCCTTGTGACAGGCAGTGCACGGCATAAAATGGCACAGTGCGAAAAAGAGGACAACCCACTAGACAACTAGACGAGAAAGGAAACAGTCATGAAGAAAACATGAGACTTGTATTCTCTTCCTCGACACATATTAAAACCGAGCGAGGCTGGAAACGATTAAACAAAATCTACTGTCGAGGGAAAATATATATAAAACTTTTTTTTTCTATCAGTCAAAACTGTGACAGAATTGTCACAGTCTGCTTTGAAGTTAGCGATGGAAGCCAACGAGGGACCTCGCGAGCGGGTAAATAAAAGATGGAGCATTTCTCCCCCTCTTTCCTTCGCTGGTTAATAGGGCAGCCCCCGCTGATCAAAAGAACATTAGCTTTGATTAATCAATCAATGCCCTGGCGGCCCGCTCCTTCCTGTCAATGACTGGGGCCGCCAGCTAGCACACCGAATGGAGGTTAGCATATGATCCAGACCCCTCCTTACGGCGTCCCAAACATCCGGCTGCTGTTCTCACGCTGTGATGCCAGCCGAAATCCCCCACAATCGATCTTTAGTCCCTTTTACTGCTTTAATTTGTGAACCCTTTTCTGCTAATGACTCAGTTTGAGATGTATTCGTTTTACCACTGCAGACTTCATCCTGTCTGCGCTTCCACGTTTGCAAGTCATTTGAAGTTTTATTGCTGCCACAGAGGTGAAGTTTAGTGTGAATAACAAGCAAAACATTACAGAATATTTAGAGTGAAACCAACTTTTGCAGTTTACAGAAATTTTGACTTTATTTTATAACAGTGGAGGTGGAGTTGGGTCTTTGAGTTCATTTGCTAATTGAAAATATTTAAAAAAAATACAATTTATTGGTGAGAAAGGTACTTTAGAAGCATAATTTTGTATTACATTGTTATGCCAGTAAGTGTCAAGAGGTCTTTATGAGTGAGTCATTGACTTGTTCACTCAACCAATTTGTTAGAAAACACTAGTTGGATTTGCAAATTTAACTTCAGTTTAACTGTCAGATTGGAATATTCTGATGCCAAACTTCAAAGTCCGCATAAAAGCAGGGTGATGGGAACATCGGTGATTCATTCCAAAATTAAACAAAAAAAAAATATTTTTGAGCAAGTAATTGACTCATTCAGTCAACCAATTTGATAGAAAACACTGATTTATTCCAGAACAAAACAAATAACAATATTTATGAGTAAGTCATTGAATAGTTCAGTCAGTCGATTTAAACTGCAATGAAACAGTGTTTTACATGGAGGAATTTACTTGGCAAATGCATTTTTATCTCCCAATATTTACATTAAAGTCAAAAACCACCTCAAGCGAGCCTAAAAACTTTTTTGTGAATTAAGGATTTTGTTTCAAAATGTATGAAAATTCCATTGAATAATTCACTCAGTCGATTTAAACACTGTGTTGTTGCAATGGTTCTGCTTTGGTTTCATGGTTAACTTTTATTTTTTTGCTATAGTTCCGAAAATTCATTCAAAATGGAACAAATAACTGTATTTATGAGTGAGTCACTGATTTATTCATTCAACCAATTTGATAGAAAACACTGATTCATTCCAGAACAAAACAAATAACAATATTTATGTGTAAGTCATTGAATAATTCACTCAATCGATTTAAACTGAAATGAAACACTGTTTTGAATGGATGAATTTATTCGGCAAATGCGTTTCCATCTGTTTTTCCCGATTTGTTTTTTTAATATGACTAAAAATTCATTCAAATTGAAACAAATAACTGTATCTATGAGTGAGTCGTTGACTCATTCAGTCAACCAATTTGTTAGAAAACTCTGAACAATTCCAAAACAAAACAAATAACTATATTTATGTGTAAGCCATTGAATAATTCACTCAATCAATTTGACTTGGAATGAAACGCTTGTTTTTTTTTTTCAAAATGTACGAAAATTCCATTGAATAATTCACTCAGTCGATTTGAAACACTGTGTTGCTGCAGTGGTTTGACTTTGGTTTCATGGTTAACTTTTTTTAATTGAGTCTTATCTTACTGCTTTTATAAAAAAAAGTTTCATTAATAAGATCATATTCGCAATTATATGGAATATCAACATATTTACCCCTCCCAGGGCTATTGAACTTATGTAAGGGAATATAAACAATATTTACTCAAATCTCTTGATCAGTTAAACACATATCTAGCAGGGGTTTTTTCATATTGTGCTTTTATAAGTACAAGCTTGTCAACACTATGTCCAACCTTAAAGATCCTTCATATGTTTCACAACAAACCTTACTGGTTTCCGTTGCGATGGCCTGCTATGCTCGGCGAATGCAAATGTAATTTCATATGACAAGGAAAGTAAACTTTCTTCGCGGAGTTGTGTGTGTAGGGGGGGCTCCCAGTGGGGGACGGAGCGCTGAAGAAGCCCTGTTCCAATTCTGTCATTGTCAAAGTTTGACATAATAAGCGATTGTTCACGCGCCTTTGTTGAGTGATACAACACAAGAGCCGGGTCCCAATTCCTCACTGTTAATTTTTTGTTGTTTAAAGGGAAAAACACAAGATGTCTATTCCTTTAAGGGATGCTTGGCAGTGCTTATGCTAAGTAATATAACAAACCTGTCGTGATGTCTGTTTGAGCACCTTTTATCTTTCCAAATCCACAGGAGGGCTCTACCTTTGCCATGTCGGAGAGAAGCGGCATCTCTGAAATAATTTAAGTAGCCCTTTTTTGAAAGCCCAGACAAGTTAAGAGAATTCACATCCAAGATCAAAGCTGTGCTGTTGCAGTGCCACTGGAGTAAGTATTGGCTCTCTAGCTTTCCATGTTGCGATCAAGTACTGTTTTGGTGGTTAAAAGGCTGTGCTAGGTTTTCCAAACGTTTAACTATGAAGTTGAGCGTGTCTACATGTTTATTTCCAGGTGTGTGTGTGAACAGCAAATGAAGTGTCAAGATATATATGATGTCCACTGATGGAAAGCGGGCGTTTATTATGTACCAGCCAAGAGACGGCTTTATCTCTAACACCAACATTAATGTAAAGTCAACAATGGTCATTCAATTCGTTATTTAGAAAATTATTTAGCACTTCAGCTGACCTTAGAACGAGGAAATGGTTAGTGCAATGAAAAATGCAAATTTTGTCATCTGCTCACACCTGTTTCATTCCAAAACTGTTTTTGTTTGTTTGTTTTCGCATGAAACAGATTATTTATTTAACATTTTTATTTTTGACATTAACTTTTTGCTCTGACATTTTATGTCAAGTATGAAAGTGCTAGTTTTGTTAAAAATATTTGCAATTGTGACAGGCTGTGGCAGAAACTAACTTCTATAGTCAAGAAAAAACACATTTATTAGTTTTTGCTTTCTCTGGGAATCGAACCCATGACCTTACGCCATGCTGTACTGTTTGAGCTACAGGAAGAAGTTACATTTCAATATAATTCTATGAATTAATGGCAGAATTTTCACATTTAGGCACACCGTTCCTTTAAGAACGCCCTGATGTTTGTATAACGTTCGTCGGAACAGCATTTTGTGTAAGGTTGAAGAAAAGAAAGTTCTTTCGCTAGTTTCTTTATTCATCTCTTTTCATTCTTGACAGTTAAATCTGCTGGGATTTTCTCTTTTTTTCCTTACACAAGAACATCTCTAATTTCATCAGCTCTCCTGACTGACAAGCATCATTACGGATAAAATTATCTTGGTAATTATCCTGCCGAAAAGAGATTTATTTCCCTTTGTGAGGAGGAGAGCGGATCCATGGGGCCACGCAGTGATCTGCAGCGTGGAGACGCTTCGTTAAAATAAGCATCCTAATGAGACGAGCCCTCCTGCAGAGCGCCGAGGCCCAAGCGTCACGCCTAGCAGGAGCACTCGCTTTTGTTCAGATGTGCATTAAGTAAGCGTGAACACGGTATCGTCTGCGTTTGGAGGGCCACTTATCGAGGAATTCACAGTACATAATTATCTTAATTTGCACCCCGGAGCCATATCCGATATGAGACCTTCCGCCCATGACTACTCTGACGTAACTCGTTCGTAGGCCCGTGTCACCGAAAGGTGTCAAGCTACTGTCGGAAATGTAGATGATTAACAGAGTTCATTGACTGAAATACTTTGAGATATTTAGCTTTGCAAAACTTGTTCCAGTTTTGAAAATTTGAATATTAACTTGCTTGAAAGCCATCTGTAGACTTATCAGTTAACCTGTGTTGCTTAGCTGAATATAAAATCATAAACACTATCAATATGAATATGAATTCTTAGCAAATCCCATGAATGTATGCTGAAGCGTTTATCCAATTTTCATCAGTATGTGTTTCGTGGGATTCAAACCGACAACCCGTGTACATCTGGCATATTTTGCTACAGTGCTTTTTGAAATATGTACACAAGTAGATTTGTGATTGCAGTGTTTTCTGAAAGTGACTTTTGAGTCTCCACTTAACTGTCGCCTGTGTGTTTGATTTTCATAATTGATCATTAGCAATTGTACAGGTTGACTAATTTTGTCATTAAACTCAGAGTTTAGGTGAAGCTGCTGGGGAAACAAGCTCTTTACGATAATGAGCACTAGGGTTTGTTGTAATTAAGTGCAGAACAAGTGGCCTCTTTTCCTAATGGCTCTGCTAGTTAAGGGTCATTGTCAATGGATGGATTATTAAAGTCTGAAAGAACTTCACAGACGCCTACGGGAACTGTAGGACAACTTTCAGGAATATACAAGATTCTTAACCAGAATCTGCCATACTGTTTCTGTGATATTACCTTCTGGTAAACTTAGGTAACATTGCTAGATGTTTGCAGTTGCAGTACAGATGGACTAAGGGGGTCTTTAACATTTAGCAAGGTCTATCTATCCATCTATTTTCCATATTGCCTCTGCAGGGTCACAAAGGGGGCTGGATACTATCCCAGCATTTCAGGCCACAAGCAGGGAACACCCTGAACGGATGGTCATGGTCAAGGTAAGGGTTGTTTGAAAATTCTGACTTAGTGTCTAATCATTTATCTCTGACTTTTTGTCTCATAATTTTGACTTCTTATCTCATTATTAACTCATATTACCATCTTTTTTTATGTTGCGGAAATGGGCTTTCATATTTTTTTTGATCACCATATACTAAAGCTGCAAGTTCTCCAAGGCTCTTTTTACTGCAGTGAGCTGTTTTGAGTGACAAAATGCCACTAGTTACCTATTCTAACTAACATGTTTTTTTTAGGGCCAATACTGATTATTACAGATCAAGTAGACCAATAACCAATATTTTGAACTGATAAATGTCTGGTGTAAAAATGAAAATTAATGTCAAAATAACAAAGAATAACAAGTGCTCTGACAAAAACTTTATTTAAATGCTTTCTTTTAAATGCTTTATTTTACTGCCAAATCGGTTATGAAAATGACCGATAACCATAAAATGCTTAATATCGGTGCCGATAATAGGTCGAGCGCTAATTTTAATTTGCATTGGCTTTTACACAGGAGAGCGCAGAATAATATGAGAGTATATAAGTAAGTAGAGTATATCAAGATGGTTCACTCCTATTTCTGTGAATGGGATAAACTTCAGCATGCAATATGGCGGAATAAATCTAACTAAGAACCAATCACCAGTTGGTAAAGTCTTCCCGTCACTGCAATTGCCATTAAGTTCCTGTATATATACTCTGCCGTATATACTTTTTAGAAATGCAAAAATATATTTGCCTATGATGTTTTTGCTCAGAATTCTGACTTAGTGTCTAATCATTTTGACTTTTTATCTCATAATTGACTTTTTGTCTTTATCTCAAATGTTATGTGGTGGAAATGGGCTTTCATAGTTTTTTGATCACCATATACTTTAGATGCAAGTTCTCCAAGGCTATTTTTACTGCAGTCAGCTGTTTTGAGTGACAAAATGGCACTAGTTAACTATTCTAAGTAGGGGTTGACCGATGCCAATACCAATTATTACAGATCAAGTAGACCGATAACCGATATTTTGAACCAGTTTATATGTCTGGTGTGAAAATGAAAACTGATGTCAAAATTAAGAATAACAAGGGATCTGACAAAAAAAACTTCCTTTAAATGCTCTTAAATTATTTTTTTGGCAAATCAGTTTTGAAAATGACCAGTACCGATAACTATAAAAATGCTTAATATCGGTGCCGATAATGAGTGTACCCCTAATTCTAACTTGCATTATTTTTACACATAAGAGAGAGCAGAATAATATGAGAGTAGAGTATATAAGTATGTCAAGATGGTTCACTCTGAATGGGATAATCTGCAATATGTAATATGGTGGAATAGATCTAAAAATCTAACAATCACCAGTTGGTAAAGTCTTCAAGTCACTGCAGTTGCCATTAAATTACCGTATATATACTCTGCCGTATATACTTTTTACGCAAAAATATATTTGTGTATGATGTTTTTACCTTAAAATTCTGAATTAGCGTCTAATTGTTTTGACTGTTTATTTCATTACTAACTCATATTACCAATATTTGCTATATATATATATATATATATATATATATATATATATATATATATATATAATATTTTTTTTTTTTTTTAAATCACCATATACTAAAGCTGCAAGTTCTACAAGGCTATTTTTACTGCTGTCAGCTGTTTTAAGTGACAAAATGGCTCTAGTTAGCTATTCTAACTATGGGTCGACTGATGCAGATACCGATTATTACAGATAAAGTAGATTAATAACCGATATTTTGAACCAATATTTTATATGTCTGCTGTAAAAATGAAATTGAATGTAAAAATTAAAAATAACAAGGGCTTTGACAAAAACGTTTTAAAATGCTTTTAATTTATTTTATCGGCTAATCGGTTTTGAAAATGACTGATACCGATAACCATAAAAAACGTTTAATATCGGCGCCGATAATCGGTCAACTGCTAATTCTAACTTGCGTTGGTTGGACAAGAGAGAGCACATGCTCTGCCGTTTAAAATATATTTGGTATGATGCTATAAGTTCTTTCCATATCTTTCCAGCAAATTTTGCCTTGAAGTACTTCACTGTTGGCTAAAGTTACAAAAAATAGCACATCTGCCAGTGACCAGTATAAACCAGGCTTTAGTGTCATGAAACTTGCACTTGCAACTGCACTGTCTGTTCCTGAAATGCTTGCTTTTAAGTACTATTTTAGCATAAGAAACAAGATTTCACCATTCAAAGAAACAGTAGTTAGTCTGCATGCCTGAAATAGCTGCCTGGAGGAATGACAAATATGTATGGCCGCAGAGTGACCTGATTTTCCTTGAAATGGACTTTGGTAGCACCGGTAAGTTGCCATGGACAGTGGTCAGATATATAGTTTAGTGTTCATTATGCAAAAATATTTTACATAATGCCACGGTTGGCCAATCAAAATCAAGTATTTCAGAGATCCATGTAATAAATAGAGGAAGACGTGTTTTTGGCGGCATAAAACTGTCAGCCCTGTCGAAGCAGGTCACCTTCACGTGCTGATTGCATGATGTGAAATTTATGGCGTACACATGCACCGTAGCAAATATTTGTACATACTCAGCGTTCTGCTTTTGAATGTCCAGGCACAGTGCATGTGACAGTGCTGGAAGAAATGTAGACGCCGCCTTGGGTCGATACAAAAATGTATGTGCTTGGAGCCTAGGAGGCATTCAGTAATGAAATCAATAGCTGTGCTTGGCTCCTAGCATTAAGATCATTGGTCTGGCTGTTATTTAGTCATCGTTGTCCTACAACCCGGGTGCAAGTTGGCTACCAGTGAAAAATCAATAAAGTGACACCACAGTCGGCATCCCAATTACTGGTGAGACTGGTGAGAGATCAATTCGTGTGTTGGCCATTAACAGGTCCTTTTGGGAAATCATACTGCATTATTTGTGTTCGGTTCTCTCTCGTACAAGCGCTCTCCTTCCCTGTCTCGCTCTAAAACAGCGAATTACACAAATCAACAAGCGATTGTACAGCCAAAGACCTAGTTACCTTGTTTTGCTTTGCCTCATGCGACCCTCACATCAATGGTCTCGCAATAACATGTATTATTAGGTTGTTGTGTGCTATAACCTACCTGACTTGATGCGAAATGTCGCTTAGGGAGACATTCAATAGAAACTTACAATGTCATTTAAAAAGACATAAAATTATATAACATAAGCTGTGATTGATTTATTGATTGATTGATTTTTTTTTGTAATTATTTGTGATTTTTAAAGAAAAGAAAGTGTTAAAGCCTAACCTTAACCCTAACCCAGATATGCAAAAGCATTTTAACATTAAAAATGATCTTGTCCCCCTCAAATTTGTATATAATGATATTCATATATATATATATATATATATATATATATATATATATGAAAGATAGTTAAAGGATAAAATAGATAAATATTATATATTATTATTAAATATATGAAATATATATATTTTTATTACTTAAATAAATACAAGGAAATAAATAAAAGGAAATCAATCAACCAATAAGTCCTGAAAAAAAAATTTAATGATAAAATAGATAAAAATAATAATAATATATTATTATTATATATATGAAATGTCTATTTTAATTACTTAAATACAAGGAAATAAATAAAAGGAAATCAAACAACCCAAGTCCTGAAAAAATATATAATATAATTAAATGATAAAATAGATAAAAATAATAATAATATATTATTATTAAATATATGAAATCTATATTTTTATTACTTAAATAAATACAAGGAAATAAATAAAAGGAAATCAATCAACCAATAAGTCCTGAAAAAAAAAAATAATTAAATGATAAAACGGATAAAAATAATAATAATATATTATTATTAAATATATGAAATATATATTTTCATTACTTAAATACAAGGAAATAAATAAATGGAAATCAATCAGCCAATAAATCCTGAAAAATGTCATCTCTATTCAAATGGTTTAAAACCACGTTTTACGTCACCCTGACATTTATATAAAAGGATATGTTTTGTTGCGTTTAAATAAATAAATTAATAAATTAATTAAATAATTAATTGAAACTAACATTTAGTTTTATTTAAAATGATTTTTATATACACTACCAATTTTTTTTTTTTTTCAAAAAATATTTTATCCTTATCAAGGCTGCATTTATTTGATGCAAAAATACAGTAAAAACAGTACAATTGTGAAATATTATTAAAATTTAAAAGAAAATTTTCAGCATCCATTACTCCAATCTTTAGTGTCACATGATCCTTCATAAATCACATTTCTTCAGGAAACATTTCTTTTTTATTATCAATGTTGAAAATGACCACTTAATATTTTTGTGGAAACCATCATGCATTTTTTTCCCAATATTTTTTTTTTAGTGAAAATAATTGTTATTAATGTTATTTACTGTCACTTTTGATTAATTTAATGCATCCGTGTTGAATAAAACTATTCATTTCTTTCTTTCAAACTTTTAAACAGTTGCATATTTATGCTTAACTTTGCAATGTATAAAATGTGTTCAATTAATGCCAAAGCAAGAAAGTTGCTTTTCCATTTGCCAAACTGTGTTGTAAAAGTTTTAAATATTCATACTTTGTTGTTTTTAATTAAGTGCTTTATTTATTCTGAATTCACAATATGTGCACCACTTAAAGATTACCCAGTTGAAATATTTCATATAATTGAAATTCATAAATGCAAAAGTGTTGAAGAGCCAAGAAAGTCGTTCTTACACCAGGCAGCCGTGCAGTGTTCAAAGTCTATTTATTTTTTTAAAATTAAATGTGAACCTACTTCTAAGTGTAAAGGAAAAGCAGTTAGTGTTCTTCAGGTGAGGTGCAAATCAAACACTAATGATATGTGTCTTGCAGCATTACTATTCTGATGGTGAAGTTGTTGACACCTGACACAGACCACATTGTTAAATCTCTGACTGCGGCACGACATCTTTAAATCCCTTGTCCCACGTTGATTGACATCTCTCATGTGCTCCTCTGGCAAAGTAGCACAGCCCCGCATTTCTCCCTGGAATGGTAAACACGAGGTAAAACATATTACTAGGAGAAGCCGGCGAACGGCAGCGTGTCAGTAGGAGAATATCTCATCAGTCCACATTCTTTATCAACTAGTTCTGCGCGCCACACTTTCGCGTGCAGCTCATGCATATGTAAAGACCAGAATATGTTCCAGCAGCGATAAGGATGTTGCTCGCACCTGCAATGCCTTACAAAAACACGAGCACAATGGCAACATGACGTGCAGCTGTTTAGCGTGACAGTGGTGTAATTGTAAGGAGGGAGAAGACGTCTTGCTCTTCACTCAGCTTGAGACAAGACTAACTTCTCGCGTCAGGATACTCGGCGGAGGAAGATGACAGGAGCGGAGAATGACTAGATCTCTTTAGTGCCTACAATTACATGGCATGATGCCTTATGTGTGCAGTCAACAGAATAAGGCCTAACGAAGCAGATATCTTAAACACATAGCTACAAGATAGCATTAGTTAAGTGGCAATGCGCCATGCGGCGTTCAGACTGAAATTGTCTGAGGTAAAAAAAAAAAAAAGAGGCACATTTATATAGAAGTTGAAAAGCACAAAATCTATATTTGTTCAGCTGACAGGCTTTTTATCCCAAACTAATTCTAAAACCACTCTGTATTGTCAAAATCGTGACTTTAGCCATATGACTTTTCTTTTTTCTTTTCTTTTTGTCCTACAGCTTCTCATGAGACCGGGTTGGAACCTATAACCTTGCAATTTCTTGCATCATACCAGCAATTTAAATTAATTTCTAGAAGTGTTTTGTGGTATACTTGTGGTAAGTAAATCAAGAATTAAGTGCTGAGTTATGACAGTGCAAATCATACCTTCAAAGCTTGAAAACACAGTTTAATTTTAAATTGAAATCAAACTTTTCAAGTTCCTTAGAACTTGTTTTATTTACATCTGATATTTTAAGATCCATCAGGAAAGTGGAAGTCATGGAATAAAAACAAATTTTAAAAAAAGTAATTGCAACTTTCAAAATTCTGACTTATCCCCCTTCACAATTCTTACTTTTTTCCTCATAAGTCTGAGAATTTTTTTTAAGAATTTGAAGATACAAACTTGACATTGAGACCTGCTCAAAATTCTGACTTACTTTCTCTCAATTCTGATTTTATATCTCACAATTCTGACTTTTTTCATCATAAATCTGAAAAACGTTCTCAGAATTTACTAAAGATTGAAACATACTCAAAAATTCTGACTTTCTTTCTCTCAATTCTGATTTTATATCTCACAATTCTGACTTTTTTCATCATAAATCTGAAAAACGTTATCAGAATTTACTAAAGATTGAAACATACTCAAAAATTCTGACTTTCTTTTTCTTAATTCTGATTTTATATCTCACAATTCTGACATTTTCCCTCATAAATCTGAGTAAAAGTCTCAAAAATTCCAAGATATTCCAATTCCAAGAGAATTACAAGAAAATTTTGGGAAAAGAATTCTCAGACTTAAAATTCTGAATTTCTTTCTCTCAGTTCTGAGTTTATTTCTCACAATTCCTCATAAATCTGAGAAAATGGCTCAAGAATTACAAAATACAAACTCAGAAATGAGACAAACTCAAAATTCTGACTTTCTTTTTCTTAATTCTGATTTTATATCTCACAATTCTGACATTTTCCCTCATAAATCTGAGTAAAAGTCTCAAAAATTCCAAGATATTCCAATTCCAAGAGAATTACAAGAAAATTTTGGGAAAAGAATTCTCAGACTTAAAATTCTGAATTTCTTTCTCTCAGTTCTGAGTTTATTTCTCACAATTCCTCATAAATCTGAGAAAATGGCTCAAGAATTACAAAATACAAACTCAGAAATGAGACAAACTCAAAATTCTGACTTTCTTTTTCTTAATTCTGATTTTATATCTCACAATTCTGACATTTTCCCTCATAAATCTGAGAAAGTTCTCAGAATTTACTCAAATTTGAGACAAACTCAAAATTCTGACTTTCCTTCTTAATTCTGATTTTATATCTCACAACTCTGACTTTTTTTCTTATAAATCTAAGATTTTTTTCAGAATTGACTAAGGATTGAAACATAATCAAAAATTCTGACTTTCTTTTCTTTAATTCTGATTTTATATCTCCCACAACTCTGACTTTTTCTCTCATAAATCTGAGATAATTTCTCCAAGAATTCCAAGATATAAACTCAAAATTGAGACAAAATTCTCATTCTTTCTCTCAATTCAGTTTATATTTCACAATTTTTGACTTTTCCCCTCATAAATCTGAGAAAGTGTATTTCTCACAATTCAGACTTTTTTCTCATAGATCTGATTTATCAAGAATTCAAAGATGCAAACTTAGTTATGTTTTTTTTCTCTGAATCCTGTTTATATCTTGCTTTTTTGTTTCTGCCACAAAAATGAATGAATGAAAGAATAAATACATACATACATACATACATATGTACACAAATAAAGGATTTTGAGTTTTCTTGCAATTGTGATTTTATCTCTCTCACAATTCTGACTTTTTTTTTTTCCCAATTTCTCAAAAAAAAAAAAGGATTTTGTGATTTTTTTTTTCAATTGTGACTTTTTATATCCTCACAAATTCTGACTTTTTTCTTTTTTCCCAATTTCTCAAAATAAAGGGATTTTGTGATTTTTTTCAATTGTGATTTTATATCCTCACAATTCTGACTTTTTACCCAATTTCTCAAAATAAAGGATTTTGTGATTTTTTTTTTTTGCAATTGTGATTTTTATATCTCACAATTCTGACTTTTTTTTTTCAATTTCTCAAAAAAAAAAGTGGTGAAAAAGGTGAAAAGACATTATTTATTTACTTTATTGTTTAAAACTGTGTGGTTGAAACATGATATATACAGTTAATCTGTATAAAAGTGGTCAGAAAAGTATATTTTGGTTACACTGGCAAAAAAAGGTCCTTACACTGTACATTAGTGTGTCTATTCACAGAAGCACACTTCTACTGCCTGGTTAAAAAGCAGTTGAGATGATATTCTAGATAAACTGTGGGTTGAAGTCAAAATATTTTGCAACCTCCCTCTTCCTTGTTACATAACGAGTCAAACAGGCTTAAGAAGCCAAGCATGTACTTGCCAACTTATGCACTGTAGAATGAATCAGCAGTGATTATGTTTGATTTGGCTTAAAGACTTTCCTGTAGATCAAAATAAGCAGGCATTAATTATTGATCCGCAAGACTCCGTAGTATTAACCTGGCAACTTTACATTGCTACAAGAAAAGAAAGCAGGAATCACGCTAGAAAGGGGGCAATGGGCTGGCTCTGGTCCAAGTAGGCTGTCCTATAGGTGAATATCCGCCATAGCTAAACTCAAATATTTCAGATTTCAAAGCTCTCACAAACATTGGCAAGAATCGTCAAACAGGTAAGCGTTGCAGTAGCCTATTTCTCCTGTTGCCCTAACGTGGTTATATTGCTGCATTTAAAATGGAGAGGGTGTAACAAGCTGCAAATATAGCAGTTGAAACCTTTGGTCTAAACTGCACGTTGGTGACGCAACCGAACTCGAATACAATAATTATGTAATAATCTAATCTCACAATATATCATAGTAGTTACGCCCACTTGCTGTGTAAACAAGTTCAGTGTAAAGTCCGCGTTGTTTTGAAAATAACTTTAAAACGGTGCGTCGGTATTGATTTTGTTGTGCAAGTATGATCCTTGCTAAGTATGTTTGCTCAAGCATAGCTTTGTTCAATAATAGCGACGTCCACTTTGTGAACGTATCGTTCTTTTGAGTCGAATCTTTTTAATGATTTGATTGAACCGGTTCACAAAACGATCGAATTGTACCGAGTCTGATAAACACGTTTAACAACATAAATAAACAAAACTTAACTGTATGACATTTATCAAAATACAAACGAACTGGTATCAATAAACTGTGTTTTGATTGAAAACGTGAATACTTAAGTAGTATTGAGGATAAACAAACCAGTTTTACAGAAATTCAGAGTTTCTTCTCGAGACTGTTAATCAAGATTTCACAATAGAACCTTATATTAGGCTGAAATGAATAAAAGAGATTTTTTTTTTAGTCTACGTGTTTGAATATGTTAAGATAGATTCCTAATGTCTTTTGCTTTTGCCCTGTACCCTTCTGTTCTGTAATATTTTATGTTGTCCTTGGTAGGAAATTTGGCAAAATGGCTGATCTGATGAATAATGATGTGTTCCTGGCCTTCTGTACATATGCCACCATTGTCGTCCTTAAAATGATGTTCATGGCCCCTTTGACTGGATACTACAGGATGACCAGAAAGGTGCAACTGGTTTAGAAATTTCAGTTTTATATAAATTGCAACAAAGAAATGGCAAATGACAGTTAAAATGAAGGTAATAACATATGCACATAATTTGGAGCTTGTCTTTTATAAGCAGTTATTTTTGTCAGTTCTCCCATTTTGGAAATGGCACCCCTCCAGTCACATTAGGGGCATCTGGCACAATTTACAGCAAAATATGGGTTAGATTTGTCTTTAATCACCCCACTGATTAAATGCGTTTGATTTTCAATTCCAAAACTGCCACTTTACGATGTTATTTACTAAAATTTAAACACTAAATTTTGATTTACATTTTATCAGTGTTGTTTCACTATTCATAATTAATGTGTTTTATTGCAACAAGGATCATGATTGCTAAAAATAAATGAATAAATGTCAAAGTTGTATATTATTATTTAATATCTTTCTGTTCATAATACAGGCCTTTTCAAACTGGGAAGACACTGCGATAAGACAAAAAGATCCAGAAAAGAGAAAAAAGATGCTTCAGACCCATCCTGATGTAGAACGTGTCCGAAGGTAATAGCGTTATCGTCGTTTAACCAGTTTAGTGTGAATATGCTTAGTAACTTTATGCAATTTTTTAATTACAGGTGCCATCAAAATGACCTGGAGAACATCATTCCCTTTGTGGTGATTGGTCTTCTGTATGCACTCACGGGACCGGATCTCTCCACGGCTCTGCTGCACTTCCGTGTGTTCGTGGGGTCGCGTTTCATCCACACTGTATCTTACGTTTTAGCTTTGCCCCAGCCTAGCAGAGGTCTGTCCTGGGTGGTGGGAATGATCACAACTTTCTCAATGGCCTACAGGGTTCTCACCACAGCACTCCTCCTCTAAAGACACACCACAGCACTGCAAAATGGGAGAGGCCTGTTTTATATCTTTTTTTTTATATCACTGGTTTTCTCTTTTATTATTAAATTGTATGCAATTCCTAATAAAGCCTGTTATATGTTATCAGTATTTGATTGGTTCATTTTCAGCTACCGATATGTACATTTACCAGGTGTTCACATACAGTATGAGTGTACCTTATGATAATTAACCATAATAAAATTGTAGTAAGCATGTTTTTTAAATACCATGGTTATTGTAGCAAAACCATAGTTAATTTGTGGTAACTGTGTTTTTTGGTTTTATATGGAGTGAAGCTGTGGTTAATTTTCGTAAGGTGATTTAATCTCGCTGTCTCAACTAATAAATGTACGTTAACAGTCAACAGTCATTGTCACAATGACTCAGCATTAAATAGAGGGTTGCTATCAATGCCAACAGGCTTTTTAGGATGCATTCCAAGTGCTCCAACCTGCTTTTCTCCATTGCTTAAACGAGACCTTTTTATTTTAGGTTTTAAGTATCTTTTGCAGTCTTCTCTCGTCTACTCAAGGGTGCAAAGAACAGTTTGGGAAATGATACAAAATCAAGTCAAAGTTTATATATGAAATGCAAAACGGTGCAGCATGCAACTTTTTTGATGTTTCATTTTGTGTGTGTGTGTTTACATTGGTTTTACTGTTTAAATTAACCGTTCTATTCAGTGTGGCACCAAAACTGGTGCATGTTGTCACAAAAGAGCAATACTTATGTTCAATCATCATCTGTCCCCTAGAAATAGCTCTAAGATTTATAGCTTTAGGGTTGTGCTTAAATGGTTAACTCATCCTGAGAAGTATAAGTAAAAATGTGTTAACTACCATTCAAAATTTCAACTAAAGCCACGTGCCCAAGGAACTCTAGGTCTCCATAAAAGCTCCGTTGTATTAACATTCACTTTCAACAGTTCACTCAAATGGTGTAATTCTGACACGCCCATTGTCTGAAGTTAGTTCAGGAGTGACACGCTGTGAAACCGAGTGGCGTCAAAAAGGTGAGAAACGCATCAAAACGCTAATATTTCAACTTAAACTGCACTCGAACTTCATGCTCTAATACTTTTATCTGCTTCTTGTCAATATTAAGGCAATATAAATTGCACTTCCATTATTTTTTTTGAATTCCCAAAGTGACTGCCTTGGGCGTCCTATAGTTCGCTTTGTTGTTTCCATTATGCTCGTAAACAAACAAATCGAAGCATGTGTGCACAAACTATATTTGATGTAACAATATTAAACAGCCATAATATAAAATCCTTTAAATTGCGCGACACAAACAGTACTAAATGAGATATTGTGCTCTGTTCAAGCATTTCAGCTGTACTAAATCAACTTTAAAAGGACAGTTTTAAAGAAACAATTGCTTATGCATAACTGTTCAGTGGCGTTTTTGACCATTTTTGGTAAAGAAAATTCTATAAATACCACGTTATTAATTTGGAACTTGGCTTTGATAGTGATGCTGGAAAATCCAGTTTGAACTGGCAGCTGTTTTGGAACATAGTCTTAAACTAGTTCAAGCTGGTATAAATTGGCCAAATTTGTTCGGAAGGGCAATAGGAGGCGTGCTATAAGATATTTTCGTATCATACATCACATTAACCAGTATGCATTATTGCATTTGTAAGACTTTTGCATATGATTCTCTATATCAAACTGAAGAAAGAATGACAAATGTGACCCTGAACCACAAAACCAGTCGTAATCTTTACTTAATATCCTAATGATTTTTGGCATAAAAGAAAAATTGATCATTTTGACCCATACAATGTATTTTTGCCTATTGCTACAAATATACCCGTGCTACTTAAGACTGGTTTTGTAGTCCAGGGTCACAAATAGTGTTCAGGGGTGTCAAACTCCGGTCCTGGAGGGTCGCAGCCCTGCAGAGTTTAGATGCCACCTTAATTAAACACACCTGATCCAACTAATTAAGTCCTTTAGGCTTAATTGAAAGCTGCATAGTATGTGTGTTGAACCAGGACACCCCTGGTTTAGACTTTTGATGTAATTATTTCCATTTGTACTCAAAGATGGCAGAAGTTGTGCACATGATTGACAGCGACGTTTTCCTGGCCTTCTCCACATATGCAACCATCGTTGTCCTCAAAATGATGCTCATGAGCTTCATGACCTCATACTTTCGCATGACAAAAAAGGTATGCTACTACTTAAGCTCAATTTACTGCTTATGCAACCTGCATTTTTTAAATCTAATTTTTCTGTCTGTCAAGCACTTATTTTCACCAGTTCCTCTTTTAGGCTTTTTCAAACCCGGAGGACACCAGCTTGTCGTCGAAAACCTCAGAAGACAGGAAGAAGTTGGTCAGGGTTGATCCGGATGTGGAAAGAGTGCGACGGTAAACGTATAAATTAATTTTATACATATAAATAAGATCACTGGGTGAGCGATGAAGATGCTACTGATGTTTTCTGTCTTTTTGATGCCTTTGCTCTTGAATCACAGGTGCCATTTGAATGATCTGGAAAACATTGTCCCCTTTGTGGTGATTGGTCTTCTGTATGCACTCACGGGGCCGGATCTCTCCACAGCTCTGTTGCACTTTCGGGTGTTTGTGGGGTCACGTTTCGTCCACACCGTGGCCTATGTGATGGCTGTGCCCCAGCCTACCAGAGCTCTGGCCTTTGCTGTGGGGTTGTTCACAACTTTTTCCATGGCTTACCGGGTGCTCACCACATCACTTTTTCTCTAACTGATAGCATTCAATTCATTTAAAACGGTTTAGTTTTAATTTACATGCTTTTTGCAGTCTTGCATCAAAGAAAATGCATTTAGGTACCAATTGCAATGCTGTTTTTGTCACTTTGTTTTAATTTCAGTTACTTTCAGTCCCATGAATGCACTTATAGTGTGAATGAAACGTAAAATACAGCTTTAACTGCTGATAATATTTAATTAATGTAATCTTTAACTCCTGACACACATTTGAGGATGAGACTAGAGCTTTGACCCGTACTGTACAGTGAATAGACATTTGTTTTTTGTTACTTATTAATCACGATAAGAGCAACAACTTTGGATTGTGTCAGATAATGAGGCCTATGTAAGTTTGTGTGCATTTCAGTTTCTCAAAGTAAAATGTTTAGTTTGCAAAGCATCATCTTAGCATTTTAATATTCACTGAATGACAACAAAAAGTTTTAATGGATTTTAATAAAGTTTGAAAATTAAAATGAAAGTGCTTTTAATGTTGCAAGTGTGCAAGAAACCAGTGCATGTTTAGTCCACTAGAGGGAGCTATTTGAAAGCTCAAGTGTTACCAATGTTAAGTCCAATGTTTGTCTAATGCACATGGAGCACCTGTTTATTTATTTCTAATGCATCCTTGGATGCACAAAAATGTATTTCTATGCACTCTGTCTGACCGTATTCTGCCTTACTGTTTTATATAGCCTCATTGCTAACGTTAGCAGATGTTTGGTAAAAATAGCCCTGCTTAACAGAACAAGGGATGTTATTATTCATGCTTCACTTATTATCTTGATATGTTATGAATAGCTTCACTGCTAATTTCATTCAACCACGAACAATCACTGTAACATATTTAGCCTTAGATGCAAATGAAACACATCCCCAGCCAACATTTGTATGTGGGGCCCATATGGGTATGAACTGGGCTGAAAAATGGGCCCCATATAGGATTGTCCGCGGGTTCCGTAATGGCCCCATGTTAACTGCCCACGTGGATTTCATATAGGATTGAACTTGTCACAAAGTGGGACCCAACTGGGCAACATGCACAAGACCCATCTTGGTCCCAGCTTTAACCCAGCTAACATTTGATTGTGGGGCCCATGTGGGTTTGACATGGGCTGAAAAATGGGCTCTATATGGGATTGTCCATGGGTTCCATAATGGCCCCATGCCAACTGCCCACATGGGTTTCATGTGGGATTACACTTGCCAACAAGTGGGCCCCAACTGGGCAACATGCGAAAGACCCATCTTGGCCCCATCTTTACTACATGGGCTGAAATATGGGTTTTAAGTGGGTTTGTCCATGGGTTCCATGTTGGCCCCATGCAACATACCCATGTGGGTTTTATGCAGGATTTACCTGGGCTTTAGGTGGGGCCCATCTAGGGATCATATGCAAGACCCATCTGGGTTCTATCTAAATATGGGTTTTACATGGGTTTGTCCATGGGTTCCATGTTGGCCCCATGCAACTTATCCAATGTGGGTTTTATGTAGGATTTCACTGGGCTTTAGGTGGGGCCCATCTAGGGAACATATGCAAAACCCATCTGGGTTCCATTTAATATATGGGTTTTACATGGGTTTGTCCACGGGTTCCATGTTGGCCCCATGCAATTTACCAATGTGGGTTTTATTTAGGATTTCACTGGGTTTAAGGTGGGGCCCAACTATGAAACACACACAAAACCTACCTACCTAGGTCCCATCTTCAAACTCTATGTGGGAACTACATGGGATAAAGTATGGCTTGCAAGTGGGATTAAAAAAAGTTTTAAAGTTTTAAAGCATTAGCATTCAGCAGTACACAGTGAGATTGAAATCTTTTCAAATTTCAATTTTATTGAAACTACCCATCATATGCTATATTCTGATACCTAACTGTTAAAATCATTTAATTGTTAAAGTTAACAAACATTTTGAACTTGTATTTGAACCAGTATTTACTGAAAGCTTTGAACATTTGCACATAGAAAACAGAGACAGTAAGAAACAGCAGCAGCAACTATACATTTTTCAGTACTGCTTACACTGCAGACAGACATTTGTGCATTCTAGACACCCTCAATCCTCCTCTGTCTCTTGTCCCAGTAAACCATTTTGAGAGTTCCCTCTCAGATTCTTGCTGGCTGATCTTTGACATCAGTGCAGTCTTCTTAACAGCCTCTGCAAAACAAATATATTTAAAAATAGGACATTTTTAAATTTTTCAGGAAGATGAGGTATGAAGATGCTGCGCTCCACTACAGTAAGGAAAACAACAGAGTAACAGCAAAGGTGCTTGTTTACAGGCTATTCCAATAACCTTTCTACAATGTGTTTAGTAAACGTGAAATATTATGTTACTTACACATGTTAAAATAATACAAAATAATAACTTTTACTCAACTCAAGGGCGAGTAAATGACGACAGATTTTTTTTGTTTTTGTCAACTATTCCTTTAAGAGTCTCAGTTTTAATAACTTAAATTAGAGCTGCATGATTCTGGATATATAGAGAATCCCATTTTTGTTTAGATTCAAACAGATATCAAGATTCTGAACATTGAACTAAAAATAAAGTGTAATTTACTAGTGTAAGTGTAAGTTCTGTACTAGAAATACTATGACTGGAGTCTATTTAAAATGTTTAATCTTGAATGATTTTGTTTTTTTTTAACTGTATGAATTAATGATTAAATGACTCATGAATATATGTCGTCTCATTACTGGATGAATCTGTGTTTTTTTAATGAATCTCTTGAATGATTCAATGACAAATACATGTGTTTAACAGTCACTTGTCAGCACCTACTGGTGTAACGTCACTGATATAATCTTTATCTGAATTGTCAACTTTGTTTCAAATGATTTGCTCTATTTTGATAGCTACTGTAGACATCAGTGATTATATCCAAACTAAAATTTTGAAATGCACCTAGTGTACTTTCTATACTGGATGCGGCGCGGCGCGGCACTGCGCAGCACGGCACGGCGTGGCACGACACAATAAATCCCAGCTGGCAAACTGATGCCTCGTTTTATTTATGATGTACTGACAAAGTTTAAAGGGGTCATTGGGTGCCCAATTTCCACAAGTTTATATGATTCTTTAGGGTCTTAATGAGAAGTCTTTAACATACTTTGGTTAAAATTTCTCAGTGGTAGTGTAAAAAAAACCCCACCCATTTTACCATCAGCCCTTTTTAGAGTGAGCCATTCTGTTCCATGTTCCTTTAAACGCTAATGAGCTCTGCCACCCCGCCTCTATCTCCTGTGGGGTGACGATCAGTAATGTTTACTTTAGCCGCATTTAACCGCAAAACTTGCTAACTAGCACATTATTAAGAAAAGGCGAATTGCAAAGATGCATAAAAAACACCCATATACTCGCTTCTGCTGTAGGTGAAACTAGATTACAAATGATTCGCGTGAACATAGACACATTTATTTAGGCTGCCGGGCAAATTTCCTTCAAAAACAAAAGTAATGTTAATCCTCTGCATCTCAGATGTCGGGAGTAAATGATGAGTGCTACTATGTGCATTACTGCATCCAACAATAGAACACCTCAATCACTCAATCGGAGATAGTCTTGTCTTCCCCTGCACTGGAGTCGAAACAAAAATGGTGGTCGGACTGTTCTCAGCGCTCACTCGGCTCAGTTAGGGTGGGTTTAAGATAAGACTGTCATGTCAATCAACTATCATGGGAGCGGCCTTGGGCGGTGTGACATCACACCGACAAGACACTGACAATGACCTTATTTGAAAAAAGGCATATTACTTGGATTACATTGGATTTTTCCCATATTAAGATTAAAAAAATTCCACTGTGTGAATTTATATCATTATGGGGTGGTTGTGTACACACACTGTCAACACACATTTATGTTCAAACTTGTAAAAATAGGTTTTGCATCCGATGATGTTCCAAACATTGGTAACTAGACAGTTGACGGGCCCCAATGATTTCCATAATATTTTTTTTCCTACTATGAAAGTTATTGGCTACTATGAACTGTTTGATTATCAACATTCTTCAAAAAATCTTTTTGTCTTCAACAGAAGAAAGAAATTCATACAGGTTTGGACAAACATAAGGGTGATGAAAGGTAAATGATGCCAGAACTTTCATTTTGGGGTGAACGTTCCTTTTAAGAAAATTATGTAGAATAAAATTAAGTAAAATCACTACATTTACTAAAATCAAAACATCTCACACATTACAAAAAGTCAGTGAATCCATACCAGATGTGAGAGTGCAATGTAGCAGATAAAGGACAATCCTCCTTCAAATTGGCAGTGATCAGCTGGATCCTTGCTGAATCTGTAGTGGGGTGGGCCCAACGAGTCCTTAAAAAGAATAATTTCTTTTTTTTACCATTCCTTTACAATCTTAAACAAAACATATTTAAATTGTACTGAAATCTGCCATTATAAGCCATTTAGGCAACATAAACAAACTGTCAGCTTTGAAACTGTTAGTTATGATTGAAACATGAACCTAATGCATAACAATACCATCAGAAAAATGTGAATCCCCAAAAGAAAGACAAAGAGGATTCACAAAAAAATGGACTCTTCCCATAGATATCATAGCAAGGTAAATACAACTGTATCTTAAAAAAGCTGTATCTTAAAAAAATTGTACACCACAATTAAATCTACCATAATATAATTTTACCTGCAGTTGCATTTATCCTGATATGACACATCTGAAGGCTGTGATGTTCTCCAGTGAATAAAATAAAGGACTGAAGATGGTGACAAGTTCTATTTCCTTTTCTTTGTGCCACCTCAGAAAAAGGGAAAACAGGGAAAAACAGGGAAAAAAGTTACTCAGATTTTCTATCACCAGTGGAGGAAATGTGTTACAAATGTACTTATAATGATTATAATCACAGTTCAGGTCTGGAAACAGTGGTTAAAACTGACTAACATTTTACTGTAGTCTCTGTATTGGGTGCCTGTTTTCCCTGAAAAACGTGTGCTTGATCTAAAAATGTGAATCAATATCTTATCATTAGAAGTTATCAGTATTTGAAACTGTCATCTACAAAAACATAACACTCTCATACAACACTCTCAACTCTCTTATATATTCCAGTGTTTTCGAGTGTGAATTAGAGTTTAATCACTCACTTCACTTATTCCAGTGCTCCTTTACTTCTCATGAGTTTGAGTTTTAAACTAAACATTAATACACACAAACACACACCAACTTCCCCTGGTGAAAAAACCAGCATATGCTGGTTAGGTATGTTTTGATGCTGGGATGCTGGTTAGGTAGGTTTTGATGCTGGTTTATGCTGGTCCTTTGCTGGTTTTTGCTGGTCAAGGACCAGCATAAACTTTTTTCACCAGGGTCAAACACTAATTTACACTGAAATACGTGCTAATATGCCAGCGCGCTAATATGCTAATCGCGATTAGCCTCTCCCTTTAATTTCCTCTCACTCACATTAATTAATTGTGGGTACAAATCATAACTTTATGATGGTTTGACTGAAAAATGTTTTGTTACCTGACATCGTCATATGTTTTCGCGATCTCACACATCCAGTCTGCCCCTTCTTCTGTGTTCAGGAACATAATCAGGAACTGAGCGCGTAATCTTGCGGATCAGTAGCAGCATATCACCAAACTGATTAGTATATTTTCAAACTGCACTAGCAAAAAGGCGCGCGAGGCTGTCATTGGCCAGTTTCGTGAATGACAGTCAGATTAACCAATCCTGATGAAAGCAACAGGTGAAACAACCAATAGAAATTGTTTCAGATTGGTAATGGAAAATAAACTTTTTTTTTTTTTAACAAACGTGTGTGTATTTAGTATTATTTGATTAATTGGTCAAACAGTGTTTTCATGACAGTGTATGAATAAAAATGTAATAGTGATATGTAAAAGTCCACACAGAATCTCACTGCTCTTTTGAGATTAAAACTGTATCTATTATAATTATTGTTACTAATGCTAATAATTAAAATTATACATATACATTTGGATTTTGAAGAGGTGTTTTGATCAAAATATCGTAAAATGCTAATAAATAAAATGTTAATAATCATAATTATTCAAAAGCCAGATATTTCTTGTTATAGACATGACATTTATTCAACATACAGATCTGTTATTATTATTATTATTTTTATTTATTTATTTTTTAAAGATTTTTTTTGTTAAAAACAAATTTGAATGATTTAGCATTTTACATTATCAATTTGTGTCAATGTTAAAACAGCAGCTGACATTATTTCAATCATATTTCATCTTTGAAGGTCGGTCATGTGCCGACTAGACTGAAAAGAAAAGTCTGTACTGTTGGTTCAAAAAGAAAACTGAACACAAAACACAATATGCTAACTGAATGAAACAGCACTTTATTCTGAACCCCTGTATCATATGCTGCAAATACGATTTCTGGATATACATTGGATTTTTCCCATCAGAAACATAAATGTCCATTCTGTCTTTCTTCTGTCTGTCTACTGACATTTGTTAAGACATTTGCTTTAAACATTACAGTGTTTACAATAACTTTTGTTAACTCTAAATCCACTTTACCAGCTAAATTACTTAGACAGAAATGCCATGCTACCACACAAATGGACGTTCAAAGACAATATTTTAAAAATGGTGAATAAGGTCAATACTGTACCCACATAGATCCCAACCTCCACCTAGTACCTATATGTGTACTACCTAGGGCCCATGCAGTCAGCCTATATGGGGCTGATTATGTTTGCTCATGTCTTACCCAAGAGGGTCCCCTATTTGTTTGACCAGACATGGCACTACCTGGGGACACATTCAGCACATGATTTCTAAATTGCCTAAAATAACCAGGTGTTGGTTGTTTTCACTGTGCTGATTGATTATTGTACGACATCAAAGTACTGCAAGAGCTATGCAGAGCAGAGCTGATGCTCCATCCTTTCGAATCATTCTCGCGGTACTTTGTTGTCATGCAATGATCCTGGATGATGAAGCAACCAACCTGGTTAATTTAAGCAATATAGAAATCCTGTGCAGAATATGTCCCCAGAAAGCGGCACGTTTGGTCACCCTACCACATATTAGTAATGGGAAGATCACCACCCCATATGTATTTCCCCATTCACAACCCATACAGTGATTACCCATGTGGGTACTACCTTGAGCCCATGTAGCCAACCTATAAAGGACTGATTGTGTATGCCCATGTCTGACCCATATAGTTTGGCAAGAGGGCCCTACACGTCTTTCACTGTTCAGAACCCATACAAAGATTACTTATGTGGGTACTACCTTGGGCCCATGTAGGCAGCTCATATGGGATTGATTGTGTTTACCCATGTTCTACCCATATGGTTTGACCAAGAGGGCCCCATATGTGTTTCCCCATTCAGAACCCATATAGAGGTAGCATTTGTGGGTACTACCTTGGGCCCATGCAGGCAGCCTATATGGGACTGATTGTGTCTGCCCATTTTTTACCCATATGGTTTGAGCAAGAGGGCCCCATATGTGTTTCCCCGTTCAGAACCCATATAGAGGTAGCCTTTGTGGGTACTACCTTGGGCCCATGTAGGCAGCCTATATGGGACTGATTGTGTCTGCCCATTTTTTACCCATATGGTTTGACCAAGAGGGCCCCATATGTGTTTCCCCATTCAGAACCCATATAGAGGTAGCCTTTGTGGGTACTACCTTGGGCCCATGTAGGAAGCCTATATGGGACTGATTGTGTCTGCCCATGTTTTACCCATATGGTTTGACCAAGAGGGCCCCATATGGGTTTCCCCTTTCAGAACCCATATAGAGGTAGCCTTTGTGGGTACTACCTTGGGCCCATGTAGGCAGCCTATATGAGACTAATTGTGTTTGCCCATGTTTTACCCATATGGTTTGAGCAAGAGGGCCCCATATGTGTTTCCCCATTCAGAACCCATATAGAGGTAGCCTTTGTGGGTACTACCTTGGGCCCATGTAGGCAGCCTATATGGGACTGATTGTGTCTGCCCATTTTTTACCCATATGGTTTGACCAAGAGGGCCCCATATGGGTTTCCCCAATCAGAACCCATATAGAAGTAGCCTTTGTGGGTACTACCTTGGGCCCATGTAGGCAGCCTATATGGGACTGATTGTGTCTGCCCATATTTGACCCATATGGTTTGACCAAGAGGGCCCCATATGTGTTTCCCCATTCTGAGCCCATATAGAGGTGGCCTATGTGGGTACTACCTTGGGCCAGTGTAGGTAGCCTATATGGGATTAATTGTGTTTGTCCATGTCTAACCCATTTGTTAAACTCATATGGGCCCCATTTGTGTTGCCCATTTCGAGCCCAAGCACTCATTTCCCATTTGGGACCCAACTAGGTCCCACATAGGGAGCCCATCTGTTTTTGCCCGTGTGGGACCTACTTAGCTGACCCAAGTGGGCCCCAGATAAGATGCCTATTTTGGGACCATGCCCACTTGGTACCCATGTAGACCCAGCAGAAACCATGTGGGCCCCACATATACATGTTGGCTGGGTTTTTACAATCACGTTGACTAAAAAAAAATTAAGAAACTCAGTGAAGAAGGGGAGTTTATACTTCACTAAAGGACCTAGGTGAAACCACAATCATGGGCGGTTCTACTAAATGTCACCTGTTACGTCTAATTCGAGCATACTGTAGTAGTAGCATGTTTGGATGTGTAATGTGCGCATGCGCAGGCGCGGAAGCAAAGAGTTACCAGTTCATTAAAGCTGCATGAACGAGCACGTTGTGTCCTGTCCGTTCCTTTCTAAATCCACAACATGGTGTCAGAATTGGACTTACCTCGCTTTCCAAGTGATGACAGTCATCCGCACCAGTGTAGCGAGAGGTTGAGAGCACCTTTAAGAGAAAAAAAAAAGTCTGGATAGAGCATGGGCAACACGAAGCTGCAAGACACAGACACAGAGTGTGAGTGAGCCTTGGGAAGATTAAAAACACGGAACAGAGAAAATTCAACAGAAATCAGCACCAAGGTATTTAAGATGGATACATTGTTCTCAATAAGCCCGCCTGAACATTTCGACTAAGTCAGGAATATCAAGTTAATTCGCTTATCTACACAATGGGAGATAAAGCTGACGATATCATGTGTACGCTGGCTTTGTCTGAAGCAGACAGGAAAGAATATGACAAAGTTAAAGAAGCGTTCGAGAAACACTTTGTTTGCAAGCACAATGTTATCTATGAGAGGGCTAAATTTAACAAGAGGTGCCAAGAACCGGGAGAGTCCGCTGAAATGTTCATTACTGCAGTTCATAAACTAGCAGAAAACTGCCAGTATGGAGTCCTTCAAGAGGAAATGATAAGAGATAGACTGGTAGTTGGAATTAGAGATCACAGACTGTCAGAGAGGTTACAGTTGGATCCTGAACTCACACTTAGTAAAGCCATCACAAAAATAAGACAAAGTGAAGAAATAAAAAAACAGCAGACAGTCTTAAGACAAGCAAGTGGGGACTCAAATGAGGTAAACATGGACATGTTAAAATATAAAGTCAAACCAAAACATGCACAAAAAGGACCACAAAGGTGACCAGACTTTACAAGATACCATGATGCAAGCAAGGGTTGTGGCAGATGTGGAAAGCCACAAACACACTCACTGAACAACTGTCCAGCAAGGGAGGCTGAGTGTAGAAAGTGCAAGAAAAAAGGTCACTTTGCAGCAGTCTGTAAAACAAAAAAAAAGAATGGATAAAATATATCAGCGTGATCTGACAGAGAGCATTGAGACTGTGTTCTTGGGAGCTGTAAAGTCAGAGAATTCAACTGATGTCTGGCAAAAGCCCATCACACTTAATGGTGAACAAATTATTTTCAAGCTAGACACTGGAGCTGCGGTAACAGCCATCCCAGAGAGCTTGTACTCAAAGAGGAGCCATGGGGTTCTCAGCCCGCCAACGAAAAAGCTGTGTGGACCAAGCAACACACCAATACAGGTGAGAGGGCAGTTTGAAGTGTAGCATCTGGACCAATCAGACATACAGTTATTTGTCACATTTAACAAATAATCTTTAAAACCAACAACCCAGCTATATGCTGGAGTTTTGAAGACAACCCCCAAAAGCAACGAACACCCCAAAAGGGCTTAGTTGCCACGGTGACTATCTGATAAGAGGTTTTATTGCTTCAAGGAATGCACATCTGCCCATGCTACATTTGCCATAGGAAAGACACAATGCCTATAGACTCTTTCCTATTCATTCCCAGACAAACCTTTCTTTGACCTTCCTATCACACATAGCCCAGGTCAGTGTGTACAGTATTACTGCATTGTATTTTAATTTTGTCTGTTGTATTTTTATTTGTCTTTCTACTGTTTTATGCATGCGTTATGATAGATGACTAGTTGTATAAAGCACCTATGTCATTTTTGGTCTCTTTTAATTCGTATGTTGATGATCTAAAAGATGGTGTAAATTAGATGTTGATACCTATGCAACATATTAGTGTTTTAAGAAACCTAGTAGTTTTTGCATCAACACCCAGTCGAATTACATATGCAAAATACCATGCTCACGGACAAAGAGTCATAAACTTTCTCTCCAAAGGTGAAAGTTACCATTGGTTCATGGACCTCCTGGAGGCGCAGCCTCCAGAGAGTTTAAAGGCAAACGGTTGACCGCCTCCCTAGTTTCTTCCCTCTCTTCACTCTCTTCACTCGTCTGCAACATCTACCGATTGCTGCCCGTGTGGAGGAACCCACGGGGAGCCTGAGCCGGCACAGGGTGTGCCTGGCAGGCCCGACAGGCCCAACACTGGCTCTCGACCACTAAGAGCCAGACACTTCCACTCAACTCCTGAATTCATTTTCATGACTCGCCTCAGTCAGTCAGTGGTTCTTTTAGACCCTAAGAAGATGAGCTAGAACTCTTCAGGACTTCCCTAAGCACGCGCCAGGCCTTGCGGCCTTGTCTTTCCATTCCCCAAGGATCACAGGACTTCAGCTGAGTCCCTCTCAGCTCTTGGTTCTTCTTCACTTGTCACATGGGATGAAACTCCCAGTCACCATCGAGTCAGAACATCTTTGGAGTTCATCACTCTTCGGACCCAGAAGAACGTGATCACGATTCCAAAACCACCACTGCTCCAACCATCAAGACCTTCACCAGAGACTGCATTTGGACACTTGTTCAACGACAAAGGCAATGCAAGTATCGTACATTTAACTAAACAATACAGAGGTTTAGTATAAGTTGTAGACAGCACTGATGGTTTCACAGCAGGTGGTTAACTGACTTTTTTTCCATAGCTTCATGCTCCTTCTCTCTCTCTAACTGCTTCTCGCTGACCCTTCCCCATGTATGAGTGATTTCATGTTTGTTTGTTTAGATTAGTTATGTGTTAGTCCTTCGTTAATAAACTATTGTGCACAAATTACATGAGTTTGATTCTGATTCTGCCTTGCAAATTAATGTCCCTTTACGATTCCGATTCGAGCTACTTGCTCTAATGCAATGGTACTTTAAGAAAGTTATTTTCTGTGGCCAAGAAAATATCATTTCTTAGAGTTGATATAAAGATTATACTGAATGTTAGCTGAGCGAACAGATTAGTTGATGGAAAATTGATTCTGCTACAGTTACTACTGGCAGCTGATATAAGTAATTGTAATTAATCATAATTAATTGTAATTATTTATATACATTTCCCTTTGAGCTAAATTCGCTACATAATGGTGGAGGCCGCGGCGATCGTTTAAACATTATTTGCAAGCAGATTCAATATCAAACTTTTGTGTTTGTCCCATAAATTTTATTAACGTCTTACACATGCAGCTTCTGATAACATCAGATAGACTATAGCTTGAATGTGCCCTACCACGAGCAGTAGAAACTTGTTCAATGCTATAACACATCTTTAAATCGTACGATAAGAAACTAACCTGATATTAGCGAAGAAATCCTAATTTCTGTTGTTAGTAGAGCGTAAGCCTTCTCTGACGAAGAAATCTCAGTTTAGCAGACCGTATAAATGGTACCAGAATGAATTAATCTAAATTTGGGCGAAGAAATCCCCACTTTTAGCTTTAAATGTGGAAGTAAGTCTTCTCTGACGAAGAAATCTCAGATTAGCAGACCACATAAATGAATAAATTCATCTAAATTTGGGTGAAGAAATCCCCACTTTTAGCTTTAAATGCATAAGTCTTGTCTGACAAGGAAATTTCAGATTAGCGGCATTAAATAATCTGCATGGCGAAGAAATCCCACTTGCATTGATATTAAAACTGAGCGACGAAGAAATCTTGCTACAGTATTGTTATTGTAATGGTGATTTGAGCGATGTTCCTCATTTCTCCGAATTAAGGCCTTCTTGTAACTATCGCATATCATTGTAATCATAAAGATTATGCAAATGAATAGCGAATTAATGGTGTAATTCTAGTTTAGCTAACTAGGAATTTACCATTGTCTGTGAAGTGAATGTGCTGATCTGATTTGTGAATGAAGTTGTATGCAAAAAGTCATAACTGACTGCGTGTAAGATTCCCATGCCTGTTTCACAGCAGCACAAGTTCTGCTCAGCTTGTGCGTTGTTGTGAACATCCATCGGTCTCTTAGCAACGTCTCACCCGGAAGTTGAGAGCA
Source organism: Labeo catla (assembly GCA_012976165.1). Taxonomy (NCBI): domain Eukaryota; kingdom Metazoa; phylum Chordata; class Actinopteri; order Cypriniformes; family Cyprinidae; genus Labeo; species Labeo catla. The sequence continues at coordinate 925,340 of VONZ01000241.1, forward strand.
GCCTCTTCCGGTTCAATCTGATAACAGCATACACATCACAGACCCTTGTGTAAACTGAGTAGAACTGAGTGTAGCCAAGGCTAACTCTTTAGCAGCCATACAGGCATTTAAGCTAAGCCCTTTACCTCAACAGTTAGCTGTTAGCATCCGACTAATGCTTAGACGTGTGAGTGTAAAGTGTAATGTTCAAGCCACTACTCTCCTCTCTCTCCCCCTTTCTCTTGGTTTCACCTCCCGTTTGTGCTATCGCTTTCTGTTTAGACTCAGTTAGGTTGGCCCTCCTCACATACTTGGGTTTTAACTGTGTTAATTTATTCTGACTTTGGTCTACCTCGCTTGGATTTTATTATTATTTTTTTTTTAACCTTTGTTTAGCTTGAATGTAACCGTTCAGCTAAATTGATTTTAATTAAGTCACCAATTTAATTAAATCAAGTTACTTACTTTTCCTTTAGTTTCCTAAAGCCATTAGGATATTTTCATTTTTCTTCCCTTATTTTAGTTTATCTGACCATCACTATCTTCCCTCTCGGGATAGGATTATAGCAGTTCTAGCAACTGATGTCCCCTTAATGAACCGTACAGGTCATTAGTAGACTAAATCCTGTCTCTCCTTACTCCTTACCAGTCAGGCCTGCTACTTGAGGTACAAGTACCGTTCACAAAGCCATAGGCCCTGAGAAGACTAGAAACACTTCCTAGTGTTTCTGCTTATTTACCTTGAGATATTTGATGCGTCCCTGCTAGCTTAGCTAACAGCCTCCCTAGATTTATGACCCTACTGCAGCATGCCTTTGAACAAGGACCATCTGCGTAGTCATATCTCCTATCTTAAACTAAATAAGGAAAGCCCTTCCTTCTCCCTCTGTCTCTTTCTGATTTTATTTCAGTTTTGTTTATTTGGCACCTTCATAGTGACCAAACCTGTGAACCATCAGTGTTTTGAGTAATAATTGACTACAGGTAAAGCCTGGTCATTAGCTGACCCCCTGCTTACAGCCCATCAAAGTTACTCAAACCCTCTCTTTGTGCTGACCCGCACGAAATCTTAGCACCCCCACCTCACTAGCTGCCCTAACCAGCTGTTCACACCTTACACGGCCTAGAGAGCCATTCCCTATACAGATAGCTAACACCTCTGTATGTACTTGCATTTGCCGTCTGCATTTCTCTCTTGTGTTACCACAAGTGAACCAGCATGCCTCAGACATCCAGCCCTGCCACCCACCAGGAACACCTGGAGACCCTGCAGAGCACTGTGATGGACATGCTTCAGCCGAAAGCAGCCAACAACCTGCAATGGCAGAGAAAGGAACAGCAGGACTGCGACACAAGTGGACACCTCACACCCAGCCTGGACAACCAGGAGCTGACCAGCATCATTTTCTTCTTAGTCCACACCCTCAAAGGCCTCAGACAGGAGGTAAATGAACTGAAACTGCAAGTCACAGAGTTCCAAAGGGAACCGACACCTGCTCAGCAAGAGAAGGAACAGGACAGGCGCGAGGAACCTGACAGAACGGCACAACAGAAGGAAATCACCAGTCTTCAGGAGGCTCTGACAGCTGCCAGACACAGAGCGCAGCTTGAAAAGGCCACCAGACAAGATTTGGAAAGAGAACTGTTTCACACAAAGTCGCTGTTAAGAACAGCATACGTAGAACTTAATGAGAGAGACACTAGAGTTAAGGCCTTAGAAGGCCATCTGCATGCAGCCAGAGCTGAAGTCCAAACCCTGACTCAGCAATTCGGCAACATTAAAGAGGAGCTTGACATGGTTCAGAGAGAACTGAAACAGTCTTACCGACTATGCATGGACTCAAGTAAAAGACCCCCTGCTGCACGTCACACAGCCAGCAGTGCAAACCCCCATGCCCCTGTACACAGATACAAATGGGGGAGCCAAGACCTTCTGCTTAACACTTCACAAGTCAGTTTCCAGGAAACCTCTGCAGCCGCAGAAGGAACAGAATTCATTCAGATGAACTCTGAAGTGACACATGAAGTGACACTCAAAGAACTCAATCGAATGGCGAGAAACATCCCTGCATTCACCCCAGAACTTGCAGGAGACCATGACGTCCACGCCTACATGAGAGACATTAAATTTTTCCTTCAGTCTTGGAAATGTGTGAACTACCAAAATAGACTTTATCTGCTGTGGATCACCTCTAGCCCAGAGGTGCGACGCTTCCTGGCTCGACAGCCAGGACACATCCAATCGGACTACCAGCAGCTAAGACAAGCCATCATTAAGGAATTCTCAGACCCAGAGTCTGGACACGGACTGATCGCTGCCCTGGACACCAAACAGGGCCGGTATGAAACTCCACATGTTTACTACCACAGACTTCGACGAGCTTACTTCGGAGCTCGCGATGAACCCGGGATGGAGGAGGACACCAGCTTCAAGAGCCTCTTCCTCCAAAACCTGCATCCTATTGTGAGTCACCATTTAGGCATTCTAGCCTGCCCTCAATCAATGCCTATTCAACAACTGCGTGACCTGACACACAAGGCCTTTAACAAGCACAAGGCCTCCTCCAAAGGTGTTTGTAAGAACCCACTGATTCTGGCCTGCACAACCCAGAATTCAAAGCAGGCACCAGAAGGCACCC